>JBAIAA010000465.1:1200000-1737500 GCA_037893245.1 Crossaster papposus
GTCCCGTTGAGATAACACTCTCCACTCCGGTCCCATTCAGATAAACTCTCTTAATGCTATCAAGAGTCACGTCCGACCAGAATACCAACTCCTCCCCAATCAGATAGTCCAAGGCGATGGCGTTGTCAAGGTCCCTTAGAATGGGGGTGTAGTCGAAGTTTGTGGGCTGCAAGCGTCGGATGTCAATACGGTTGGCGAATAGAAGGTATGGTTCGGGACCTAAGTCAAAATTAATGGTGCGGAGGGAAAGTTGCATTAACCAGTTCGAGCCGGATGACGTATATAAACGCAAAGTTTTCCCCAAAGTCGAAACGGATGACGCAAAAACACGCCAAGTTCAAGTTCGGCTCGGTGATGTTAAAATAATCCCGACGCGAACTGGTTAACCCAGAAACAAGCTACATGTACAGACATAGGCGAAGTTAACATAAGTTGATCTATCAAACTATCTATAAAAAAATATAAAAACAGGTACATGTAGGTAGAGGGCAGGGTTTTGATTTTTGTGGGAAATTTTGGGATAAAATTATGACGGAGCCGACAAAATGCAACACGAAATCAAAAATTCTTTCACCGCAACAGAAAGTTAACTTGCGAAACCGCATTAATTTGGGAGACAAAACTGCAAAATGCTAACAAAAATTAAGACCAAATTTTAATAACTTGGGCCAGTTGCAATATTCTCTCGTGAATCTCGTCTGTTTTAATCAGTTCCTGACAGAATGAGTGACAGACACAATCATGCATACCCTGTGCCTTACACGTGGTGCCGTCCAATCTCAACTCATATCCTACTATACATGAACACTGGAACGACCCATCGGTATTATACATACCCTGTGCCTTACACGTGGTGCCGTCCAATCTCAACTCATATCCTACTATACATGAACACTGGAATGACCCATCGGTATTATACATACCCTGTGCCTTACACGTGGTGCCGTCTAATCTCAACTCATATCCTACTATACATGAACACTGGAATGACCCATCGGTATTATACATACCCTGTGCCTTACACGTGGTGCCGTCCAATCTCAACTCATATCCTACTATACATGAACACTGGAATGACCCATCGGTATTATACATACCCTGTGCCTTACACGTGGTGCCGTCTAATCTCAACTCATATCCTACTATACATGAACACTGGAATGACCCATCGGTATTATACATACCCTGTGCCTTACACGTGGTGCCGTCTAATCTCAACTCATATCCTACTATACATGAACACTGGAATGACCCATCGGTATTATACATACCCTGTGCCTTACACGTGGTGCCGTCTAATCTCAACTCATATCCTACTATACATGAACACTGGAATGACCCATCGGTATTATACATACCCTGTGCCTTACACGTGGTGCCGTCTAATCTCAACTCATATCCTACTATACATGAACACTGGAATGACTCATCGGTATTATACATACCCTGTGCCTTACACGTGGTGCCGTCTAATCTCAACTCATATCCTACTATACATGAACACTGGAACGACCCATCGGTATTATACATACCCTGTGCCTTACACGTGGTGCCGTCCAATCTCAACTCATATCCTACTATACATGAACACTGGAATGACCCATCGGTATTATACATACCCTGTGCCTTACACGTGGTGCCGTCCAATCTCAACTCATATCCTACTATACATGAACACTGGAACGACCCATCGGTATTATACATACCCTGTGCCTTACACGTGGTGCCGTCTAATCTCAACTCATATCCTACTATACATGAACACTGGAATGACTCATCGGTATTATACATACCCTGTGCCTTACACGTGGTGCCGTCTAATCTCAACTCATATCCTACTATACATGAACACTGGAACGACCCATCGGTATTATACATACCCTGTGCCTTACACGTGGTGCCGTCCAATCTCAACTCATATCCTACTATACATGAACACTGGAATGACCCATCGGTATTATACATACCCTGTGCCTTACACGTGGTGCCGTCTAATCTCAACTCATATCCTACTATACATGAACACTGGAATGACCCATCGGTATTATACATACCCTGTGCCTTACACGTGGTGCCGTCTAATCTCAACTCATATCCTACTATACATGAACACTGGAATGACCCATCGGTATTATACATACCCTGTGCCTTACACGTGGTGCCGTCTAATCTCAACTCATATCCTACTATACATGAACACTGGAATGACCCATCGGTATTATACATACCCTGTGCCTTACACGTGGTGCCGTCTAATCTCAACTCATATCCTACTATACATGAACACTGGAATGACTCATCGGTATTATACATACCCTGTGCCTTACACGTGGTGCCGTCTAATCTCAACTCATATCCTACTATACATGAACACTGGAACGACCCATCGGTATTATACATACCCTGTGCCTTACACGTGGTGCCGTCCAATCTCAACTCATATCCTACTATACATGAACACTGGAATGACCCATCGGTATTATACATACCCTGTGCCTTACACGTGGTGCCGTCTAATCTCAACTCATATCCTACTATACATGAACACTGGAATGACCCATCGGTATTATACATACCCTGTGCCTTACACGTGGTGCCGTCTAATCTCAACTCATATCCTACTATACATGAACACTGGAATGACCCATCGGTATTATACATACCCTGTGCCTTAAACGTGGTGCCGTCCAATCTCAACTCATATCCTACTATACATGAACACTGGAATGACCCATCGGTATTATACATACCCTGTGCCTTACACGTGGTGCCGTCTAATCTCAACTCATATCCTACTATACATGAACACTGGAATGACCCATCGGTATTATACATACCCTGTGCCTTACACGTGGTGCCGTCCAATCTCAACTCATATCCTACTATACATGAACACTGGAACGACCCATCGGTATTATACATACCCTGTGCCTTACACGTGGTGCCGTCCAATCTCAACTCATATCCTACTATACATGAACACTGGAATGACCCATCGGTATTATACATACCCTGTGCCTTACACGTGGTGCCGTCCAATCTCAACTCATATCCTACTATACATGAACACTGGAATGACCCATCGGTATTATACATACCCTGTGCCTTACACGTGGTGCCGTCTAATCTCAACTCATATCCTACTATACATGAACACTGGAATGACCCATCGGTATTATACATACCCTGTGCCTTACACGTGGTGCCGTCCAATCTCAACTCATATCCTACTATACATGAACACTGGAATGACCCATCGGTATTATACATACCCTGTGCCTTACACGTGGTGCCGTCCAATCTCAACTCATATCCTACTATACATGAACACTGGAATGACTCATCGGTATTATACATACCCTGTGCCTTACACGTGGTGCCGTCCAATCTCAACTCATATCCTACTATACATGAACACTGGAATGACCCATCGGTATTATACATACCCTGTGCCTTACACGTGGTGCCGTCTAATCTCAACTCATATCCTACTATACATGAACACTGGAATGACCCATCGGTATTATACATACCCTGTGCCTTACACGTGGTGCCGTCTAATCTCAACTCATATCCTACTATACATGAACACTGGAATGACCCATCGGTATTATACATACCCTGTGCCTTACACGTGGTGCCGTCCAATCTCAACTCATATCCTACTATACATGAACACTGGAATGACCCATCGGTATTATACATACCCTGTGCCTTACACGTGGTGCCGTCTAATCTCAACTCATATCCTACTATACATGAACACTGGAATGACCCATCGGTATTATACATACCCTGTGCCTTACACGTGGTGCCGTCTAATCTCAACTCATATCCTACTATACATGAACACTGGAATGACTCATCGGTATTATACATACCCTGTGCCTTACACGTGGTGCCGTCTAATCTCAACTCATATCCTACTATACATGAACACTGGAATGACCCATCGGTATTATACATACCCTGTGCCTTACACGTGGTGCCGTCTAATCTCAACTCATATCCTACTATACATGAACACTGGAATGACTCATCGGTATTATACATACCCTGTGCCTTACACGTGGTGCCGTCTAATCTCAACTCATATCCTACTATACATGAACACTGGAATGACCCATCGGTATTATACATACCCTGTGCCTTACACGTGGTGCCGTCTAATCTCAACTCATATCCTACTATACATGAACACTGGAATGACCCATCGGTATTATACATACCCTGTGCCTTACACGTGGTGCCGTCTAATCTCAACTCATATCCTACGATACATGAACACTGGAACGACCCATCGGTATTCTGGCAAACTTGACTGCAAATGCCTTCGTCTTCTTCTTGGCATTCGTCGACGTCTGCAGAAAAAAGGCCAAGTCAATTGTGCATTTTTATCGTTTGAAGCAGCAAAAGATCTCAAAATCTAAAGAATGGTGCTTGACAACTAGCCAGATGAAATTAAGTTCTGTGAATGCTGTATACTCTGACAAAAAAACGCATCTTTGGAAATAACCTTTTATTATTTTTGTTTCCAAAATGATAGCATGCCAGATGTAATACTTTCACAAGAACTTTAGTGTCAATAAATTACAAATAAGTTTTTTTATACAGCAATTTGGTTGGTTACTTGTTGGGTAGTTGCAAAAGATATATTTCATCTTTAATGAGTGATAGTTCTTAACCAGTTCGCGTTGGATGACGTATATAAATGCAACGTTTTCCCCAAATTTAAAACGGATGACGCATAAACACGCCAAGTTCAAGTTCGGAAATATCTGTCAGCAGCGAGCATGGCCAGAAACGCGTGGGTGTGCTTCCCGGCACTATCAGCCTAAACCCGCTTCAGATCGAGTGTTTCGTTAAAAATAATCCCGCCCCTCGGCTCGGTGATGTTAAAATAATCCCGGCGCGAACTGGTTAAATGTGGATTATATCCGAACTGGGAGTGAAATAATTATGTTCAACTCATCAAGTCTTATTCCCTGACTTATTTCCTTACCAACGCATCTCTTTCCATCCTCGCCTATCAGATATCCCTGTCTGCAGGAGCAACGGGCACCAGGATTCAAGTCTGTGCAGAGCTGGTCACAATCACCGTTATCCGATCCGCAAGAAACCCTTGTTAGATCAACTGAATCTGAAACAAAAAGCAACCGAATTCAAATTTAACTTCTACTTTTATGAGGTCTATTTACTAAACACAGTCATGACCACACCATATACGTACCGGTTTTTGCGTTTATTCTGCAAATTACACACAACCAATTTTATTTTCAATGTGTACAATAAAATGGCATCAATTATCTTAAAAGACTTGAGGAATTCTGACATTCGCCACGCAAATTTAAGATAAGTGAGACAATTTCATGGTGCTGTGCTCTGAAAAAACTGCTTAACAAATATTCCTGCTTAGTAAAAAAATAATTGGCAGAGTCAACAGCAACAGCAACACATGACATGGCATTTTGTCTGGTAACTTTTTTCTGCTAAGCAATTCTCTTTGGTGCTCAGCGGAAGTAAATTAATTGAATAAAAAACGTTCAACTTACAGCACGGCTGCACCGGACGTTCGTCGCTGCTATCATCGCAATCATCGTGTCCGTTACACACTTTAGACAGACCAATGCATTTACGATTCTTGCATTGGAACTGATCGTCTGAACATACTCTGCTCGTACTGTTAGCTGTATGAGAAAAAAAAACTTCAAGCTTGAAAATATTCAAGAGATATTTGCTGGCGAAAGTTTGACACAGCAGTTTCACTGTGAGAACCGAAGACGTAAACATCTTTGGTTAGAACAAAAATACGTAAAAATTAAACAATAGGTTCTATTGTCACATATTACAAAATATGATAATAGGGCGATTGTTTACTTTTCACGTTTTTCATTTCAACAAAAGGTTTTCACATCTTTAAACCTCACAGTGTTTGTAGCAGTTTTAATCATTTACATGAATCTATTTTACCAGTATTAACTTGGAATTAACTAAAAACAAGGACATTCAATCTGGACAAGACCTTGTAGTGTTTTTAAATTATGACCCAGTTCGCGCCGGGATTATTTTAACATCACCGAGCCAAGACGCGGGATTGTTTTTAACAAAACTTGATCTGAGGCGGGTTCAGGCCGATGGTACCGGGAAGCACACCCTCGCATTTTCGGCCTTGCTCGCTGCTGACAGACATTTCCGGCCTTGCTCGTTACATGTTTATGCATCATTCGTTTTGAATCTGGGAAAAAGTTTGCGTGTATGTATGTCCTCCGGTGCGAACTGGTTAACGACAGAAGTGTAAAGTGAAAAATTAGGAAATCTGTTGCATGCCTGTTATTTATATCCAAATTTAACGATTTGAACTAATTTAACCAATTAACTTACAGCAATTCTCCTCATCACTGTTGTCTGAGCAGTCTGGTTCCCCGTCACACTCCCATGTTACTCTGATGCACCGCCCGGTGGCGCACTGGAACTGGTCAGGTGTGCATGTGTGTTCAGCTAAAAAAAAAATGAAAAAAATGAAAAAAACGTGTCACGTTTTGTAAATTTTCAAAACTGAGCCAGCATACCATGCCAGAGGGAATATTCCTCAGGGAGTCATTAATATATTGACATCAGGTCAACTTTTCAACAATAATTTGCTTGCATGGTTACTTTCTGAAAAGCTGCAAAAGGATATATAGCTTTAAAGTTGCCAACATGACAATGTTAAAACAGGGGTTTAGACAACCCACGCGACGGGCTTCGACCAATAGGAATGGGTAAATGGTCTCAGATATTAAGAAATATATTTTTGAAGTAAAACAACTACTCACGGCACTCTTGTTCGTCAGATAAGTCTTCACAATCATAGTCACCATCACAGCGCCACCGTCCATAGATACAGGTTTCGTCTCCGCAAGGGAACTCATCCTCAGTACACGTCATGTTTCTATCTCCTGTCCCTAAAATATCAATCAAACTATTTTATGAACATTTCAAATTGTGATCCAGAGAGTCAAATCAACGCAGTGGTAATTTCCTTACCTACTGTTACTCAATGACCCGGGTTCGAATCCCAGCTAGGCTGTAGATTTGGTTCCGTTTTCCATTCGATGTTCATTTAAAAGTAAATTATCTTGTTATTACTTAGAAAGCAGTAATTTAAAAAAGGAATTAGAACGATAAGGTGATACCACATGAAACATATTTTTAACCCTTATAACCTTCCCAACTCTTAAAAATTCAACTGCATGTTTAGTTTGAATCTGTTGGAGTGAGTACTTCATCAGTAAACTGATTATACTTTACATTGAGTCCTACTTATCACCATCAACAGAGTCCAACAGTTTGGGTATAGAGTTGACCATATGGTGTTGGATTTTGTAAGAGTGAGGAAGGTTCCTAGTAAATTACCATAGGGGATTAGGGTTAATTTCCATAACTGTATCACCTCTGTGTCAACCTACCGCAGCTGGCTTCGTCGCTTGCATCACTGCAATCTTTATCACCGTCGCAGACGTAATCTTTCAAAATGCAAAAGCCTGTCTCACAAAGAAATTGGCCGGCACTACAGAGATTGGGACTGCCCGCTGAAAACATCAAATCAAATTAAATCAAATCAAACTAAATCAAATATTATCAGACCAAACAAAGTGAAATTATTTAATACCAAATTGCTGAACACCTGGTTTAGACAGGTGTTCTAGAGTCACAATGAACCAAATGAGTGAATTAAGTCCGACATAGAAAACATTTAGGAGTGATAGGCATGCTAGATGGCGAAAGATTGAATACTAGAGTCGTTATAGCGACTCGGGAGCGACTTCGGTGCGACTCTGAAAAGCTTTTGTGTACCGGGTGTGAGATACACACATGTTGTGTTTCTACTATGGCAACTATAAAAAAGCAAAATATTAAAAGACTTTCACGAACAAGCGATTCATTACACAAAACACCCCACAAGTTTGTCAGGAAGAGAACGTTTCACAAAAGACCGATTCTTTAAGCTCTGTTCCAAGATAATTCGACCAGCACAGCTGGGATTAATCCATGCAATTCCTGCACCCATGATTAATGGTCAAAAATATAAAACACTGAACAAAATCCGATTAACTTACGACATGAGGCTTCATCCGATCGATCTAGACAATCAAAATCCCCATCACAAACCCATAATGTCGCTATACAACCTCCAGCAGAACATGAAAACTCATTGGACTGACACGACTTAGCAGCTAGCGGAGGAAGAAGAAAGAACAAAAGGGTCAAATATCTCACCGTTTTCCTCAATTCCACAACAGGCTTCCTGCACTATCAGGCAAAAAAAAATACCCTGATGTGTCCAGCAGCTGCACTGCAAAATGGACCTGAGCATGCAGCTGTGAAACACGTATTCAGGAGGGATTAGCTGCTCCCCAGTGTCCAGGGGCTAATTTCATAGAGCTGCTAAGCACAACAATTTGCTTAGCACAAAAAAGTCTTGCTCATTAAAAACAGGTAACCAGCCAAAATGTTACGTGTTTTTCATGCTAAGCAAAAAAAACAGCTGATTATCAATCAAAAACATTAAAGATCACGTGAAAATTTGGTCTGTAACCTTGTTTTTGGCAAGGACAAATTTTCATGCTAAGCATATTTTTGTGCTTAGCAGCTCTAAAGGTTAAACAAGGATAAAGAACTGAACTTACGACATATTTCATCGGAGCCATCCCCGCAATCATCTTCCCCATCACAAACCCACCTCTGTCTAATACACTTGTTGTTTGCACACTGAAATTTACTCCTTCCCTCACATTCTTCGACAGCTGCAATCAAAATAAAAAATGTATTCTTGACTTCATAGCTCAGCTTCTCACAAGAAAATTATTCCTCAAAAGTCAATTAGATAGAGCTACATTTGTTAACTACATGTAGTTCGCGCCGGATGACGTATAAACGCAAAGTTTTCCACAGATTCAAAACGGATGACGCATAAACACATCACAAGCAAGGCCAGAAATGTCTGTCAGCAGTGAGCAAGGCTGGAAATGCATGGGTGTGCTTCCCGGTACTATCGGCCAGAACCCGCCTAGTATCGAGTTTCGTTAAAAATAATCTTGCGCGTCGGCTTGGTGATAAAATAATCCCGGCGCGAACTGGTTAAAAACTATAGTGCAATAACTATGCTAAAAAAGTCTGGGCAAATATCAGTAAACACAGGTTGGGGTGTACCGGTACTTACGACAGTTTGTTTCATCGGACACATCTCCGCAATCATTGTCAGTGTCACACACCCAACTTTGTGGAATACATTTGCCATTCGCACACTCAAAGTTATCCGATGCACATGACGGTAGCACTACGGCAAAAAAAAACAACAAGAAATAATATTTTCTTTTAATTTTGTTTTCAGCTGTTAAGAAAATGTGTGGTTTTGTTAAATTTATAATTTTATATCTATTATTTTTCTTAGACATCTAGAAGATTATTTACGATTTACTTGTGACAGACTTTGTGACGGACTTGTGACAGACTTGTGACAGACTTTGTGACGGACTTGTGACAGACTTTGTGACAGACTTTGTGACAGACTTGTGATTAACTTGTGATTAACTTGTGATTTACTTGTGATTAACTTGTGATTAACTTGTGATTAACTTGTGACTAACTTGTGATTAACTTGTGATTAACTTGCGATTAACTTGCGATGTCTTATGACTCCTAATATTAATTTCCAACAACTAATCACAAGTACTTACTGCATTCATCTTCATCTTCATTGTTGCTACAATCGCTTTCACCATCACATCGCCATTGAGACGGAACACAGAGACAATCGTCTGTCAGCAAAGACGAACTACAACTGAACTCAGTGTGTTTACAAACGCAAGCTGGTTGAGTCGACGCTAATAGACAACCTGGATGAAACACAATCAACCCAAAATGAGAGATGCACACTATAAGTATAGAAAACAAAAGCCTGTCAGGAGTCAATATGGCTCAGAACTCAGTGTGTTTACAAACGCAAGCTGGTTGAGTCGACGCTAATAGACAACCTGGATGAAACACAATCAACCCAAAATGAGAGATGCACACTATAAGTATAGAAAACAAAAGCCTGTCAGGAGTCAATATGGCTCAGAACTCAGTGTGTCTAGATGGAACACATCAACCCAAAAAGAGACATATGTGGTGGTCACTGTATTTGCGGAACGTTGTGGTTTCTCAGCAAATTCTTTTTAGGGAGGTGCTTTAGGTAACAACAGTCTACACTATATAAAGTATACCGTAGGTACTACTAGGTATGGGGGACTGAAGGGGGAGTCCATCGGTCTCATATCTAGCCAGGTATACAAAAAAGAGACACATAAGCCGTGTTCGCACTGGACTTTTTTGGGGGAAGGTTTTACTGAGACGATGGTCAAATAAAAAATGGTCAAATTTTACCACTGTTCGCACTTGGACTTTCGACACAGGAAAATTTTACCGAGACCGTGGGAGAAGTAGCCGAGCTGTCATTATAATGACTCGTGAGGGCGCTTTGCGTGACCTTTCTGCATTGACCCCGTGATCGCGCGCGCGCTTTTTTTTTCCTGATCGCATGCATCAGCGTGCCCTCACGTAAACAATGCAAAGAGCGCAGGCGCAGTGCCTTGTTTAGCGTGACCTTGCACCGGGGGGCCGGATTAACGTTTTCCTGGGACGCTTTTACCGAGTCGCGCTGTTCGCACTGGACTTATCGTCTAGGGAAAAGTGACCAGGGACGTTTTCCCGGGCAGCAGTTGGCCGGTAGAAGTACCCACTGGACTCGGGAGAAGTACCTGAGAGGAAAACGTCCTGGGCTGTCCGCACTGGACTTAAAATGGGTAAAGGACCCATCGTCTAGGTACGTTTTATCATTTTAAGTCCAGTGCGAACAGGGCTTAAGTACCATACATAATGTAAAACAAAAGCCTGTCAAGAGTACCCATCTGAGAAAACCTTGTGTGGAACGAGAGAGAATCAACGAAGAGAGGAAAGTATTTGTACTCTGTGCCAACACAAGAGTATAATATCACTCAGATAAATATAAAAAAAGCAGACTACTACATGCATACACTAGTAAATGATGATACATGTACATCAACCTAAATTGCACAATTTTTCCCACGATTTCTTTTCATCCAATTCGAGTAATAAAATAGAATAAAAGCAAAAGTTGAATAGAACAGCTGGATACTTGTCCCACATTTAAGAGAAGATATGGTGGCCTTTAGTGGCCCACAACAGAGTACAAGGTGCGATCAAGGGGTGGCAAGGTGTTTGAAGGACATAGGCCAAGGCTTTTGGCATGTTGCCCGCTGTTACAGCTGGCTTGGGGCGAGTCAATGCAGCTGGTTTCACGCTGCGAAGGACCAGTTTTGAAAATTGCTATTAGGCAAAAGGAGTTTGGCCAACGGAAGCAAGCATCACGACCCAACAGGCCGGGATTGAGCTCATGATCTGTAGAAAGGACGTCAAAATCCATCACTCACACTATATCACAAGTTTTCACATAATACTTCAGGACCAAATCCACTAAAATCCACCACTGACGCTTGTGAATTTTGATAGACTTGGTACTTGTAGGTGCATGGCCTATCTTCCAAAATGGGGGGGGGGGGGGGGGGGGGGGGGGATTTAATGGAGCGGTAAGATTAGGATTACAAATTATCTTAGCTAGAACTTCGAATTTGTACATTAAAAATTTGGTGGTGGTGGTTGTTTTTTATGGAAAATAGAGTGAAGTGATGATGTGAAGCCTTTTCATTGTTCACTGTAACATTTATCAGTTGGTTTTTATTGGAAGGTTATGGCCTTCAAAAAATAACAGTTGTCACCTTATCCGTGGAAATAACATTAACCCTAACTCCCTCACCATTTTTATTGAACAATACAATTCCTCCAAAATCCCCAACTTCCTTTGTTGTGTAGGGAGTTAGGGTTAAGCATAAATTTGTATTTGTTTGTCCCTCAGATACAAATCATTAGTTTAATTCGGGCGATTCACAATGCAGTGCGCCACCAAGCGTTTGACTCAAAAGAGCCACTTTCAAACTTTACGGTCGACTTCTTCCGTATATCATATTGTAGTGAAATATCTATTCTTCATTGTTCACGCGAGGTACAACACAAACATAAATATATCCCGAAGCGTCGTTGGTTAAAACATTGTTATTTGCAGAAACAAATTGGAATTGTAATCGTGCGCGTCCAAAAAGACGTAAAAACTGATGAGTTTATGCAAAATCAATACCGTTTTTCAAACTGATGCCGACTTTTTCCCATGATGCACTGCGGGTATAGCAGGATTTGCGCCTCCAACGGCAGCTTCTAGGTATTGTGAATCGCTCGAATTGTTAACTGGTACCTGGAAAGCCTATTTCTGCATGAGATATTTTGCTCCTTCCCCAAAGGCCGAGAAAACAGCATAAATAGAATTGAAATTGTACTGAATTTTGCAACAATGAAATCATGGGCCATGAAAACAATTGATTTTTATAAAAGGCTGCACCACCTGTGGTTATATAATTTTCCCGTTTTGGTTTAGAAATGTGTTACCAAGGACACTAGTACAACCGCTTTTAAAAACACCAATTGGTTTTTTTTTTCTTTTTGCGTAGTTTTGTTCCTTCCTTCGCTTGACTAAATACTTTGGAAACTTTGAACAGGCCCTGTATTAAAACTGCACGTTTATGTTGAATACATGTAGTCACATGGTCCACTTTTCCCGGGAAAACCCCCCAAAAGTGTGTGTACAATTACCAGTACTTGGGACAGGTAAGTTAAACGATATTTACTATACGATACAACCCCCCTTAATCCACCCATTCAAGATAATTCAAATAATTACCATTTGCATATCCTACCTCAATCCACCCATTCATGATAATTCAAATAATTACCATTGGCATATCTTACCTTAATCCACCCATTCATGATAATTCAAATAATTACCATTGGCATATCCTACCTTAATCCACCCATTCATGATAATTTAAATAATTACCATTGGCATACATGTATATCCTACCTTTACATCCACCCATTTCAAGCAATTACCAATGGTGTATCCTACTTTTAACTTTAGCTGGCTATGCCTGCTTTCTTGAATCAAACACTTGAGACGCAGACTAGTCACCAAGACATAATGGATGACCCTAGCTTCTAGACCCCACACTTGTCTCAACCATGGAGGAAGTGTAGTCACTCATAAATCAATCGTTTCTTTGACAAGCTGGATACTCAAGACAAAACTCCTGTCAAATGTTTGTAGCTTTGTTTCAATTCAGCGATCTATTATCCTTCTTTTTTAGGTCACACACCCCAAACCTGGGACAACTTGGACTGCTTTATCCCAGAAATATTCTAAGGTTTACAAATTTCTTCCCCTATTCCCTAATTTTAGGAGTGAACTACATTTCAATAAAGTTGTTCAGTACACCCCCACCCCACAAAAAAAACAAAAAACACCAGGACTGTACTTTCTAAATCCCCAGAAAGGCTTTCAGAAATAGGCAAATGCAACAATGGTTACGAAACAATGATGCATAAAAAAAATAAAAAAATTACTGAAAGGTGTTTGATTGTGTGGATTTCGAAAACTTCTGAATAAAATGACTAAGGTACGTAGTTATGTTATTAAAATGCATAATCCGTTCAAATGAACTATTGAAAAATGGCGCCAGTATTTCACAAATGTTTACGTTTGGTGGCATGAATAACACCGCCGTTATTGCCAAAAAGAAACAGGTTTACCTAAAGCAACCCACGCAGAAGACTACAGAAATCATAGTCCTAATGCCAAAGAATTGAAGTAAAACCACGGACAAATGGCACAATGACTTTAGAGCTGTCGATATAAAGAAGGAAATTTCCTTCTAGTGAGAAGTTGTAAACACTGGTTAACACTGATCACACACAATACTAAATCACTGGGATAGTCGGTTTAAAACCTAGCAAGTCAGAGCAGAAACCCCCCCCCCCCCACCCCCCCCCCCCCCCCCCCCCCCCCCCCCCCCCCCCTTCCAAATTTCTTTGCCTAGGGAGGCTTTTTAGTGCGTCCCCCCCAAAAGGGAAAAAAAGCAGATAAAACTCCATGGAATACAATCACAGGAGAGTTTTTTTCAGCATGCTCTGCCGAATCTATTGATGGGGCTAAAATCAGCATTCAACCCACGACGCTTTCTGGCAGGCATTGCTTCAACACCTCATTGGCAAAGCTGAATATGGAAAAGCCTCGCCACTCAAATCTTTTGGGGAAATCTGGTCGCTGTTGTGTTGTCGTTTCTCTCAAGCTGCAGGGTTCTATTGAAGGGGTTTGTTTATCTGCTAGTGCCGGTTTTTTTCTCCCCCGGAGCGTTTAAGGAGAACAATGGTGGGTAATACTGGGGTGTTTTTGCAAGAGTGGGGGACCCAAAGAATCCTGCCATGGTTGGAGATTGGGCTATGTAATGGCACAAATAGATCTGTATCAAATACCAGTATGTACTTTTCTCAAAAATCCCTGACTTTCCCCCCGACTGGAAAAAAGCTAAACTCATTTTCCGGGTTTTCCGTGATTTCCAGGATGCGGGAAGAACCCTGTAAGGGGCACAGCAAGGGATTGCAGGCCATAAGATCTATAGATTTATTTCCTGGAGAGATTGCACTATCTTTTAGAAGCTCTGCATCTTATTGTCAATAATGTCTTCTTGTCAATCAATTAACGCATCACTCAGCAATCAGCATCCATCTTATATATCTTGTTGTCTCTTAAGAGGCCACCAGGCTTCCTAATTTGCCATCAGCAGGGGGTTAACAGGGGGTTAAAAGGGGCCAGTGAGGGGTGAGATGGGGTTAATGGGTGTTTGGGGTGCTAGCTAGTCTGGAAGATAACAAGGGTAAAGTGAGTTTAATTGGTTTGGATGTTTGCAGTACTTAGATTAAAATTTGTACTGGTATTCCCTCTGGCTTCTAGTCATTTGGAAGAAATCTAAAAATGTACCTGTTGGTGATTTCATGAGGTGATAAATTGCAATAAAGATGAGTGCCATTGACAAAATGATTGTGTTTTGTGATCAACTGGTTATAATTCTCACTGTTATCTTATAAATGGATGCCTAAATGGAGCTAGTTACCCCATGGAGTAATAAGTATTCCTTCATGGTTACCCTATCAAAATGATAGGTTCTTATCAGATCAAAGAGGATGTTTTTATTGGTTGTGATAATGGTAAGATAGATAATTGCCCACTGGGCTCAAATTGGAACAGGTTAGGATTTGATGATTGTGTTTTGTGATCAACAGGTTATGTATTGTTCTCACTGTTAGTGTTATCTTATAAAGTTAAGTCCTCTCCCCCTGCCTAAATGGAGCTAGTTACCCTATTAAAATGATAGATTCTTATCAGATCAAAGAGGATGTTTTTATTGGTTGTGATAATAGTAAGATAATTAATTGTCCACTGGGCTCAAATTGGAACAGGTTAGGATTTGATGATTGTGTTTTGTGATCAACAGGTTATGTATTGTTCTCACTGTTAGTGTTATCTTATAAAGTTAAGTCCTCTCCCCCTGCCTAAATGGAGCTAGTTACCCTATCAAAACCTATTAAGTAATAGATTCTTATCAGATGAGAGAGAATGTGGTTTGGGTTTTTGTATTGGTTGTGATAACAGTTATAGAGTTAATTGCCCACTGGGTTGAAGTTTGAACAGGTTAGGATTTGATGAAGATTCGTCTTTGCGTTTTAAGTGCCATTATTATTGGAAAATGAACAAAATGCACGAAACATTTAGGATCCCACTGTTTGTATGCCTCTTGAAACTATATTTTCAAAACAGTGAAGGGTTTTGTAGGATCCAGCTCACCAGGTGTGTTCTCGCCGAAAGACCCACAGAGAGTTGCCATTCTAGACTTCACCAGGGAGGTCTATCCCCGTTTGACCTTTTAGCTATATATTTCAGACCATACTACCCAATTGGGGGGCACAAAATGTCAAGTTGGTTACAGGGGCCTGTCCCAATGGAACATTTATAGACTTGGAATTGGTTTGTGTTTGTGAGAGGTCAGGCTTGTAAAACATTTATTTCCCTAGTTGGGGAGGCTGGGACAGAAGTTATTGTCAAATTTGTTTACATCAAAATTCGGTGCATAAAAGTCACCTGCTGGGAATAGCTTCAATAAATGTGGTGCAATTAAAGGGGAACTTCAGTATGGCGTTGGCTTGCAACAATTTAAACAGTTCTTATTGTGGAGTGTCGTGGCCGAGTGGTCAAGAGCGTGTGTTTTCTGTTCCACGGAGCGTGAGTTCGAATCCCGGCCTTCGACACGTGTGTCCTTAAGCAAGGCAATTAAACCACTATTGCTTTGTCCTTCGGATGGGGCGTAAAGCCATTGGTCCTGTGTGTGTGTGTATTGTGTATATATTGAACCAGGACATGCACGTAAAAGAACCCAGTTACGCTTATCGCTAAGAGAAGGGGTTCGCCCCGGTGTTTCTGGCATTCCGTTCATCCTCCTACTCGGGTTTCTTCAGGCTTACGAGCTACAGTGCCTTGGGCGCTTTTGAGGAATCCTTGGTTTCATTGCCGAAAAGAAATAATAATAATAATAATAATAATAATAATAATAATAACATGATGATGAAGGGCAGATTAAGGTGATATGCAGCTGTACTTTTTTCAGGTACAGGTACATGTAGTCTGTATCTAAAAAGGTCAAATAAATTTTAGAATGTCTGATGTGAACAATCAAACCACAGGGGGGGGGGGGGGGGGAAATAAAAAATTACAAATCTTAATATTTTTCTGACTATTTTCATGTACCCCTTTAATGCATCGCTCTGTACAAGTTCATGTTAACAACATGTTTACTGCTTGGTTCTGCCTTACACCTAAACAAACACCCATTCAGAAAGAAATGCTTTTCATTTCCCAAGCTCGAACTCCGCCACACAAAAGATAAATTACCAATTATTATACACATGACAGAATGTTTGAAGTTATTCAGGTATTTTGCCACAATAGAGAGTTGATCAGTTTGGAGAATTTGGGTAAACAAAATTTGGCGGAGAAAGCGGAGAGTTATTTTTTTACTTATAAACTTACGTGTGCAAAAAATTCCTAAAAACCAAACAACATTTTCTTGTTGTAAATAAAAGACACTATATGTACCTGTGTTCACAGTGCAAATGTTTTCTTGTGTACGGTACATGTAGTACTTCCTAACGGTATACACTTGGTATGAATACTTTTTCCACATTGTTCTGCTTTTTGTTGAAAACAAAAAACTTGAGAATGTTTTGACCCAACCTGGAATGCAAAGTCCAGTCAATTATAAGTAAGTTTACAACGCAAACATTTTAGCACAGTATTCTTGAGGTAGATGTACAAGTTTCACAGGAACAGCCGTCTGAATAAAATGGATGTAGCGGTAGCATGACATTTTCAACTCTCGCTCTCAAACTGACAAATGATAAATTTGTTCAGCATAGACACTGTGACCAGCTGAACACGTGCACGTCCTATCAATACAAATAACTCCCAAACTTGTACAAAGTACAAAACAGGTAACCCAATTTCTGTCTTTGTGGTTAGCATACATAAATTGTACAAGTCTGTCAAATGACTAGACCTACATGTAAATGTATTACCAGATTGTATTTGTACTTTGATCATTTTGAAAAATTTGGAGTACAATTTTTTTTATCCAGTTTACGTACGTTTCTGGCATTTTTTATGCCGTTTCTAATGATTATTGAAAAAGGAAAAAAGGAAGAAAGAAAAAAAAAAAAAAAAACCAACAACATTTTTTAAAACTCCTCATCAACCATCCCAGTTTCTCATCTCATTTTGTAACTAAACATTGATGGATATTTTTTTCCAATTTTGGCCTGATGGTAAAACAAAACCAATTTGTTACACCCAAAGACCAACAGAAAGGTCATAGGTCAACAAATAGGTCATAGGTCTGACCCAACTGTAAACATCAGTTAACATTCCACACTTTTTGTAAGGGCACAATTTTGTTGAACAAATTGCAGTAAAGTTGGTATTTCTTAACTTTACAGTTGTAAAATGTGGAAAGAACAAAAACAGAAATAGTGTGTGTATTGTAATGTATCTAAGGTTTGGAGTCACGTACTGTAGTAACTTGAGAAACTTCAGGTTTTCTTTATTCGTATTTTATATCAACAGAATAACCTTTATAAATTAAGTCAACATGCTAAAGTCTCTATAGATTTAGGCCCCAGGACGAACATTTATTAGAGTCTGATTTCTTGACTTGTCAAATTACACACAAAATCCCTCAAGCAATTCCAAACTCTACCATGCATTATTTGTAGACAGTGATTGCTGTGGATTTTGCTCGCTGGGATGCTAATACGATACAAAGATGAGTTTGGCAATTTAACCAGTTCGCGCCGGGATTATTTTAACATCACCGAGCTGGCGCGCGAGATTATTTTTAACAAAACTCGATTCGAGGCGGGTTCAGGCCGACAGTACCGGGAAGCACACCCACGCATTTCCGGCCTTGCTTGTTGCTGACAGACATTTTCGGCCTTGCTCGTGACGTGTTTATATATATGCGTCATCCGTTTTGAATCCGGAGAAAACTTTGCATAATTTATATACGTCATCCGGCGCGAACTGGTTAACAGAAAGTGTGAACTTTTTAGTGGTAATTCTGCAAGCTTGTCTTAAAGGGATTAGAAGCAAATTGTACAGAATAAAAACAAACAGAAATCTGTTCAGAGAATGCATTGAAGAGTTTATTTTAAAATGTGATTCAAATTTATCCATTTGTAAACAAACAAATAGGTTGCCCAGTTTGGTCAGTCCATCAATTCCGGGTCAAATTTTTCATTTCCCTCTTTTCAATCTGACTTCAGATTTTAGATTTTTTTTTTAATCAGCACACAATTTGTTATGCCTTCTATAGATCCCAAGATATTAAAACAGCAAAACACCCGCAAAACCTATTTAAAACAAGTTTGAAGTCAATTTCATTGATTCTTGCATTACAGAGGTCAGTTGTAAACGGTGACACCAAAAAAAGTCACACTTTTGGATTCCTTATTTAACCCTAACTCCCTCACCATTGTTATTGAACAATACAATTCCTCCAAAATCCTCCAACTTCCTTTGTTGTGTAGGGAGTTAGGGTTAAGGACTAACGATGTTATGAAAACACACCATTGGTGTAGTCGGAATGCCATGGCTTCCAAAAAAGGATGCTGTGGTCTTGTCAAAAATTCATCCAGTCTTCGCATCACCCAGCACATGAACAGAATAATAGCTACAGATCCCCTGACAGATGGATTTGTAGTATTCTCCTGGATGAATTGGATTGCAGAGATTTCTAGGTCGGCAGAGGTCAACCTAGGTCAAATGGGCTACAGATCCCCTGACAGATGGATAACTCATGTAGTACTCTCCTGAATGAATTGGATTGCAGAGGTTTTCTAGGTCAGCAGGGGTCAAACAAGGTCAAATGGGCTACAGATCCCCTGACAGATGGATAACTCATGTAGTACTCTCCTGAATGAATTGGATTGCAGAGGTTTTCTAGGTCGGCAGAGGTCAACCTAGGTCAAATGGGCTACAGATCCCCTGACAGATGGACAACTCATGTAGTACTCTCATCCTGGATGAATTGGATTGCTGAGATTTTCTAGGTCGGCAGAGGTCAACCTAGGTCAAATGGGCTACAGATCCCCTGACAGATGGATAACTCATGTAGTACTCTCATCCTGGATGAATTGGATTGCTGAGATTTTCTAGGTCGGCAGAGGTCAACCTAGGTCAAATGGGCTACAGATCCCCTGACAGATGGATAACTCATGTAGTACTCTCCTGAATGAATTGGATTGCAGAGGTTTTCTAGGTCAGCAGAGGTCAACCTAGGTCAAATGGGCTACAGATCCCCTGACAGATGGATAACTCATGTAGTACTCTCATCCTGGATGAATTGGATTGCAGAGGTTTTCTAGGTCGGCAGAGGTCAACCTAGGTCAAATGGGCTACAGATCCCCTGACAGATGGATAACTCATGTAGTAATCTCCTGGATGAATTCGATTGCAGAGATTTTCTAGGTCAGCAGAGGTCAAACAAGGTCAAATGATGACAGACCAGTTCAAGCCTTCAATGGGGATTTGCCTTTGCCTAACCCTAATCTGTTACAACATTGTGGGCTGGGTTAAAGGTTGGATACACCATTGGTAATTGCTTGAATTATCAGGAATGGGTGAATTTGGGGGGTTGTAATTTATAGTAAATATCATTCAACTGACCTGTGCGAAGTTTTACAATCATGGATGTTGAGAAGAGCAAGAAAAACGGCATTTGTTTTCAACCAGTGTCAGGCAACGGTTCTTATGTTGTTCTTGGTTTTTTCGCAATCTTTTTGCTGGCTGCCTACAATCATTATTTACTTTTAAATAAGTAAGGTATTTTCTAATTTAATTTGGTACTGGTAGTAAAGATTTTTGATTTCTGCAAATGGTGTATCCTACCTTTAAGCTCATTTGGTGGTGAAAGGTCACATCATCGATATAGTGATTGCATTTAAGTTCATTGAATTACTAAATTATTCCAAAATGCACAACCTATTTTAAAGTTAGTTTTTTATAGAAAACACTGCATGGTAACAGTACAAACCATTTACTGTACCTTTATGTCTTTTTTCCTTCCTTCGTTACAAATTTCCCCTTTGTTCAGTGCCAAACCTGAGCCAACACAGGTCTATTGTTGTTATTTATGTTGTCACGCTTTGTCCGAATGATTTGTGGGGTCAATATCATTCAGAGGATGATAAACAACTCTAATGAAACCTTGGTATATTATTATCTTGTTTGTATGAGGTTGTTTTGGGCAGTATTCCTACAGGGTGTCTCCTGTAGTGAGTGATTACTGTATTATTATCAGAAGCTTTGCGAAATAATACTAGTTTGCTTTCATAGTCCGAGTTAATATAATACTGGCCCCTACCCTAGTTATCGCTTTTTTAACATTTGGACATGATCTGTAGCGCCAGATAATGTCCAAATGTTAAAAAAGCGATAACTACTGGGGCCCAGTAACTCGGACTAGCTTTCATAGAGATTACACTAGTATTAGTACACGGATTTATAGAGATTTGGAATATATATTAATTAAAGATATAAATCAATCTAGTACTAGTAGTACATGTATTACTTTTTAATCAGTTGATTTTTAAATAGAATTAGAAATCTCTTTAAAATCTTTCACACCCTATTTAATTTATTTATTATGACCTTGACTTGATTTTATTTATTTTGATATTCCAAGCAACCGATTAAAATTTTAGTCATAAGTACGATTTGAAAAGGTTTAGGGGTTAGGCGCTAACTAATTTAACTTAAGTTAGATTAAAATTTGGCCTACACACCCAAAACCGTCCGCATCCATATCCATAGGTCGGACGTTATACAAAATACAAATTCATATTCATAAACAACATGGAGACAGATTTTATAGAGCGAAACTTTGGCGATTTCGCACGCAAAAACTGACAAGACTTACCTATAAATGAGCCTACTAGCAAGACTATGCTTAGAAATATCCTCATCGCGGCAATTCCAGCATGATCCTAGTTCAATCGAAGAGTAAAAAACGATTGAAAATCCTCACTTGCTAAACCTTTTCGTCCGCGCGTCGAGCTAGCTAGCTAGCCTTATCGAGTATATCTAACTGTTTACAAACCCCAGCAGCATTGTCTCCGGTTCAGTTTCAAGACATGGTTATGGAGCCAAAATAAAACCCAAGCTGATGTTTAAAAACGGCCTAGCTATCGTCGAGTCTTTGTCGAAAAGCTACAGAGGGCGCTATACTTATTTTATGGAAGAGGACAGGGTTTTATTTATTTTTACTCATCATGTCCGCGGCCTTTCTCATCAAAACGTCAGAGAAAAATTGACACTATGTGAAATAAATGGGTTCTCCTTTTGAACAGTTAGAGTAACTGCATTCACTATGAGTGTAGACAGATTTTCGATGTCTGCTGAGGATTATTTGGGTGAGACCTTGCTGGTAATTCCGACACAGAAATTCTTCAAAGTTCAACCATTCTAATTCTTCGCCTTGTGCCAACATTTTTGTGAGGGCGCTGTTCGTTACTAACATAAACATTCTCATCCATTTAACTTAGAAAATTGTGATGAAAATTGTGATTGCACCTTCATACAGCTCTGTTTAAATTCAAATGTCAAAATTTTCGAAATCATTATTGTAATTGTATCGCGTACATTTGCGTTTTTAATCTCATGCTTTATTTTAAGTTTTATTATTCATTGACAAAATCAGGCATGGGCGGACCAAATATCACCCAAATTAAGCCCTACCCCCTTCAAATTACAAAATGTAGTTCATATTGTTTTATAGAGTAATTTTAGATGAAAAAGCCAAAATTTCAAGTTTTAGCAAAATCCGACCAGCAGTTTTCGTGCTAGTCCGACCTCCTTTTAGTATGATAGTAACTAATTGTAGGTGATTTTTAGCTAAAATGGTCATGAACATAATTAAATTAGTTATTCATTTGTACTCCCTTGACAGCGAGTCAACATGTGTCGTGTTATCTTGAGGATGCGATCAATCGGTTGCTGAAACACAAAGATGAAAATCCTAAAGTCAACCCTGCTAGATTTCTACAAGAATAGTAAGCTGAAATACTGGATTTAATCATAACTTCATCTATCCTTGAAACAGACAACGTTGGTTTTGTGACTAATTTTTTACTTTTTAAAAAGTTATTGTGTATTTAGTATAACAAAAAACACCTGTCAAATCATAAAAATTCAGATTGAAATTAATTAGCACATGTGGTTGTGTCGAAGCAAGTTACGCAGTTTTTCTAACCCTAACTCCCTCACGGCTTTTACTAGAAAGTATCCTGAATCCGCCACAGTCCACCAATTTTGGTTTGCAAAAACTGCTGGTGTCCTGAGTCCATCGGACTCCACCAGTATGCATTCTGGAGAGATCCTAAGTCCATCATACTCCACCAGCAAAAGTTTGATGGACTGTGACAGATTCAGGATACCTAGGTGGCATACAAAAAATTGCAGTGCGTTTCTCCATAGAGTCCATCACAGTCCATCACCTGAATGTCTGTATCCTGAATCCATCACACTCCTGCAGTAACGCTAGGCTTAAAATCCTCAATCCATCACACTCCTCCAGTTGGTTCAATATGGAGGTATCCTGAATCCGCTAAAATCCTCCAAAACAGGAAAGGGATTTTGATGGACTCAGGGTGGTTAGGGGGACCTTAATTTTTGTTGTTTCTTGTTATCTTCTTAATT
Organism: Crossaster papposus; assembly: GCA_037893245.1. Taxonomy (NCBI): domain Eukaryota; kingdom Metazoa; phylum Echinodermata; class Asteroidea; order Velatida; family Solasteridae; genus Crossaster; species Crossaster papposus. The sequence continues at coordinate 1,223,288 of JBAIAA010000465.1, forward strand.
AGTTTTGTCAGTGTTCAACGAGGCAGTCACATTCTCTATCGCGAGTATGACTTTGTGAAAGCCACTCCCCATAATAGGAGCTCCTTCATCAGAATATTCTGGAAATGTTTCTGCCACATCGGTGAACGAGGAGGTAAATTGATAAGCGGAAAATATTGGAACTCTTTATTTTTGCATTTTGGGGGTCCCAAAAAACCTGGCAAAGTAGAAATAGTATGCAAAACAACCTTGTCAAAGGTGATGTTGTTTGTGACTGGTAATCAGCTGGTTTTTTTCTTCTTTTTACGTAAGCATGAAAAGCTGTTTTTACTGAGCAAGACTTTTTGTGCTAAGCAATTATTTTGTGCTCGGCAGCTCTATGAAATTGGGCGGACCCAGATATTTGAAATAGGTAACAAATGATATTGAATTTATTAACCAAACTATGATGTGTTTTTATTGTCAGACCTTCTGACTGTTAGAGAGTACCATTCCATCCTGGGTCTACTCTGTCCAGACTTCCCGTTTGACCTCGTTCAGCAGACAGCAAGAATCATCTTTATGTATGGTGTGTTTTTATTGTCAGACCTTCTGACTGTTAGAGAGTACCATTCCATCCTGGGTCTACTCTGTCCAGACTTCCCGTTTGACCTCGTTCAGCAGACAGCAAGAATCATCTTTATGTATGATGTGTTTTTATTGTCAGACCTTCTGACTGTTAGAGAGTACCATTCCATCCTGGGTCTGCTCTGTCCAGACTTCTCGTTTGACCTCGTTCAGCAGACAGCAAGAATCATCTTTATGTATGGTGTGTTTTTATTGTCAGACCTTCTGACTGTTAGAGAGTACCATTCCATCCTGGGTCTACTCTGTCCAGACTTCCCGTTTGACCTCGTTCAGCAGACAGCAAGAATCATCTTTATGTATGGTGTGTTTTTATTGTCAGACCTTCTGACTGTTAGAGAGTACCATTCCATCCTGGGTCTACTCTGTCCAGACTTCCCGTTTGACCTCGTTCAGCAGACAGCAAGAATCATCTTTATGTATGGTGTGTTTTTATTGTCAGACCTTCTGACTGTTAGAGAGTACCATTCCATCCTGGGTCTGCTCTGTCCAGACTTCCCGTTTGACCTCGTTCAGCAGACAGCAAGAATCATCTTTATGTATGGTGTGTTTTTATTGTCAGACCTTCTGACTGTTAGAGAGTACCATTCCATCCTGGGTCTGCTCTGTCCAGACTTCCCGTTTGACCTCGTTCAGCAGACAGCAAGAATCATCTTTATGTATGGTGTGTTTTTATTGTCAGACCTTCAGACTGTTAGAGAGTACCATTCCATCCTGGGTCTACTCTGTCCAGACTTCCCGTTTGACCTCGTTCAGCAGACAGCAAGAATCATCTTTATGTATGGTGTGTTTTTATTGTCAGACCTTCTGACTGTTAGAGAGTACCATTCCATCCTGGGTCTGCTCTGTCCAGACTTCCCGTTTGACCTCGTTCAGCAGACAGCAAGAATCATCTTTATGTATGGTGTGTTTTTATTGTCAGACCTTCTGACTGTTAGAGAGTACCATTCCATCCTGGGTCTGCTCTGTTCAGACTTCCCGTTTGACCTCGTTCAGCAGACAGCAAGAATCATCTTTATGTATGGTGTGTTTTTATTGTCAGACCTTCTGACTGTTAGAGAGTACCATTCCATCCTGGGTCTGCTCTGTCCAGACTTCCCGTTTGACCTCGTTCAGCAGACAGCAAGAATCATCTTTATGTATGGTGTGTTTTTATTGTCAGACCTTCTGACTGTTAGAGAGTACCATTCCATCCTGGGTCTGCTCTGTCCAGACTTCCCGTTTGACCTCGTTCAGCAGACAGCAAGAATCATCTTTATGTATGGTGTGTTTTTATTGTCAGACCTTCTGACTGTTAGAGAGTACCATTCCATCCTGGGTCTACTCTGTCCAGACTTCCCGTTTGACCTCGTTCAGCAGACAGCAAGAATCATCTTTATGTATGGTGTGTTTTTATTGTCAGACCTTCTGACTGTTAGAGAGTACCATTCCATCCTGGGTCTGCTCTGTCCAGACTTCCCGTTTGACCTCGTTCAGCAGACAGCAAGAATCATCTTTATGTATGGTGTGTTTTTATTGTCAGACCTTCTGACTGTTAGAGAGTACCATTCCATCCTGGGTCTGCTCTGTCCAGACTTCCCGTTTGACCTCATTCAGCAGACAGCAAGAATCATCTTTATGTATGGTGTGTTTTTATTGTCAGACCTTCTGACTGTTAGAGAGTACCATTCCATCCTGGGTCTACTCTGTCCAGACTTCCCGTTTGACCTCGTTCAGCAGACAGCAAGAATCATCTTTATGTATGGTGTGTTTTTATTGTCAGACCTTCTGACTGTTAGAGAGTACCATTCCATCCTGGGTCTACTCTGTCCAGACTTCTCGTTTGACCTCGTTCAGCAGACAGCAAGAATCATCTTTATGTATGGTGTGTTTTTATTGTCAGACCTTCTGACTGTTAGAGAGTACCATTCCATCCTGGGTCTGCTCTGTCCAGACTTCCCGTTTGACCTCGTTCAGCAGACAGCAAGAATCATCTTTATGTATGGTGTGTTTTTATTGTCAGACCTTCTGACTGTTAGAGAGTACCATTCCATCCTGGGTCTGCTCTGTCCAGACTTCCCGTTTGACCTCGTTCAGCAGACAGCAAGAATCATTTTTATGGAGGATGCTATGGATTCACTTGCGTCCTTCGCTGACTTTCTTTATGCTTTCCAAGTCCAGTTTTATTACGAAGGTGAGAAACCACAAGTTTAGGATTACTTCGAATTGCAGCAACTTTAAAAATCTGTTTTATATTTCTACAAATTACTGTTTAAAAACAATTTGTGTGTTAAAAAACCAGGGTTGCTTGATATAAATCTTGTGATTTATATCATGTGATTACAAAAAAGCACTGATCGAAATCAATCTTTTTGAAAAATTATAATTTGTTTGAGATGTTTCTTATCTGTAACATTAATTTAGTAAATATAACCAACTAGATCATACTAACATTTACAGCATTCATGGCTCATTCGAACAGACTATTTTTCTAAACTGTTTTGCAAACAATTTTTATCTTATTTTTATCTACACATTGTAACTGCTAAACTGGCAAATTTGATCATAATTTACAATTTTCTCCATTATACTCCATTATATTACACCACTGTCATTGATTTTTTTCTTAACACATTTAAACTTTTTCAGTTCTCCCCTTTTCTTAAAGACTTTCTTAAAGTGTGTTTTTCCGTCTACAAACGTCTCATATCCTCGGCCCAGAGCCCCAGAGGAGCTGTCTACATCCCTAGTGAATCCACTCCCCGACAGGAGAAGAAACAGCCCTACCCCTCTGAGCAAGCCACACCCGAGGGCGTCGACTCAAAACAGTTTCTTGAGGGGATCGGAAAGAAATGCCTGGATGCAAAATACAGGTGAGATTTAAGAAACCTTGGCTTTCCAGCTTTGGCTACAGAGCCAGTGAGTTCTTGAATTCGGGTTAAGAAGGTCAAAGTTCACATCACTCATTAATGAGCTTTATTATCACATTTCTATTTCGTCATAATGAGTTCATGTTTGTTTTTCTGAGCAGTTACCCGCCAACCGTCTGCCTGCAGGAAATCTTAAACAGCGCCCCCAGGGTCTCGTATTATGGTTTTCTCATGGCCTTGGCAAGGAGCCAAGTCCTCAACGAGAGCATTAAGATGCTTCCTGCAAAAGGAGCGCTGTTTGAGGAATCAGATCAGGAGTTAACGTCGTGAGTATTGGGATCAGATACTGACCACTCCAAGACCTTATCGCAGAGAAATCCTCAATCGGTAACTATAGTAAAAACTCTTTAGGACTAATCCTTCCTGCCATGGCTATGACTATGACTATTGCTATAGCTATGGCTATGGCTAAGAATAGCACACACATCTATGTGCAGTGGCTTAAACTGCATCCATAGTCACATGTGTAATTGTAAGCCTTAGCCAATTCATTCCGACTGCCTTACTTGTAGTCTGACTATACTTGACCCACAATTCTTATTTTCTGTCCTTTGTATTGTCTTCTCCAGTGCAATGACTAAAGTACGCGTGTCGTCGGTCGCCAAGGATGACAGATAGGCTACAGGGTACCAGTGAGATACTTCCCCCCTTTTATCACACAAACTTACCCCTCTTCCCCCGCCCCTTCTCCAAACAAACTTTGCATGAGTGGAATAACGAATATCTTCAAGCAAACTTGACTAGCAGAAATGATGGAATTCGCACGTTATACACATAGTTTTTAGTGGTTATCCTATTACACGTGCAACAAGAATAACGCGCATTTTAGAACAGCGCAATATGCGGGGTGCGGTATATGGTCATGCTATTTAAGATAAGGTGGCACGGTGATGGATTGACCAATCAGCATCGAAGATTTAAGTTTACTAATATATTTGTTTGATCTTGCGACATTGTGCATGTTGTTTTAAGAATTGTTGTAGACAAATTACTGGAGTGTTGTGTGTTGTTTATATATTGTTAAAAACAAGTTTTTGATAACAAGATTTTGTAATTATTAAGAAAACAGTTAGTAAAGCAATTCAGCATAAGTTTAGTTTGTGCTGTTCTTTGTTATTTTATGTCCCCGCCTTTCCTAATAAAAATAACTTTTGAAACAAAAGTGTCCGAAATGCTTTGTATGGAATGCCCTTTTGTGTTTTTTGGAGAAAACAAATTAGGCCTTAACAACTTTTTCAACAAATTTGTTTTGGGGAATGTATGTCATTTAATTTACACATCAGTGGCAATTAGGGGGGGGGGGGGGGGTGCGGGCTGCGGAGTAAAGTTTATTTCATTGCAAAAAAAAAAAGACTCTTGAAAATGGGTAATATCGACATGCATTACGTAAATAGGCTCTGCACATCTTAGGTAACATTTAAAATATTTGACGCCGTAAATCAAATAGAGTCCCCTTTAATCTTAAGATAATTGTTCACCACGAGAGGGCGCCATTTTTTGACCGCTCGCTTATATTTCTCCACGCAAGTTTGACTCGTCGTATACGTACACGTACAGCAACACTAGCCTACTGCCCGGTTGAACTTTTTCTTGATTGCTTAATAACCGAAACACCAAACCGACTCATTTTAGAAAAATGCGTTAGTCGGATAGTATTTGTAAGTATAACACAGTCAAGTTTGAATTTTTTTACACTACATTCATTGTTGTTTTGTAAGAGATTTTAGCTTCAAATTTTCGTTCATTGTTGGCAAACGTTAAACGTCTAATTTCGACACTTTGGTCCAAACCCAAGACCCGTGAACATGGCGGTATATACACCAAAACTCTGGGTGGGCTAGCTGTAGTACTAGTACTAGTATACGCCCTGTTCCTAACTTAATATTAGAGGGAAATGCATATAAGGCTGGTATGGTAATACAAACCCAACAGGTACATGATGTAGGCATACAATAATTTAACTTGGCCTCATTAAAAAAAAGAGGGGAAAACATCAAAATGCCCCCCCCCCCCCCCGCCAAAAAAAGTCATAAGTTCATCTAGCCCTAGTACAAGTAGTAGTCTATGGCCCCGCACTAGAGTTCACTCTACACTAGTGCGGGGCCATAGACTAGGGGCAGGGCTAACATTCATCAGTCAACAGTAAGCTAATTTCTGCTAATATTTATTTAAAATATTTAAAGGTGAAATCAACTACTCAACTGGCCTATTCACCGTTGAAGTAGCACGATTTTCCAGCAAATTAGGAAAGCAACAAGGTTTCCCGACAGTCTTTATTTCTTAGTGTGACTTGTCATCATGATCATCCCAATTCGCTGCTTCACCTGCGGAAAAGTCGTCGGTAATAAATGGGAGGCATACCTGGGACTGTTACAGGCAGAGTACTCGGAAGGGTGAGTGGAAAACGTCATTAACCAGTTCGTGCCGGATGACGTATATAAATTTTTCCCAAATTCAAAACGGATGACGCATAAACACGTCAAGTTCAAGTTCGGAAATGTATGCCAGCAGCGAGCAAGGCCGGAAATGCGTGGGTGTGCTTCCCGGGACTATCAGCCTGAACCCGCTTCGGATCGAGTTTCGTTAAAAATAATCCCGCCCCTCGGCTCGGCGATGTTAAAATAATCCCGGCGCGAACTGGTTAATGGCCTGGAAGGAGACTAAGGGATTATACTGGTTGAAAAGGAGACTAAGGGATTATACTGGTTGAAAAGGAGACTAAGGGATTATACTGGTTGAAAAGGAGACAGGCTTGCTGTATTCATAATTAAAAATAGGAGTTTTAAAAAGTGTAATATGAAATTTGTGTAAAAAAAAATAGGAACTGTTTATTAAAATCTGGGCTCTTTAACCCTTTCTTTACCACGTTTTGTAAACACTTCTCAAAACGGTTGAGTAAACTCGACATTTGGTAAGGAAAGGGTCAAGTACATAGGTCACTGTGATTGAAGATCTTAGATGTTATTTTGTACTTTTGTTTTCTTGTTTTTTTGTCAGAGATGCCTTGGATGCCCTTGGATTGAAGCGATACTGCTGTCGTAGAATGCTGCTATCCCACGTCGACCTGATCGAGAAACTCTTGAACTATGCCCCATTGGAGAAATGATTAAACAAACACACACACACAAAGACGTGTACGGATTTATTATACTTGGCTATGACTTCAAACTACACACCCACCTATGGAAGCCACTTCTCATTGATCCATGCGTTATTTTCAGTCATAGCCATAGTCTTATGGCATTGTCTTATTGTCTAGGTCTTCATACATTTAAACTTGATGGAGACAAGCTGACAATAGGCGTAGCCTGGGGCCAATTTCACGGAGCTGCTAAGCACACAAATTTGCTTAGCATGAAAATTTGTCCTTGGTAAAAATAAGGTTACATACCAAATTTTCATGTGATCTTTATTGTTTTTGATTGATAATCAGCTGAATGTTTGCTTAGCATGAAAAACACGTAGAATTTTGGCTGATAACTTTTTTTTATTGAGCAAGACTTTTTTGTGCTAAGCAAATTCTTGTGCTTAGCAGCTCCGTGAAATTGGCCCCTGATCTTTTAAAGGCGATTTGGAGGGCAATTTTTGTTGCATGTCATTGAACCTGCTGTACATTAATTTTACACAATATGCCCTCCAAGATGGCCGCTATGCACAAGGTTTATAGCATACATGTACATGATGTTAATTTGTGTTCAGTTCAGTAAATATTTTGTTAGACAAACAAATCACCCATTTTGTTTTCTCACATGGTGTACATGTACATGTATAAATATTGGACTGAAATGTTGTTTTAACCTTGTATGTTCACAATGTTTATTAGTTTTTGTCTTCAAAATATCTTCAAAATACTCGGCATTTTTTAGAGATAACTCTTCATTGTTTAAAGTATAGTATGTGTTTATAGATTTTGAGCACTGCTTCTAATGGTTGTGCCTCATGCTTGTACATGTCCCCCTATGTACGTTTGTTACATGTACACAGCCATTTTGTCTCAAAGGACAAATTGGTTCAATGGACAAATTCACGATACATTTTTTATATCTGAATTTTTTAAGAGTCGCACATTTGTTCTTCTTTATTGTACATAGTACATTAAAAGCAGCCAACCAGCTATCCTGCTGTTTAATTTAAACCTTTTTTTTTGGTCTTCTGTTATAAATTATAAAATATTAGCTGTCATATCCATTAGGCCATGCATCATTTAATATTCATACATGGTCATACTCATAGCTCAGTGTGTTCTAAATTACTGCTGTACTGTAGTGTATCCGATGACAATAACGGTTCATTTGCAGTAGGCCTTTCTCAAAAAAAAAAAGGCAAAAAAGATATCAAAAATCCTGCTTATTATATTTTGTATGAACATTTACACTAGGACTGTCTGTGTTATCCCCAGGGCACGTATTGTTGAATAAAATTAAAAATGTCAGTTTGCTAAATGCCTTGATGTGGAAATACCATTAGTCAACAGCACTGTGGTGATGTGTGTTTCTTTGTTTCCATGGCAACTTGTCATGTGATAGGCAGTTGCCTAGCAACCTGTGCATCATTCATAAATAAATAAATTACCCAAATGCATGGAGTTTTTTGTTTAGATGTATAAATAAGTACATCTAATCCCTACCCTGTTATTTTAATTGAACCCCCATCCTTGATCAGCCCTTGCTCTATGCTTGTACCGACTATTGTTTTAGTAATCATGTGTCATTTGGTGCAGATCTAAAACAAACATTATTTGAGATTCCCACAATTTCTGGACACCCCTTCATAAATATGCACTGTTTCTACATATCAAAGGTCACATTTTTTAGGATGGGCTCACCAATCTGTGTGTAAAAGCTATTATTAATATTATGCTTTGCGTGGTTGACATTGTTCAACTTCTTGTTCAAGTTCCAGTATTTTCTAGTTTAGTGTGGACATAGGTGTGGATAAGTTCCTGGTTAATTTTGGAAAGCTGAGGAATTTAGCAGTTCATTTTTCAACAAGTAGTGTGACTTTTTTCAGTTTTGTCAGTAAGTTTTGTTTAATTGATAATGTAACTCATTTTAGAATCATGATGTTGTTGGAGATATTTAACCATGGACTAAAGAGTAGAGGGATGTTTTTATTCTATCCAGTATCCTTATGTGTGACATTTGTGGTATTTCTTATTTTTTAAAATTTATTAGGACAAATGTTTAAAATAATTTGTTCCTGACCTGCAGAAGCTAAGCTGCTAAGCACACAAATTGGCTTAGCATGACAATTATTCCTTGGCAAAAACAGGTTACAGAGCAAATGTTCAGGTGGTGTATATTCATTGTTTGTGATTGGTATTCAGCTGGTTTTTGCTTAGCATTTAAAGCGCATTTGGCTGGTAACCTACATGTAGTTTTACTAAGCATGATTTGTTTGTGCTAAGCACATATAGGTCAATACTCGGGCAGTGCTCTTGTAAAGCTGCATGTTTAATTATGAGAGGTCACTATTTGTTACCCCTGTTTATTGGTTGGTGAAGTGGTTCTTTCCTCGCCTTTTACCACGATGACCCGGGTTCTTACCCCGCATGGGCCAATATGTGATTTGGGTTTTCAGTCCCTGCCTCACTCCGTGGGTTTCCCCCAGGATATTCCTCTGGGGTTTTCCTCTCACCTCAAACTGCAACTTCCTCACATTGTCTTTTCTCTACAGGTTTCTTCTGGCTTACGAGGTACAGTGCCTTGGGTGCTTTTGAGGGATCCTGGGTTTCATTACCAGAAATGTATAATAATAATAATAATAATAAAGTAAAATAATAATAATAACCGAAAATGGTACATTTGGGAGACATCTACATAATGACGTGCACAAAATATTTCTTTCTTTACTGTAACCTAACCCATTTTTACCTAGAGCTTTTTCCACGAAATTTTATATTTATGCATTTTGGACCCTGCTCTATCGATCTGGACTGTAAAATGTTTTAAAATGTATCTCCTTTTTGTAGTTGAAACGTTAGGGAGACCTCGAAATGTATCCCTAATGACACTGGTCTCCTTAATGTTGTTAAACTTACGCAAATTGGTCTCCTAAAGGGTACTTATTCCAAAATAGGGTATTTCAAAAGTCTTGTGAATTGTATGCCTTGTTTACCATCAACAACTGTTTTGTCCCATGCTAATTGTACATGTACATGTTCGTCTGAAGAAGTCATTTTCATTTAAACTGGGTTCTCGGTTTGCTGTTGAGTGCAATTATTCCGGAGGTCGCAGGTTCAAATTCCGTTCTTGCCAGTTTTCTTTGTCCGCTTAGAAAATTTATTCAAATTTTCCTGGCCCGTTTCTCTTGTGGTGCGTTTAACAATTTAAAAGTTAAAAAAGTCGTATCCTCAAAGTTAATTTAGACTCTTCTTTGACGAAGGCTAATTAATTGTCTTCTTTTGTAACTTTTCAGATCTATTTTTGACGAAGCTGTAAGGAATTAAACAACAATCCAAGATGGGCGCTGAAGGTTGTCCTAAGTGCAACACGTATATGGTGTTTGTCTTCAACCTCTTGTTCTTTGTAAGTTGATGTCTATCAGTTACTGTGCATCTTACAAGCCAAATTTACAAGCCATTTCACAGGGCTTTTTAAAAATATAAAATGGTAAGACAGACCTACTCCGCATATTTATGTTCCAACTAGTTGACAAGGCGACTTGAGCCTCATTTTATACAGCTACTTTACCAGTCATATTTGGCAGCCAATTTCCAGCCAATTTTGCAGCCAATTTGGCAGCCAATTTCCAGCCAATTTCCAGCCAGTTTGGCAGCCAGTTTGTGAGCCATTTTACTTGCCTTTCTGGTAACTATTTCACAAGCCAATTTGGCAGCCAATTTACAGGCTAATCGAGTAGACACAAGTATCTTGCTAGTTTAGCAGCCATTTCACCAGTCTCTAGTCTACCATCCAGTGTACAGGCAACTAAAACAACAGCCATATTTTCCTTTTTGTTCTCCTCTCCACAGCCCTCAGGCTGTGCCATTCTGGCCCTGGGTATTGTCCTTCATGTCAGGGAAGGCGGATTTGCTACGTTGCTGCCAAGCCTGCCATTCCTGAATGAAGCCAATATTTGTATCGCGGCTGGTATTATTGTCATGGTAGTGGCCTTCGTAGGATGCTGCGGTGCCATCAAGAAGAGTCTTAGCCTGCTCCTGCAGGTAAGTCACGCCTATTTTAGACTTCTTCCTGAAGGCCTGTTCAGACTTTAGGTCAGTTTACCAAACCCCAGCTTCGTCTCAGTCGTGGATTGGTTTATACAGTTTGGCAATGGTGATGGAGACGGAGACAGAACCTACATTGTAAAATTCAGTGCGCCAGGAGTTTGTTGGGGTAATGGCAAACTTCAATATGAACATTTAGTTTATGACCTCGTGAAACTTTTGCTTTTGTATGAAAGTGAATACGAATACAAATTGTTGAGGTCACAGGGAGTATTTGTGCTGCAAATTCCCAAAAGTTGAACACATGGTAATTTCGAGTATTTACCGAGATGTTTCCTTACTTGATATCTTAGACGTCTTCTTACTTGAGATCTTAGACGTCTTCTTGAGATCTTAGACGTCTTCTTACTTGAGATCTTAGATGCTCCTTACTTGAGATCTTAGACGTCTCCTTACTTGAGATCTTAGACGTCTCCTTACTTGAGATCTTAGATGCCTCTTTCCTTCTTACATAAGATCTTAGATGCCTCCTTACTAGAGATCTTACATGTAGATGGCTCCTTACTTGATATCTTAGATGCCTCCTTACTTAATATCTTAGATGCCTCCTTACTTAATATCTTAGATGTCTTTTACTTGAGATCTTAGATGCCTCTTTCCTTCTTACATAAGATCATAGATGCCTCCTTACTAGAGATCTTAGATGCCATCTTGCTTTGTCTCCTTACAGTTCTTCATCTTCTTGCTGCTTATCTTACTCCTGGAGATTGTGGCCGGCATCGTTGGTTTCATCTGCCGTGCACAGGTTGAGACCGCAGTGACTGACGGTCTGATAGCTGGACTTAAATCTTATGGCCAGACAGGCGAGGTCGGTCTGACCAGGGCCTGGGATTTGCTCCAGCATGACGTAAGACTTAGTAGCATATCTAGCATCTTAAAATAGTCTTAAAAATACTGTTGTTTTAAAGAGATTAAATTGATTTTTTAATTCTTGACTTTATTACAATGAAATCTGTCCACCTGTAACAGTTTGTATTTGTTGGTTTGTTTTTTTACCTCCTCGCAGTTTAAATGTTGTGGTGTGGACGGCCCGAGCGACTGGGTAGTAAACAAGAAGTTTATACTACCTGCACAAACACCGAATTCTTGCTGTGTACTGTATGTCAGAGGATGTGGTGTAGATCCAGTAATTGTTCCAAAGTTTGAAATGGTAGGTTGAGTTTGGACTAATATGTGCCTCAGATTATTGAGCAAATTGTATACCACATCTGAATAAATCTCCTGTCATCTGGGGCTAATTTCATAAAACATGTGAGCACAACAATTTGCTTAGCACAAAAGTCTTGCAGAGTAAAAACAGGTTACCAGCCAAAACTTCATGTGCTTTTCTTGCTAAGGAAAAACCAGCTGAATACCAGTCGCAAGCAATAAACATCACCTGAAAAATTGATTTGAAACCTTGTTTTTGACTGAGCAAATGTTTGTGCTTACTTGTTTTATGGAATTTACTTTTGATTGGTGGATCAATGATGATGTGCACTGAATTATTTGTTCCGTTGCACGGCCCGGCCGCACTGCAAAAAATAAGTACTATTCAATGGTTCTATTCAACGGTGAATAGAACTTGTATTGCACGGTAGCACTTGGACTAATCAAATAATAAAGAATAAATGTTTCACGTTCGTAAGATGGAAGGAATAATTTCATAAGGTGACAGATGGAATGGAACATTTTATCTGTCACTTCATGAAATTATTCTTACCGTCGTAGTCACAAACAATCATTATTTTTAAATTATACGTCAGTTTTCAAGAAATATTGAATTGCACACAAATAATATATCTGTCGCTGATTGGTGCACCCTGGAGAGCTCTCTACAAATTCAAACCCTAGTTACACCGCTGCCTTGAAATTTAACGTGGTCTTGACGTTAAATTTGCATCGTATTCACATTTGTGACCGGCTCTACAAAAAGGTGTCTTATGACGCCAAAAAATGAAATTGAGTTATATACATGGTAAGAAAGCCCACAACGTAAACTTTCATTTGGTATATAATAGAGATCCATAGCCCCTCCCATTACACAACTGAGAAAACAGGGTTTAAAATAGTCGGCTCTGCTGTACTACTACAACAGAACGATGCACAAAAAATTGTCGTTTTTTCCACTTTACTCATCAAAATCAATTTAACACCTTTTTTGTAGAGCCGGTCACATTTGCATTGTACAAACCGGTCCTTTACGCCGTTTCCCAAAATGCCAGCTTAGGCTCCGTCTCCAGCTCCATCACCATTGCCAAACCACATGAACGAAGCCAAAGACAGAGACTGAGCTTGGGTTTGGAAAACAGCCCTTGTCTTTCTTATGGACTGTCATCTGACTGGAATAATCTCTTCTTTTCAAGGGATGCAAAGAGTCCCTGACCATGAAAATACGGGATTCAATCTACTTCATCGCTGCTGGAGGCATTGCTATCGGGGTATTCCACGTAAGTTCAAGGGATCGTATACGTTTGGTAATTACTCCCAAAATTAATGGCAATAAAAACCTATTTGGTAAGAAGTACAGCAGCTTTGGATAGTATAATGCATTTTTAGAAACTTTTCACTTCGAAGTACTGCAGTTATGGAAAAAGATATCACTTTTTATCCGCAAAAAATTGAATCTGAGAAGCGTTACTGCAGTGACGTTTCCCTCAGATTGTGTATTCCAATGAAGATTATTCTTCCTGCGTGGACATAACCGCTCCAGATTTTCGGCAATATCTCAAAATCGCTACCACCTTTTGAAATGACATTTTTACAGGTTAGTTTTATGGTATATATCTATAACTATATAGGATTGAAACAAACAGTGGGTTCCAATTACCAAACGTATATGATCATTTTAACATTCATTTCACTAAGTATTAGGCACCATAGGTCAATTTCATAGTGCTGCTAAGCACAAAAAGTCAGTTAAAAAGGGGTTTCCAGCCAAAAGTACCTGTGCTTATGCTAAGCAAAAACTTGATCAGACAAGAGTTTTTTCAGACTTTTATCAGAATTCAGACTTTTAAACCTTGGGAAAATACATTATAGTTTATAAAATGTGATTTTTATTTTTTGACATTTCGTAAATTTTCAGACATTTTTTTTAATTAACATTCTCATCCCTGCAATATACCTCCCATTGGAGGTATATCACATCTTTTCTGTACAATGACAAAATTAAATTCAATGCGAACACACGGTAGACTAACGTCCCTGTCAACTTACCCTGGCAATGATGTAAAACTACCAGGCCGAAGGTTTTCACTCGACCGTAGAAAGTTATCAGTGCCAGCAATGTGTAACATTTCGCCAGCTTCGCAAGGCCAATAAACATTCCGTCCCGGTAAAACAAAGTCCCAGTATGGGAACGTAAGGTAGAGTTACCGTCAGTTACGCAAAGCCATGTTTCAGTAAGTTTCCTTGGAACGTACGGTAGAGTTACCGTCAGTTACTCAAAGGCATGTCTCAGTAAGTTTCCTTGGAACGTACGATAGAGTTACCGTCAGTTACGCAAAGGCATGTCTCAGTAAGTTTCCTTGGAACGTACGGTAGAGTTACCGTCAGTTACTCAAAGGTATGTTTCAGTAAGTTTCCTTGGAACGTACGATAGAGTTACCGTCAGTTTACTCAAAGGCATGTTTTAGTAAGTTTCCTTGGAACGTACGGTAGAGTTATCGTCAGTTACGCAAAGGCATGTCTCGGTAAGTTTCCTCGAGGCTGTGGAGGAAAGTCTGATGAGAACACAGCTCTTGTCTTGTACAATGTTCATGGAAAGTTAATCATGGGAAAAAAAATGATATTCATTTTGATTTAATGTTCACAGATCTTTGGCATGGTGTTTGCACTGAGGCTGTATAGCAGCATCAAACGACAAAGATCGTGTGCATAATACCCCCGTCACACCGGACTGGCGTCCTTACTGCGTCCTAAAATGGAGGACGTCGATGGTCGCCGTGAGAACCCCAATCCTTTTTCTTTAAAATATCAAGATTTCGGTCACCCGTCACACCGGGGTCCTGTGCTCCGCGATCTGTACGTCTACTCGGCGTCCCCACGGCGTTCTCACCACGACCTTACCGCGTCCTTGGCGTTTCTATTGAGTTTGCACGGCGTCCCCACGGCGATCATCGGCGACCTCACGGCGTTTTTGGCGTTTCTACCACGACCTTACCGCGTCCTTGGCGTTTCTATTGAGTTTGCACGGCGTCCCAACGGCGACTCCACGGCGTCCTCGCTGCGATTATAGACGTGGTGGGGTCGTGGTAAGAACCCCATAGACGTGGTAAGGACGCAGTAAGGTCGCCGCGGGGTCCACGATCCATTTATTCGCGTCTCCACGGCGACCCTACCACGTCCATACTGCGTCCCTAGGGCGTCCTTCGAGTTCCTACTGCGTTGCTACGGCGACCATGGCGACCCCAGGGCGATCCCACCGCGTCCTGAGCCAGGACGCTAAACCTCGGCGTTTACTTTGAACATGTCCGAAGTAAATGCCGTCGCTCTGCGACCTTCGGCGTCCTTGGGGTCCCCACGGCGTCCTTCTGCGTTCTCACCACGACCCCGCGGCGTCCATGGCGTCCCTACCGCGTCCTGGGTCGCCGTAGGAACGCAGTAAGGACGCCAGTCCGGTGTGACGGGGGTATAAACAACACTCAGGTAGTCACGGCGGCCCGAAACCAGACATGCCCATTCCTGGTACCAGACACGGCTGATGGTAGCCAGTCTATTCACATCAAGAAAACCAAAGTCAACAAGAAGATTAATATTGAAACCCCCAAAGAAATGTAATACTTCATTTGAATTAGCGTTATAAATTCTGAGAATAAATTCTTTGATTCTTGTTGCTCTATGCTAGGATTGGTTAACGTCAACGGTAGGGCGCCCTCTATCTGTATCGTAATACCAGTAGCGATGCGATTGGTTAAGAATGTCATTAAGATTAACCTGTTATTAATAAAACCTTTTATACACATGAGATAAAAAAAACTCCGTCCCATTTTTTTGTTTCATCTCTGAACCAACTATTTCACTTCTTTGGGGTACATGTATTAAATAAGTAGAAGAGAAATATCCATTGTTTGGAGTATTCATTACCGAATGCTGATGGCTGCTCGCTTCTGAATCCCAAAGGGGATAATTTAAAAGCGTCTACTTTACAGTACTGTCAAAATGTTGGAGGGCAATTTTTGTTGCATGTCATTGAACCTGCTGTACATTAATTTTACACAATATGCCCTCTAAGATGGCCGCTATGCACAAGGTTTATAGCATACATGTACATGATGTTAATTTGTGTTCAGTTCAGTAAATATTTTGTTAAGAAAAAAATTACCCATTTCTTTTCTCACTTGGTGTAGTAATAGTATGTACATGTATAGACCGAGTTACTGGCCTCTAGTTATCGCTTTTTTAACATTTGGACATCTTCTGACGCTTCTAGTAGCGTCAGATGATGTCCAAATGTTAAAAAAGCGATAACTAGAGGCCAGTAACTCGGTCTAGTGTACAAATATCAGACTGAAATGTTGTTTTTACCAGTATGGTTTTTGTCTTCAAATTATCTTTAGATTGTGGTTTTTGAACAATCAACATTTTGTATACAATTAAACTGCTGTGCTTTGTTTTAGTACTAGTAACTCAAAATAAATAAAAGTGAGAGAAATACAATATTTTATTCCCAGATTCGAATATAATTCCGGTTCAATGCAAATGTACCCCACGGTTGTTGGCAACAGCGCCCTCTACGTGCAGTAATCGTCCATACTTTAAAGGGGAACTCCATGTAAAGCAACTGAGCAAAGGCATTGGATTTAAATATTAAATATCAACGATTGTAAACTGATGAACAGTCTATTTTGCAATATAAATGAAATCTCCTATGTCATTTTATTGTTTCTAACCGAGTCGGTGACCAAAATTAGCTTTTATTTAAAATCGTATACTTGTTGCCAAAGCCAATTGAACGACTGGTTTGAAGACTAGCCTACCACACCACGCGGTACGGTTTGTTTGGCCCCTGCGGATTCAATATCAGGGTGTGTCACTGTCAGGTACGCATTTAGGGTGAACCTTACTACACGTAGATCGAGATTATAATCTTGGATTGAGGACCGATTGTTTTGCAAGGAATTTCTGCGCGACAAACTGTAGTTCTGCCGTCGGTGGGTATTTCAGTTTGTTCCATGTGGCTCGTAGATTGTGACTGTAATGATTGTTTAAAAACAGCGAGTACAATTTTGTTTAAAAAAATGAAAAAATAATTCAATGTTGTTTTCAGTTTCCATTCATGACGTACCACACCAGTCTAGCCCCATAAATGCAGTTTATCATCACAGTGTGATACGTTGCCGGGTATCTCGGGTACCGGCGGTAGCGGTTCTTCTTGTATTTTTCTAGGGACTCAATTCTAAATTCTATTTCTAACCCGATTTTTCCTCAGCCTATACTATAGCTCTATGGTTAAAATACAACTTACAAGAACATTTGGCAAAGAAAAAAACGTAGGCTGATTTGAGCCGCAGACCTTTCAATCCCCTGGGGCCAATTTCATAATCATAGAGCTGCTAAGCACAACAATTTGCTTAGCATGACAATTTGCCCTTGGCAAAAACAAGGTTACAGACCAGATTTTTACCTTTTACTTTATTGTTCTGGATTGATAATCAGCTGTTTTCTTGCTTAGCATGAAAAACATGTATAATTTTGGCTAGTACATATAGTAGTAACCTGTTTTTAATGAGCAAGACTTTTTGTGCTAAGTAAATTTGTTTGCTTAGCAGCTCTATGAAATTGGGCCCCGAAGTACTAATGCATTGAACTATAGTAGAACTAGGGCTGGTTTTACTTAGTATTGGCGAGTTAGTTGAGGACAGCCGTTCTTAATAATTCTGTATTGTAGCTGAGTAATTGCAATTGTTCTTTCTCATGATACATACATTGTACCATCTTATTCCTCCATGATTGTACTACATTAAACCCCTGGATTGAACTATTACGAACTAGGGCTGGTTTTACTTAGTATTGGCGAGTTAGTTGAGGACAGCCGTTCTTAATAATTCTGTATTGTAGCTGAGTAATTGCAATTGTTCTTTCTCATGATACATACATTGTACCATCTTATTCCTCCATGATTGTACTACATTTGTACTACCCCCCCCCCCCCCCCCCCCCCCCCCCAGTACCACCACTAGTCTACTCTTAATCTTATCTTAATGCATGTCAACTGTATTGGTGCATGTATTTGTTGAGTGCAATCTGGAGTCTTGTTTGTTTGTACCTTTCTCTATGTTTGTACTAACGTATTACCATGATATTTTACTCCCTCCTGCATTTGTAGTTCATATTCAAATTGAATGAATCGATTTTAAAGGAAAATAAACTCTGTGCACAAATATTCATCCAATCTCACAAATATTCATCAAATCTCACAAATATTCATCAAATCTCACAAATATTCATTCAATCCAATGACAATCGATGTTATCATTGTATTGACAAGACTTTAAGAGAGTACCAATTCAAGTAGTCCGAATTACTGTACTCTAGTTATCGTTTTTTGTTAACATTTGGACCTTATCTGGTGCCAGATAATGTCCAAATGTTAAATAAGCGATAACTAGAGTCCAATAACTCGGACTACAATTCAAGTTGTTTGACCTACCTTATTAAATTATTACAGTAGTTTATTTTCTGAGCACTTTTCAACTCTGATATCAATATGTCTGGACAGTGTTCTAACTAAGGAAGTTGAAACCGTTTGGATTTCCTTTTATGAATCATGCAGTTCCGGTGTATCCTGGCAACCAATGGATACAATACAACTTTGTTTATAGCAACCATATTATTGTTCTACTGTCATGACTAGACGTAGTTTCAGAATCAGTCTTTTACAATCGGAGTCGTGCTTATAGAACAGGAATTGAGAAAAACATTCAATATGTCTTATTTCACATCTATTTTGGTTAAATGAATTTCTGCAAAATGTATGCTCTAAAAATCCATGATTTGTTTTTACCAAATTCCTTATAATTAACTAAAACAACGAGAGTGCATTTTGCCTTTAGAAAGATTCAAAGTGCTAAAGTACAAAAACAAAGAGAAGAGCAACTTGTCTGTTCAGCCTTTTAAAAGTAGGATACGCCATTGGTAATTGCTTGAATTATCATGAAGGGGTAGATTTAGGGGGTTGTAATTTATAGTAAATATCATTTAACTGACCTGTTCGAAGTTTTACAATCATGGATACCAAGGAAAGCAAGGAAAACGGCTTTGGGCACTGGTTTTTATGTTCTTGTTTTAGGATATCTAGCGCAGTCATTTTGCTGGATGCCTACAATAATTATTCACTTTAAGTATCAAATAAGTAAATATTATTTTAATAATTCGGTGGTACAAATTTTTGATATCTGCAAATGGTGTATCCTAAAGTTGAGGGATACTAACATTATAATTTGTGTTTTCAGTTGTTTTTAAGCCTGGTAACTATTTACAGTACATTTTAGCTGCCATGATAGAATTGTTTCCATGGAAACTGTGGCGTCATTAAATAGAGCGTATGCTGTGTTATCATGGTGATGAATGGGTCTTTTTCTTTTCGTCCATTCGACAACATTATCCTATGCATGCCATAAAGCTGTGTACATGTATGTTTGCCTAGGAACAAATTATGCAAAATATTTACACATATTTGAGGCATAATTCAAAATGTGACTCGAAAAATCTGGAATTGAAATTAAAATCTTCGATTTTTTCTTTCTTCAAAATACTCGGCATTTATAGAGATAACTCTTCATTGTTTAAAGTATAGTACATGTATGTATTTATAGATTTTGAGCACTGCTTCTAATGATTGTGCCTCATGCTTGTACATGTCCCCCTTTGTACGTTTGTTACATGTACACAGTACAGCCATTTTGTCTCAAAGGACAAATTGGTTCAATGGACAAATTCAAAATACATTTTCCAAATCTGAATTTTTAAAGAGTCGCACATTTGTTCTTCTTCATTGTACATGTACATTAAAAGCAGCCAACCAGCTATCCTGCTGTTTAATTTAAACCTTTTTTTTGGTCTTCTGTTATAAATTATAAAATACTGGCTGCCATATCCATTAGGCCATGCATCATTTAATATTCATACATGGTCATAGCTCAGTGTGTTCTAAATTACTGCTGTATTGTAGTGTATCCGATGACAATAACGGTTCATTTGCAGTAGGCCTTTCTCTTGAAAAAAAGACAGAAAAGAT
The DNA here is from genome assembly GCA_037893245.1 of Crossaster papposus. Taxonomy (NCBI): domain Eukaryota; kingdom Metazoa; phylum Echinodermata; class Asteroidea; order Velatida; family Solasteridae; genus Crossaster; species Crossaster papposus. Next base: position 1,243,248 of record JBAIAA010000465.1, read on the forward strand.
ATTAAAAATCCTGCTTATTATATTTTTAATGAACACTAGGGACTGTCTGTGTTATCCCCAGGGCACGTATTGTTGAATAAAATTAAAAATGTCAGCTTGCTAAATGCCTTGATGTGGAAAATACCATGGTGATGTGTGTTTGTTTGTTTCCATGGCAACTTGTCATGTGATAAGCAGTTGCCTAGCAACCTGTGCATCATTGTGTGCGCCTGGTGTGTATAATTCATAAAGTAATGCCGGAAACTGGAGCTCTTAAAAGTGATGCTTAGTTTGACTTTAATGAAAACCCTGTAAAAATTGTGAAACAAGTAGTCAGTTTCCATGGCAATTAACATTTCAGATGATATTTCAGATGATCTTCATCAGATAAATCCCATTTGCAGGTAGCAACACACACACAAGCTACAGGCGACAAAGCGTTCTCTATCGCAGGTCCTAAAGAATGGAACAAAATCCCACGCTATATCTGAGACTCGTCTTCAGTTCAGATTTTCAAGAAGGGCCTCAAAACTCACCTGTTTTCTAAAACCCAATAGTAATATGTTCTCTGCCAGGTTGTTGGCCTTGTATTTATTGTTTTTCTCTTCTTTGTAAAGCGCTTTGATCTTGGTAAAAGCGCTATATAAATACCTGTATTATTATTATAGACTATGCGCGCTTAGAGCGACCGTTCGCAGTAATTTTACAGTATTGCGACGACCACCGTCGTTAGGACGACCGTTTGCCGGTCGTCCGAGCGCCCAAGTACTCGATAAAATTTCATTTTTTTTAATTTTATTGAATATTTCGATAGATTGGGGTACATTATCCTATAGATTTTTAATTTTGTGGCAAAAGCTGTAGGTAAAAACGGGTTAGGTTACAAATAAGAAACAACAATTTTGCGCACGTCTCTATGGAGTGGTCGCTCTAATGTCTGTTTTTCAAGTTTATATATTATTATTATATTATTAAATAATATACATATAATCAGGATAAAAGTTGTTCCTGTGAAAATCTACAAATACATAAACTGGACATCTATCAATGTATAATTCCGGCTCAATATCAAAGGATGCAATGAGCTTGTAGAATTATTTTGCAATTATTCTTATTTGTAATATTGGTAAAGCAAAAAAACAACAACAAAAACAACAGTACATTGACTGCATTCATGTTTTGCATGAGATTTGTTCCGGACTTTTGTCTGAATTTCTGAAATAAGTCTTTTTTTTGTAAATCTGAGAGAAAGACATTGTTACATATTGTACAGAAGGCACTGGCCCACTTTCAGACATTTCATCAATTTCCAGACATTTCCTTTGTTGGTTTTAATTGACAATTTCACTTCAATGAATATAAGTTGCAACTTGTATTAATCATCTACCCTGCAAATGAATTTTTTTGTATTGACAAATGAAGAGGGGGGGGGGGGGGGGGGGGGTTTCCATTCATTAAAATCATCTTCCATGACCACCTGGCCTTGCCTGTCATTTATATTGGTTCAAGGTTGCTTTGGAAATAGTTTCAGTTGCTGTCATAATAGTCTAGTTCTACTACTAGTGGGATTTGTTTTTCTTCCACTGCACCCACATCCTATGCTGGAAGCACTTAATGCACGTCATTGTCCTGTACCCAGATTTAGCCCATATCGTCATGCACACCAATTTCTCTAATATAATAGGCAATGACCCAGTTTTACTCTTGGAATGTTCCACTTTAGTGGAGGGGATGTTCTCAAAATTGACCAAAGACTGGAATGTATTGTTTAGTTGCCAAACAAGTAGGTTACAATCATCATCAACAGTTGCACAGAAAAGAAATGAAATTTATGCTAAACCATTCTCTTCTGATACAAGGGCATGTAAACAAAAAACCACTGCTAAGCTGCTAAGCACAAACAAATGAAAGGTTATTTTTTATATATTTTTCTAGGGGGGGGGGGGGGGACACCATAGTTTAGAAAGACACCAAAAATCAGTGAAAACTTAGGTACATGTAATTGTAATTTCAAGATAATTCACTGTTTTGGCAGTAAACCAATGAGCAAACATTTCTAACAAATGTTATTATTGAGAGAATATTTGGGTTCACATAAATTACCCAAATGCATGGAGTTTTTTGTTTAGATAATTAGATGCATAAATAAGTACATCTAATCCCTACCCTGTTATTTTAATTGAACCCCCATCCTTGATCAGCCCTGTATACTGAGATGCTAATTGTGTTGTGTATTCAATTTGTCCATAATGGGTCTTGCAGTTACATAGCACTGTTGGCCCCCTGACACGCAAAACACCATTGAAAATTGTTGAAATGTTGAAATAATGATAAAAAGGCAGAATATTCCATTTAACATGAAGTAACTATAGAATGCAGGGCCACCCAACTACTCTCAGTTTTATTCACCCTAGAACATAGAATGGAGTGGCCCTGTATTCTATAGTTGTACCCAAAGATCGTAGAGCGCCGTAGGCGCTGCTGCGCTGCGCTCTTTGGTTGTACCCCAGCCCAATACCCATAGAATATAGGGCCACTCCATTTTATGTTCTAGGGTAAATAAAGCCGAGAGTAGTTGAGTGGCCCTGCATTCTATAGTTGTATACTTGTACCGACTATTGTTTTAGTAATCATGTGCCATTTTGTGCAGATCTAAAACAACAATTATGTTGAGATTCCCTCAATTTCTGGACACCCTTTCATAAATATGCACTGTTCCTACATGTCAAAGGTCACATTTTTGGGGATGGGCTCACCTATCCTGTGTGTAAAAAGCCTATTATTATGCTTTGCGTGGTTGACATTGTTCAAGTTCCAGTATTTTCCAGTTAGTGTGGACATAGGTGTGGATAAGTTCCTGGTTAATTTTGGAAAGCTGAGGAATTTAGCAGTTCATTTTTCAACAGGTACTGTGAGTTTTCTCAGTTTTGTCAGTTAGTTTTGTTCAATTGCTATAATGTATCTCATTTTGGAATCATGATGATGTTGTTGGAGATATTTAACCATGGACTACGGTAGTTTAGAGGAATGTTTTTATTCTATCCTCTAGGCTCTATTTTTATGTGCGACATTTGTGGGTTTTTTTTTATTTTTATTATAAAGACAAATGTTACAAATTAATTTGTTCCTGACCCGCAGAAGCCAATTTCACGGAGTTGCTAAGCACACAAATTGGCTTAGCATGACAATCATTCCTTGGCAAAAACAGGGTACAGAGCAAATGTTCAGGTGGTGTATATTGTTTGTGATTGGTATTCAGCTGGTTTTTGCTTAGCATTTATAGCACATGGAGTTTTGGCTGGTAACCTACATGTAGTTTTACTAAGCATGATTTGTTTGTGCTAAGCACATATAGGTCAATACTCGGGCAGTGCTATTGTAAAGCTGCATGTTTAATTTAATATGAGATGTCACTTTTTGTTACCCCTATTTATTGGTTGGTGAAGCGGTTCTTTCCTCGCCTTTTACCACTATGACCCTGGTTCGAACCCCGCCTGGGCCAATATGTGGATTTGGTTTTAAATTGTCCTGGCCGGTTTTTCTTGGGGTGCGTTTAACAATTTAAAAGTTAAAAAAGTCGTATCCTCAAAGTTAATTTAGACTCTTTTTTTGACCAAAGCTAATTAATTGTCTTCTTTTGTAACTTTTCAGATCTATTTTTTGACAAAGCTGTAAAGAATTAAACAACAATCCAAGATGGGCGTTGAAGGTTGTGCCAAGTGCATCAAGTATATGGTGTTTGTCTTCAACCTCTTGTTCTTTGTAAGTTGATGTCTATCAGTTACTGTGCATCTTACAAGCCAAATTTACAAGCCATTTCACAGGCCTTTTTAAAAATATAAAATGGTAAGACAGACGTACTCCGAATATTCATGTTCCAGCTAGTTGAAAAGGCGACTTGAGCTTCATTTTATACAGCTACTTTACCAGTCATTTTTGGCATCCAATTTGGCATCCAGTTTGGCATCCAGTTTGGCATCCAGTTTGGCAGCCAGTTTGGCAGCCAGTTTGGCAGCCAGTTTGGCAGCCAGTTTGGCAGCCAGTTTGGCAGCCAGTTTGGCAGCCAGTTTGGCAGCCAGTTTGGCAGCCAGTTTGGCAGCCAGTTTGGCAGCCAGTTTGGCAGCCAGTTTGGCAGCCAGTTTGGCAGCCAGTTTGGCAGCCAGTTTGGCAGCCAGTTTGAGAGCCAGTTTGAGAGCCATTTTACTAGCCTTTCTGGTAACTATTTCACAAGCCAATTTGGCAGCCAGTCAACTCACCAGTCACTCTAGTCTACCAGCCAGTGTACAGGCAACTAAAACACCAGTCATATTTTCCTTTTTGTTCTCCACAGCTCTCAGGCTGTGCCATTCTGGCCCTGGGTATCGTCCTTCATGTCAGGGAAGGCGGATTTGCTACGTTGCTGCCAAGCCTGCCATTCCTGAATGCGGCCAATATTTGTATCGCGGCTGGTGCTATCGTCATGGTAGTGGCCTTCGTAGGATGCTGCGGTGCCATCAAGGAGAATGCTTGCCTGCTCCTGCTGGTGAGTCACGCCCATTTTAAACTTCTTCCTGGAGGCCTGTTCAGACTTTAGGTCAGTTTACCAAACCCCAGCTTCGTCTCAGTCTTGGATTGGTTTATACAGTTTGGCAATGGTGATGGAGACGGAGACAGCCTACATTGTAAAACTCAGTGCGTAAGGAAGTGTTTGGGGTAATGGCAAACTTCAATATGAAAATTTAGTTAATGACCTCGTGAAACTTTTGCTTTTGTAAGAAAGTGAATACGAATACAAATTGTTGACGTCACAGGGAGTATTTGTGCTGCAAATTCCCAAAAGCTGAACACATTTCATCTGGTAAATGTTCGCAGTAAATGCTTCATGACGAAGAATGAACCAACCTTTAGGCATTGCAACTTGAGTTGTAATGTGTCGCATCGCTTGGTAATATCAAGTATTTAATGAGATGCCTCTTTACTTGAGATCTTAGATGTCTCCATACTTGAGATCTTAGATGTCTCCATACTTGAGATCTTAGATGCCTCTTTCCTCCTTACATAATATCTTCGATGCCTCCTTACTAGAGATCTTACGTGTAGATGGCTCCTTACTTGAGATCTTAGATGCCATCTTGCTTTGTCTCCTTACAGTTCTTCATCTTCTTGCTGCTTATCTTCATCCTGGAGATTGTGGCCGGCATCGTTGGTTTCATCTACCGTGCACAGGTCGAGACCGCAGTGACTGAGGGTCTGAAGGATGGACTTCAATTGTATGGCACGCCAGAAGAGGATGGTCTGACCAAGGCCTGGGATTTGCTCCAGACTGACGTAAGACTTAGTAGCATATCTAGCATCTTAAAATCAGTCTTAAAAATACTGTTGTTTTGAAGAATTTAAATAGATTTTTTAATTCTTGACTTTATTACAATGAAATCTGTCCACCTGTAACAGTTTGTATCTGCTGGGTTGTTTTTTCCTCCTCGCAGTTTAAATGTTGTGGTGTGGACGGCTCAGGCGACTGGACAGACAACGAGAAGTTTATACTACCTGGACAAACCCCGGATTCTTGCTGTGTACTGTATACTGAAGCATGTGGTTTAGTTCCATCAGCTCTTGGAAAGTTTGGAGAGGTAGGTTGAGTTTGGACTAATATGGCCTGCCTTAGATTATTAAGCAAATTGTATACAACATCTGAATAAATCTCCTGTCATCTGGGGCTAATTTCCCCCTACCACACCTTCCTCATCTATCCCCTCCTTCCCTATACCTTCCCAAGTTACTAAGTTATATACATTTTAGTGACATTTTAATATTAAAAATTTTATGTAACTAATCTGCAATTGCGCTTCTGGCGGCGATAAAAAAAAAGAAAAATAAACCACGAATAATAATAATAATAATAATAGCACAAAAAGTCTTACACAGTAAAAACAGGTTACCAGCCAAAAATTCATGTGCTTTTCTTGCTAAAAAAAAACCAGCTGAATACCAGTCACAAGCAATAAACATCACCTGAAAAATTGATTTGAAACCCTGTTTTTGACAAGGAAGAAATGTCATGCTAAGCAAATGTTTGTGCTTACACGTTTTATGGAATTTACTTTTGATTGGTGATGTGCACTGAATTATTTGTTCCGTTGCACGGCACGGCCGCACTGCAAAAAATAAGTACTACACTGTATTAAATGGTTCTATTCAACGGTGTATGGAACTTTTATTGCACGGTAGCACTCGGACTAATCAAATAATAAATAACAGATGGAATGGAACATTTTATCTGTCACTTCATGAAATTATTCTCACCATCGCAGTCGCAAACAATCATTATTTGTATAGTAATGAGTCAGTTTTCTAGAAATAACGAATTACACACAAATAATATATCTGTCGCTGATTGGTGCATCCTCGAGAGCTCCTTCAAATTAAAAAAAAACCTAGTTACACCGCTGCCTTGAACTTAAATGTTGTCTTGACTTCGAATTTGCATCGTATTCACATTTGCATATTGTACAAACCGGTCCTTTACGCCGTTTCCCAAAATCCCAGCTTAAGCTCTGTCTTTGGCTCCATCACCATTGCCAAACCACATGAACGAAGCCAAAGACAGAGACTGAGCTGGGGTTTGGCAAACAGCCCTTGTCTTTCTTATGGACTGTCATTTTACTGGAATCATCTCTTCTTTTCAAGGGATGCAAAGAGTCCCTGACCATGAAAATACGGGATTCAATCTACTTCATCGCTGCTGGAGGCATTGCTATCGGGGTATTCCAGGTAAGTTAACGTTCATTTCACTAAGTATTTGGCACCATAGGTCAATTTCATAGTGCTGCTAAGCACAAAAAGTCTTGCTCAGTAAAAAAAAGGGTAAGTTTCCTTGGAACGTACGGTACAGTTACCGTCAGTTACGCAAAGGCATGTCCCAGTAAGTTTCCTGGGAACGTACGATAGAGTTACCATCAGTTACGCAAACTCGCAAAGGCATGTCTTAGTAAGTTTGCTTGGAACGTACGATAGAGTTACCGTCAGTTACGCAAAGGCATGTCTCAGTAAGTTTGCTTGGAACGTACGATAGAGTTACCGTCAGTTACGCAAAGGCATGTCTCAGTAAGTTTCCTTGGAACATACGGTAGAGTTACCGTCAGTTACGCAAAGGCATGTCTCAGTAAGTTTGCTTGGAACATACGGTAGAGTTACCGTCAGTTACGCAAAGGCATGTCTCAGTAAGTTTCCTTGGAGCATACGGTAGAGTTACCGTCAGTTACTCAAAGGCATGTCTCAGTAAGTTTCCTTGGAACGTACAGTAGAGTTACCGTCAGTTACGCAAAGGCATGTCTCAGTAAGTTTCCTTGGAGCATACGGTAGAGTTACCGTCAGTTACTCAAAGGCATGTCTCAGTAAGTTTCCTTGGAACGTAAAGTAGAGTTACCGTCAGTTACGCAAAGGCATGTCTCAGTAAGTTTCCTTGGAACAAACGGTAGAGTTACCGTCAGTTACTCAAAGGCATGTCTCAGTAAGTTTCCTTGGAACGTACAGTAGAGTTACCGTCAGTTACGCAAAGGCATGTCTCAGTAAGTTTCCTTGGAACGTACAGTAGAGTTACCGTCAGTTACGCAAAGGCATGTCTCAGTAAGTTTTCTCGAGGCCGCGAAGGAAAGTCTGATGAGAACACAGCTCTAATCTTGTACAACGTGCATTGAAAGTTAATCATAGGTGAAACAATGATATTTATTTTGATTTAATGTTCACAGATCTTTGGCATGGTGTTTGCACTGATTCTGTACTTCAACATCAAACGACAAAGCTCGTATGCATAAACAACACTCAGGTAGTCACGGCGGCCCGAAACCAGACATGCCCATTCCTGGTACCAGACACGGCTAATCGTAGCCTATCTATTCACATCAAGAAAACCAAAGTCAACAAGAAGATTAATATTGAAACCCCCAAAGAAATGTAATACTTCATTTGAATTAGCATTATAAATTCTGAGAATAAATTCTTTGAATCTTGTTGCTCTATGCTAGGATTGGTTAACGTCAACGTTAGGGCGCCCTCTATCTGTATCGTAATACCAGTAGCGATGCGATTGGTTTAGAATGTCATTAAGATTGACCTGTTATTAATAAAACCGTTTATACACATAAGATAAAAAAAACTCCCATTTTTTTGTTTCATCTCTGAACCAACCATTTCACTTCTTTGGGGTATTAAATAAGTAGGAGAGAAATATCCATTGTTTGGAGTATATTTAGTATTCATTACTGAATGCTGATTGCTGCTCATTTATGAACCCCAAAGGGGATAATTTAAAAGCGTCTACAGTACTGTCAAGTGACAAAATGTTTCAATTGAAACGAGGTTTGTTTAGGGGTTTTTTTTCCATGAAAAGGAATATAAATTGTTGGATCATGGATGTCGTATGTATAAAAAAATCATGTACATTTTTTTCTTCAAAATGTTTTAGCACTTGATTGTTTAGTGTCGAATACATTGCAATTTGTCTTGAAGTCAGTGGTTAAAGTTTGGTCCAAAATTGAGGAAAAATACTTGTCTAATGGCGGAAAATATTGTTGGGATCCATTTGGCACAAGTTAGCCAATGTACGAATTACTTGGCTATGGCTTAAAGTTATACACGAGTCTATGGTTGCGGCTGTAGCCACTTTACATTGACTTGTGTGTAATTCTAAGCCGTAGCCATAAAATTCATGCGTACTGCATCTAAAGAAATTTTGTTGGCTGAAGGAAATAAGTGGTGCCCTGCATTTCAAATGATTTGTGTTCAACACTGGAAGTATGATTGGGTCACCGGCCGGTTGACCTCGGGTCAACATTATGTAAATGTGTAGAAGCCTGGCAGCTAGGATTTGTGATTGGTTGATAATTCTATTTTGAATTTAGCTGAAAACATGGACTCGGTTTCTTTCTTGATAACAAGACAAATTTGTATGTGTAGTTTTAGGAAAGTGCAAATAAAAGTACTGCTTTGTGTATTTTTTAACACTTTTTTGCATTTTATTATTTTTGTTGCACTCTTGATGATTTAAATATTTTGGGAGCTGCAGTGATGTTCCTGTTTCATTAAATGGTTAAGTTACATGGGGGTATAGGATAATGGGTAAAGGTCGGATAAAGGCCAAGAGCATGAATATTAAATTAGCTAATTTACATATTTGGTGAGTTTGATCAATCACAGTTTGAAGTGTTACTTATTGAGGCTGAAACAGACTTTAAAAAATTATGTACAATGTACACCCAAAAAGCGATTTTCTTGTTAGAGTGTTTTATGTCAACCTTGACAGTAGGGTGGGTAGATTGTGCATACATTTACATAAATGTGTGCATAGATTTGCATAAATTTGCATGAATTTGCATTTAGTTGTATGTCAAGGTTGTATATTTAGTTGAAGTATCGTATTCGTTTAGATTATGCATGAAGTGCTTTAGTAATTTATGCACAAATTAGTATCACACAAAATAGTTTTTGTATCTGTTGGGGACAAATTTCCTCCACTAAGGCATAAAAAAAAAAATATGTTATGTTGGCGTAACCCGACCGACCCTAAAAATACGGCCGACCCTGGATTTTTTTTTTTTCAAGGGACGAAATTTTATGATAAAAATCTATATAAATCTAGTTATAAATACATTTGAAACCATTTCTGACCGTTTCTCATTGTTGTGTGTGTGGATTGTGAAAAAATTAAACCTGGACACGCTATCGTGTATCACTACCGGCTTAAACAATTAGAAAACATATCATTTTCATTGCTGGGAGGGAAAAAAAATTAAAAAAATAAGAATCCCGACCTACCTACCCTATTTTTTGGGGCCCGTTACGCCAACATAACATTTTTTTGTTATGCCTAAGCTAGAAAACATTATTATGAATAAAAGAAATAGAAATGAAACATTGGTGTACTTTGGGACATTTACAAGAAACTTTGCTGTACATACAGGGTCAAAAAGTTGAAAGAACTGTTTAGTTAACTGATTTTCACATACTTTTCTTAAGTATAATTTTGATATTTTATTTTTAACTTTGTGTAGAGTTTATTAATACTACAGTATATTGGTCACATGTATTTAACTATCTTTCTAGTATTATGTATTCCTATTTTTTTTCCATATATCTATTTTTTTAGCAAACGAGCCAAATTCAAAATGTTAAAGCAAGTGTTTGAAAAGACAGCCCCTAAGGACTTTGGGTGGTGTAGTTAATACAGTCTGCATGTACCTAAGCCGTTTCCAAATCAGTCGCCCCTTTAATTTCTCAAATTGAAGTGATCTGAAGAGTACATGTACATCATTTATTTACTATTATTTTTATTCACCATTTTTATTCACCTGAATTAAGGGGGAAATGCTCAAAATTCAGACTTTTGTCTAAACAAAAGTTGGGGAAAAAATTGCAGCTACAATGGTCATCAATTCTCAGGGGCCTAAATTGAGTGAAAGTACTATTATTAAGCAAATTTATTTAGCAGACTGACTTAGCAGTTTGTGGCTGGTCAATGCTATTTACACTGTTGCGAGCACAATGCAGATATTGCCGGTAAAACGTCTTTCATGGCTAGAAATTTGGCTGGTAAACGGTCACTGCTTGTTGGTTGGTAATCGTATTTTTCTGTTAAGCCAAAGTTCTCTGTTGCTTAGCAGATTTGTCTGATAAGAAGCTATGGGTAAAAGTTTTAATGTCGCAACTGCCAAAGTGTTACCATCATTTAATTTTGAAGCTGAAAACTACTTTTGTTTGCACATTAGAAAACACAGAAACTTTCTGTGTTGTTATAACCTGATCTTTAATGTTTTATTTTTCAAAGATAGTAATTTGAATCCAAGTCCATTTGCTCAATCGCTGATGAAGCTTGGTTTCAAACATTTCTATTTGCGTAAATTGCCATACTCTGCTAGTCTGCTTGTCTCCTGCACCTGTCGCTTTGATGGAGCACTGCTGTATGCTGATATAAACGCACATAAGGCGCAAGCATAGAAAAGTCTTGAAAGGAGTCTATGCAATGTATGGATACTTTTATGCACGGTGTGACGCTCGTTAAGATAAACCTACGAAAAAAAGAAAAACAAATTATTGATCTTTTTCTTGGAAACTGACAAAAATAAAAAAAATTCGGTCGAAAATTCTTTACCCAATTTTACGAAGAAACTTTATTCATTGTTATCATTGGAATACTATTTTCTTATTAAACCACGTTCATATTTTCATATTGTAAAGTCGATTCGTATACGTATCTTATTGGATTGTACTATTTTACTATTACATTGTGTATTGCCTTCTACGACTGTAATTTGAAAGTTTAAAATTGTTAGTACAGTCGACAGTGTTGTCATGGTTGTTGTTACCTTAGGCCCCGCCCTTAAATGTGTCATTAGCCAATCCGGTTCGTAATTGTGACTTCCAACTTAAACCAAGTTAACCGCTACTATGCGCTTTTAACCAATGGGTGTTTATAACATGCGTGCGCTTCTATGACGAAGCACTTACGAACAAATAGAGCTATGATTTAGAACCGGATACGTTTTATATCGTCATATTGGGCGTGAATTCTATTTGCATGTATGAATAATTAAAACCAAAACATTATGGTTGTAGGTTTTTCCCGCCTAAGGTTTCTGCATAATTACCAAAGATGTTCTTCGACGAACAAAAACGTTCATATGTTGAATTGAAGCAGCTATTTTGACAAATTGAAGCTTTCTTCATTTAATCCGTGTTGTGGAAAGTGACTATTGGATTGTAGAATAATTATCATGGTAGGTAGATTCAGTACTTGTACTAGAAACTGTCAGGTGGTTAATAAATGGTTAATAAAAACGAGTCTGTACTGTATGTATAACGTTACGAATCTTAACTGTTTATTTGGTGTCGGGTTCACGAAGCTTTTGAATGAACGTTCATTCACATGAATTGCAAGAAAACGAAAATTACCACACAAAATTCCATAGGGTTGTTTAGGGGTGTGGCTACGTGTCAGCGAGTGATAATTGGGGAATGTTTTATTCATGCTCCGCCCACGCTGCAACCGACTCGCAATATGATTGGTTGATTATTGGTATTGCTCACACGCGCATTACACAAAAAAGAATCGTCACGACTCGCCAACCAATGATAATTTGGATATCAGGCAGATCCTGTCTCCAGTCTATTCATAACTTAAAGGAAATGCAAGTCCCTGCAGCTGCGCGGTAAATGAGTGTTCACTCGACACGGAATAAGACGGTGAAAACTTACCTCTGTCTTTTGTACACGATTGTTTTTCCTTTGAAGCATGCGTATATGGAACAAGTAAAGATAAAACAGGGAAATTAATAATCGTTTTTTAGGTCTACGTGGCGGGGTAAGTATCTTGCTTAAATTTCTTCTTTTTTATCGATAATCCGTTGTTAGTAAACAATGTACTACTTAGATGAATGCGGTAGCGTAACGTGTTGCTGTGGTCTTTCTGTTTACGGGATTTTAAGGTAAAACAAGTACAGAAAGACATTTGCACAGGAAAAGATCGCGTAATGTCTTACAATTCTACTCTTCCAATCACAATTACCGAAAACATCCATCTTTTGGGGGGAGCTGATTGTAAACACTTTATTTTCCTCTTGCCCAGCTTCAAATGAATTTCAACTGAAAACAACCAGCATGTCTTCTTAGCCTAACGGTTTCTTCAAGTTTGCTTAAAAGAGTGTTACATTCACCATTATGTCTCTAATGGAAGAACGTACATTTTCCTCTTGTAATCTTTTTTTAAAACTATTTAATTCCTGGTTGATAAACAAAATGTCTCATAAAATATAAACATTAAAAATGTTCTTATGATTATTTGCCTGTTACGCAAATGAAAGGGCATAGTCATGGCAAATTAGTGTGCAACCAAATATTGTGAAATGGTTTATCATAGCGCATCCGTTTGAATGTTCAGCCCATTTCTGCTTGTTTATGTTATCTATATCGGTTTTCTTGGGTATTTTTTGGCAAAGTTGAATTTTTGCATAAAAAGGTGATTTTGTATAAGATGTATGTTAACAGAATATATTATATACTGTATTATTACCATGTTATACACATTTTTAACCATACAAACTTTAGATGTGTTTTCTAACGCCCTTTATTGTGTAAGCCCGGAAGACGGTATTAAGCACGATGACGTCATCATCCTAGCCTGGTTCCAAACCTCATTTTTGTTTTTAGCATTTGAGGAAGTGGACATTCTATCAATTAGGAAAGTTCCAGGCTAGTGAGACCCAGGAGGTTGAAGATTGCTGCATCCGATCTACAGTGACTCACGGGCCGATTTCCAAACCCCTGGCTTCGGTTTGTCTCGGCTTGCAATATTTAGTAATGGGCTGGGTGGGGCCGGAGACGGATACCAGGAGTTTGGAAAACGGCTACGCCATCCAATACAATGCTTTGCTGAAAATGTCAACCGCCATGATTTATCAAATTTTCTAAAAATGTAAATCGAAATTTAAAAAAGAAAAAATCCTGTCTGTCTTGTCCTCGCATGCCCTGTCTTATGAATAAACGATTCATAATAATAATAATTTCTGGAGGGGGCACAAAGTGCTTTTTTAGCATGAAACAAAATCTAATATTTTTCGAGTCGAGGGCGGGGGGGGGGGGGGGACGAGGACAGGTTATGAGCCAGGATTCTTCTATTCCTTTCACGTCACCACGGTCTACTCGTGTAAGTCATTAAGTCTATAAATGTATGGTTTTGATGACGCATTCTGTTCCATTTTATAGGTAACCTTTCAGTTAGAGAAAGTCGAAGTGAGCTTTCAAGATGGTTCTTCAAGGTCTCGCCAACTGTATGAAGTACTTGCTCTTCGTCTTTAATCTTCTCTTCTTTGTGAGTATAGACTACGTACGCATACTACACAGAGATAAGCGGTTCCCATCCACTCCATGTCGTGTTTTAATACTAGGGAGAGCTGAGACAGGGACCAGACTAGTCTGCGTGAGCACTTTATATCGCTGATCACCCGGCGCTAGTTTTACCAATTTACATTACTGCATACTTAATAGTGAAAAACGAAACAATTACGCATAATCAACAATTAACACGTAAATGTATAGATGTTTTTATATTTCAAGTGAGATATAATTTGAACTGATTGTCCGTCAATACTAACCAATGAAGTTATGAAGACATTTTATGTATCATGATTATCTCAGTAGGATAAAAATGCTGCCTATATACTGCTTTCATTCGGAGATATATTTTCTGAATTTTCTCAAGTATAGCATTACGCCAACTCAAATAACGTTTTAAATAAAGACTTTTCTATGTGATTTTGTCCTTCAATAATTCTGTCCGGTTTTCTATTCGGTCTTCAGCTTTCCGGGGGTACGGTCTTAGCTGCAGGTGCCTATCTCTTAACACGCGAAGGACCATTTGCTACCCTCCTTCCCAGTTTTCCGTTTCTGAATGCGGCGACTGTGACCATGGTTGTTGGAGGTGTTATCATGCTCGTATCTTTCCTTGGATGCTGCGGGGCTATACGGGAGAATGCATGCATGGTGTTCACTGTGAGTAAAAAAACAACTTACAAATTTCTTAAGAAAAAAGACCGAGACTTTAATGCGAATACATGTCCCATTACACAAATCAGATAAATGTGCATGTACGTAAAAGCCATTACAAAAGAAGCTTCGTTTGTTCTCTTGGTCAGACATGATGACGTGACCAGTACATAGTCGAGGTTATTTGACCAACATTTTAGAGTAAAGTATAACACATCTGTGGTCCAAATTTCACTTGTTACGGTTTCTTGGAAAACCAATCAGAATTGATCAAAAAGATTTTCATTTTGATCCTGAAAAATAAACGAGATCGTGGTAAAAAAGGCAATACGATAAGTTGTTTGTGGTTGCACCACGTGAAATATTCTCTTTGGTGAGTTGTGTGGTTTTGAAAAGAACCACAGAACTCAACGTTTCAGACAGTATGCCCTGCCCGTCGTCAGGAGACGGTCACCAAATATACGGTCAAATATAAACCCGAATCCTCGTTACATTTGACGGGATTTTGTAGAATGTATGCTACATTTTATTGTCCTTTTTCTCTTCCCTTTTGGATCAGTATTTTCTCCTGATGTCTGGTATTCTCATCGTCGAGATGATAGCAGGTGGGCTAGGCATTTCCAACAGGAATCAGGTGGGTGCGTTTGTGGAGGGTGATTTGACGCAGAACGGTCTGCCGCTGTACGCTACCGTAGGACAACAGGGACTAACCACGGCGTGGGATCGAATGCAGAACTTTGTAAGTCTAATTGGTCGATGGAGGTCGCCCTGGCTTTAGGGGGTTAAGGACTCGTACCAGCAGAGATAGGCCGTGTCCGAATTACTTGGCTGCGGCTTGATATTACGCACGAGTCTATGAGATGTGGCTGCAGCCGCTCACCCCATGGTAACAGAAGGATTAAAGACCGGAACGGCTTTGAGAACAGACTTTGCATCGGGTCTAAGTTATTATTCGTAATGAATGTAATTATACATTTTGGTTTGGCAAGTATAACGAAGCCTTTCTGAGCTTTTGGATAATACGTTCTTTTCAAAGGGGGCTCTTCGAATAATATACCTTCTTGTATATTAATGATGGGATATATTGTTTTTGGTAATAATGTTAATTGTTTTGTTTACAGCTGTTGTGTTGTGGTGTAAACAACGCGACAGACTGGCAACAATTTCACCCACGGTTGTACGGGCCAGGACAGACACCTGATTCATGCTGCGTGACGCACATAGGAGGCTGCGGTTTAGACCCACTGGCCCTTAAATGGGATCGGGTGAGTACGGGGTGGTGAGTGGTGGTGAGTGGTTAAAAGTGATTGTGGTGATACTTGTTGTGGCTTTGGTGGTGCATGATTATAGTGATTACTGATTATGGTGATTATTATGCATGGTTATTTGTAATTATTTGATTATTTGTGGAGATTATGATGAATGTGGTGATCGGTTAATTGTGATTATGGTGATTCAACATAGTGATTGTGGTGATTACGGTGATAATGCTGAAGTTGTGAAGTTGATCCATTAACATAATGAAGGACCTATAAATATAACACAAAAGTGTCTGGTGGTGATAGTTGTAAAAGTGATGATAATGATTATGGTGATAACAATGATGTATTGACTGTGATTGAGTTGATCATACTGATTCTGAAGTCACGATCGATGATTGGTTCTAAGGTATACATGTACATGTAATTGGAATTGTATTGAATCCGAATACGATATTTGTGTGACTTGTTCTAGGGTTGCAAGGACGCATTGGTGGAAGAACTACGGAGGCACATAGGAGCCGTTGGAGGTATAGGAATAGGCGTGGGTGTCTTTCAGGTAAATGCATATAAATTTTTGCTCATTGCAAAGGAAAGATACTAGGTAGTCTATGAGACTTAGCAGCCACCTTAGTCCTTACCTACAGGGACTCGGAATTGTTTCAAGCACAATGAGTTCTTAATCGAATTGGCTGGTTTTAACATTCCTTTTAAACTCTTAATTAGTTACTTTTCTTAAAATTTCTGCTCATTAAGGTAATTCACTAATCTTTCTAATAAATCTCTTCTCGCCGTTTTTTTCTGCCCATTCGCAATCGGGCTTTCTTTACATAGACTCTCGGCATCGTCTTCTCATTCATCATGTGGCGGTCCATCCAGAACGAGCACGGATCTGCCTACGCGTAAAGAACGCCCTCTATCAACGGACGACTTAACTGCAAACAACGCCCTCTTCTGGCGGACGTGAAACTGCGGGAGCTCTTGAAACCTTCGTTCATTTTCTGTAGGGTGCATGACGTAATTTCTTTGAGCCCTCATTGGATAGAATATTTTTGAACTATATCACAGGTCAACACTTCCATGTGCGCGTGAAACATGCGCGCTGAATGTACATTCGTAATGCACATTCTTTGTAACCTCTCTGGAGGGAAATATGGTAGTCTATGTAGACGTACGTGAACACAATAGGGAAAATGGTAATGAATAGGTCTCCACAGGGTAATATATATAAGTGTAAAGGTCTCCACAAGGTTTTTCACAAAATAGATATATGGATTGACTCAAATTTACTCAAAAAATAAGGTTGGGGTGTGGGTTAGTGTTTGGGTTAGGGTATACTGGTCGAAATTTGAACCTCGAAATTAATTGTGGCTGAACTATAGGAACATTTTGAAAAACAGTTGTCAATTTCCTAATCATTTTGTACACGAGAACAAAGCGATGTCTCTACAAGGATACAAACATGCGAACGTGTGTATCTAAGTTCGGTACCCTGTGTACTTTGTGTGCCAGTGTACTGAAGCAGACTGCATGGCTGATAGTCTGACCAATATTGTTTTTCTTGACGCAATAAAAAAAACTATAGAGACACTGAACACAAACAATGATTACTTTGTAAAAATATTAGGCCTATCAGAAGAGGTGATGGTTCCTTTAAGGATCAAATTAATACAATTAATCTTTAAAAAAAAAGGTAATGGACACCATTTAAAAAAGATGTTTTTGCTCATAAAAGGAACAACGATTAGACTGTTACTATCAGAAAACAAATTCGGTAAATATTTATATACATTACTGTGTAAAGAAAAGCATAGGGCGTTGTAAACTCGCGAATATTAAAACTTCGAACCATAAAATTGCCTCATTAATCTTCCACACTGTAAATTATTTCCGAGCCAAACCATCGGAGCGTTAATAACCTCCTAGTCGCCCGCTGAGAAATGAAAATTGAAATGTTTTAATAATTTCCCCATCTGCGCCTATATAATAACGTGTCCTTGCTCGCGTGGTAGTAGTAGAGTGCAAACCTATTTATTATGGCTAAATGGGTTTGCATGGTATAGACAAAATGGCGACTTTTCCCCAGCGTGGGGGCGGTGTAATTTTCTCTCTATCAGGGGGAGGCCGTATCGAGTTTGATTGATTTTGCATTTTCTCAGTCGAATTTAAATATCTTGGATTGCTTGTTTGCGTATCATGGCTCAGTTGTATTTCTTTGAGGGTATTTTTCTTAAACAACGACTTAAGTTGTGTTTGTTTATTAGGTTTTCAAACTCAAAAGTAAATATAATCCTTTTGCCGCTAATATTTGTTGAACAGTTTTCACTCCAGATTTGTGTTATATTGATGTTATTTCCTATTTTTTTTCTCAAGGAAATATATACAAATGAGTAATAGCCATTCAATGGCCAAGTAGCTATTTCTCAATGTCGACCATCTGAAATTTCCTAATTTGATACTTTCAAATTTGAAGAATTTAGTTTCACACGCATATACCAATAAATCGTTTGTACAGGCTTGTGTACTTTACGCGCACCCTGTACGATTAACACCAACCTTGAATGTGGTTTGTCATTACAGCAAAGTCTAGTCACCGACTCTAAACCATTATTTCACGAGCAGAAAAACTCCCCCGCACCCAAACTCATTCCATCGTCAGCTGCTTACACACATTACGCGCACGCGCGGTTATACCAGTAGAAAAACCGCGGGAGTAGCCATGACGATGGTGGAAGTTATTGCTTCATAAACGCACGCTGCGTAATCAGGGGGCAAAAGCACGGAGGACCGGTGGGGGTATCTTGTGAACATCACCCAGGGAGAAGAGCAGACGGGCAGACGAAAATTGGAAGTCAATAACCGCGGGAAAAAAGAAGAAGAAAGGCGAATTGGTTTGATCTGCAAAGATTGACGCGTTATGCCGGCAGCGAATGGACAGACGTGGACTGGTCATTAGAGTTGCTGCATGTTACAACGATGCATTTGAAGATGTAAATGGCATGTACGCCATCGTCAACTGGAAATATTAATCTTGAGATACCCTTGGTGTATTGAGGAAACCTGGAAATTTGTAAGTTGTTTTTTCTTTCACTGTCTGTTTTTGGAATTTGTTTATGCCATTCTCTGTTTATATCACGTATACTCGACTCCATCACCTAATGTTTATGATTAAGTGCACCCCCCACCCCCCCTCCCTAACAAAAGAGTGAACTACGAAGAAAAAGCTAATAATAATGGCTTTATCGTAAACTATTTGATAACTATTTTGCTGAAATGGATGGTGTGCATGTAAAAACCTTCTTCAGACACTTTTGGCAAAAATATTAACTTTTTGTTATGGACATTTCACTATTATTAAGCTTTTCTCACAAAATAGCCAGTATGTCTACATAAAATTCGAAGCAGGCGACATTTTGTCTCGCGTGTTGGGGAATTCGACTCGCGAGTGGTTCCGTTTGTTTTCACACGGCGCTGAATAACACGATCTCGCTCGCGTATGAAACAACATCAGGCCTTATTAATCTACTCTTGCATGCTTGAATTCCACGTCTCGGGTATTCCAGTCACGTTCGCGTTTTTACAATATTTGGAATTATGATATCGAAAAGCAAAATATTTCATTTTGTTTTCAGTAACAAATAAAATCGAGCGTGCGTGCGCGGCACAATAAATAACCATTAAGGTCTGGACTTTTAAAGGAAAATAGTTGTAGCTGGGTTTAGATGTTTGACTAAAATTGTTTCAAGAGTATAGAACATGACAAATTAAAGATCTCAACTCACGGGTAAAGAAAAATATGTAGGGTCAGGTCTATACCCCCCCCCCCCCCCCCCCCCAAAAAAAAGCGAACCAGCAAAGGCATTCTGGGATAGACCACGTGATACAAATTCGAAACGGTATTCAGAACTACGACTACGGCTATTGTCAGCACTAATACTAGCTGTAATGGGCGCACACCTTGTACTAGACGATGTATGTATGTGGCTAGTTATATCTTGTATTAACCACAGAGTGGGTGATACCTGTGTATATAATGCAATCATAATCAAGTCCCAGCTGTATATACACGTCTTGCACGTGTGAGGATCATGTTGCCGTATAACTCAATTCCAAATTGACATTTCGGGCCTGGAACAAGGTACGTGACAAGAAACATAATTTCCAAACAAGGCTGAGAGATCTGCAAAGAACAGTTTGAAATAGACAAGGTCGTTACCCTGAATGCCCTGTGGCCTATATGCATGAGAAAGGAGGGGGAAATAAAATAACTGAGAAATAAGTTGTCGGTGATCGAAAAATTACCCTGGATGGCCAGGCTTTTCAAACAATATTCTAAATACCCGGGACAGTTTAGGCATTCCTACTGGTCGAGAGCCCGTCACGTGGCCGGTATTAATTGTACGAATACCACCCCTCAAAAAAGTTATATTCTTAATTTTTAAAAAGAAAGAGTTTAAACAAGTTATGATCCGGGAAATGGTATTACATGTACATCTCTTTGAATGATTTTCGGGTTTTCTTTCAATCAAAGACCTTTTTCTCACGGTTTTGCGGTGAGTAAATATTAATAAAGTGCCAAAAAAAAACCCACCGTATCGGGCTCAGCTAGTTTTAAACACACTAGTTTTCCGGTGTCCCGAGAAATTTGCACGCGCGTGCGTATGACGCGCGCGGTTGGACCCTGCGCGCCCCAGGCGCCGGCGAGGCACTGTGTTGGGTATGGGTGGAGCAAAACAAAATATCGCATCTGACTCATCAAAACAGTGGTTATCGTAATTCGAAATTCAATTTAGAATTTTTCTTCCCAGTATTTCGATTTGTCCACTAGTATAATAATTATGCAAATTAGCTCGCCTGGAGACACGGTGATTCACACGTTGATAGGTGATGGATTTTTTCGGTGCTAATTTAGTTTATTTACAGACATTTGGGGGCAATACCCTTCGGAAATCTCTTGGAATAATTTAACCAATTTTTGTTTTAATACAAATTACAAAACAAAATGGATATTGCATTAATGGCCAATCGAATTTTGATCTATGTTTTCTTTGTCGGCTTTGGGATTTGAAATGGGCTTTCTACATTAATTCCGTAACTAAAAATAAACAAGCAAAAAAACCAAACGAACCACCATCCCAACTATAAAATTCCAATTAAAAACATTATGCAATCACTAAAATCATCTACATTTTACATTTTACAAATCTATTCACAGTAGCTACGCATATTTGCCCTTTAAAATATGCCTGTGAACGCTTCCATTGCCGTTGACCTTTGGAATTCTTTCTTGAACAACCATAACAATAGGCCTTTTTGTAATAATTTTGGTGTCATGTTTGGAATTTGTGACCTTCACTTGAACACAAAAGAAATATCGCGAACCGCTCCCTCACACAGAACAATACATGTTGGCATTCTGTAAAGAGGCTACCCTTGTAGTCTGGTTCCAACTATATAACCAATGCTGAACAATAGGGTTACTTGAGATACATACACTAGTGTAACTTTCATAACTTCTCCCAAAAAAATTAAGAGCTGTTGTTTTGGAGTTTAAAACCCAACAATTTCTCTGTTATTACGGATTATAATCCCAACAACAAGATGATGAATGGGAACTCATAAGTTTATAGAAGCAAGCTGTAGATAAAGTAAGTAGTGACTAACTTGAAGCATCTGTTTAAAATGATTGAGAATGTTGGTATTTAAAGTTGGTGGTTGTTGGTGTTAGACTCCGGGGTGGGTTGGCCCTTTAGCGTGTTTGTTTGCCCCGAGGCGCCGTGGCAGCACGGGCGACTGTGCTTGCTCTGTTCCGCTAATTTGTGCCGGCAACGGATTTTTATTTACTCGGAAGGGCTCTTGATTTACGACTGGTTTAGAATGTCCTGGTTGGCATGACAAATTAATCAGTTGATTTTTAGTATTAAGAATAAAATAGAATTTTGAACAATGATGCAATGATGATGGAAAATTTGTTACTGCAATTAATAGGCCTACATGTATTTGTTATAAATTATGTTATGATTTTTTTAAGTCATTATGGAGTACCCTTGTTTAGGAAACTGAAAGGTGTAGAACTTTTTAGCATTTGTAATTTATTTAAATAATTTGTATTTATTGTTTATAATAATTTGTATTTATTGTTAATAATATATTATAGAGAAGTCTAATAGAATAGATAATTTATATGTTTCAACTGATGATAACTCGGTTTTGGAATAAATTCACATCTGTTTATTGTCGATAATGCCGGTTTATATTACTACACTGATTTGTATGAGAATCATTGTTTACTTGTATTGTAAACTGAGAAACTAATCCTGAATGTGGAGAACAGCATCAATGCATAATAAATCAGTTCTCGAGTGAATCTTCATCCACACTCTTCATAGTGTGACCACCTTTCCTTAGATTGCATATTCTAAGTCTTCTCAATCCTGCCACTTGTTCCCCTTCTGTCGCACTGCATCACTCCCCCACAGCCAGTAAGACGCTAGGCGGCAGCTTTGCCTCAGGGTAACGAGGAACTCTTAATCCTGCGTTCAGTGAAGTGGAAACACCCCGTAAAAAAAACCGCTTCGGAGACTGTGCAAGATCATCTCCATGCATGTCATTAATTTAAAGAACCGTCTGCAAAATACTTAATTCACTCCAGTCTACACAACTGGTGAAAATTTGCATATCGTATATATTCTTTCTTTTTGAGAAGACTGTTGAATTAATTTAAAGAATCCAGAAATAAAAACAAATATTACAGTTTAGGTTTAGAGATTCTTGGTCTTTTGGATGAGTGATTTTTGTTTTATTGAGTGAAGGGGATTGAGATGTGATTTCAACCGAAGACACAATTCAAGGTGTGAAATGCCACTAGGTTGTCGCGCAGGCTAGCACGGACTAAAAAAACAGTTGCCACAAGACATGAAATGCCAGGAGGTTGTCGCACGGGCTAGCACGGACTAAAACAACAGTTGCCCCGCTGTCTGCGATGAGCGACACTTTGCACTGACGATCCTGTTGATTGCCGCGATCTGGCCGCAATAAAAATACTGAGAATTGAAATTTGTCACCAGGATTTTGTTTTTCAACTCGAGGCATTTCTTTCTTACATGTTCTAAATTGCCCCTTTTACGTTAATAAGATAGAGATCCCAATAATTTAAGCTAATTTTGGACACTGGACAAAATCGTAAATAACATTTTGTAAAATTTGTAATATTTTTTTAGCTAAAATTCTAATGTCCTTCATGTCTACTAGTTTGTAACACTTTTCCGCTTCCATGATGAAATACATCTTTAAAAAATAAATCGAAATAAATCGAAATACACTGTGAACAATTAATAATGAATTTAATGCCAAGAAACAATGGATCTTCATTGCACACTATTTTTCTTTCGTAAGATGTTCATAGCGATATTTAGTTTTTGCCCGTTGCCTGCATATTTTCTAAACACTTTAAATATTATTTTAGCGAAGGACAAAACCCAATTCCCTTACCGACGCAAATATCATATTATAAAACAAAAGATGTCTATGAAAAATAGTTACTCTAAATACTAGATAATGAATAAATACATACATGATACTGGAACAAGAAACTCCGAAGTCAATTCCATGGAGCTGCTAAGCGCAACAATTTGCTTAGCACAAAAGATTCTTGATCACTAAAAACAGGTTACCAGCTAAAACTCAATGTGGTTTTCATGCCAAGCCTAAACCTGC
Organism: Crossaster papposus; assembly: GCA_037893245.1. Taxonomy (NCBI): domain Eukaryota; kingdom Metazoa; phylum Echinodermata; class Asteroidea; order Velatida; family Solasteridae; genus Crossaster; species Crossaster papposus. The sequence goes on from JBAIAA010000465.1 coordinate 1,266,716, forward strand.
TGAATTTGAGTCACAATTATACATCACCTGAAAGTTTGGTTTGTATTTGTAACCCTGTTTTTGCAAAAGAAGAATGTTCATGCTAAGCAATTTGTTGTGCTTACAGCTCCATGAAATTGGCCCCAGGTCCTACCGCCGAACGAGTCGATAATTCTGCAGCTCTCTCACTTCGCTTGGTTATCATCAGCTGTTGGGATGTTTATCTAACAGAAACAGAAACAAGAAATATTAAACCTTGGGTGTTGTGGTTGCACCAAAAGCCATAGAAGACGAGTGACAAGACAAATGAAGATTATATATCTGTGTTGCACCATGGAGGAAGGAATGTACCAGTAGTTGCAGTTGAAACGGAATTCAATTAAAAAACTTGAAACTTTAACTCAAAAATTCAATTTAAAACTTGATAATCTAACTCGAATCGCAAACAGTTTTAAAACCTTTAAATTTACCTGAACTCAAAAGGTGATCTCAACTTGAAAACTCAAAACTCACAAATTAAATTAAAACTCCCAACTTGAAAAGTCTACTTGAAACTGGAAAAATCAACTCTGAACTTGAAAAGTCAACTCAAAACAGACAAATTCTCAAATTATGCTCAACAAAAAAATTCAGGGAACTACTCACACCTACATTTATATTGCAGGACAAATGCCCCTTCAACCTGTTTTTTAGGCTAAGTAGTATAAAGTACATACATTTGCTAAGCAAATTTCGGATCGAATATGTTCCCTAGACAGTATATTGAAAGTCGTCTAAATATTGACAGAAGAATTTTAGCAACTGGGCCAGCATTAAGCTGTGAGATGTTTGTCTAAGCAGTTAGGAGTGCCCTAAAAGCTGACTTAATCTGAAGGAAAAATATTGGATCTTTAAAAGATTTTTTTTTTTGGGGGGGGGGGGGGTCAATACTGCTCACTGGTTGGGTATACTGAATGAAGCATATTTGAAGCAGAGAGCTAGTGGAGACTGTTTGCATGATATTTTATTTTGTTTCATTGTAAAATCTGCTTCCTTGCATGTAGTCTGCCCAGAATTTTCTTTAAAAGACAACGTGACTTTAGGTACATGCAAATTCTTCAGTTTATTTTACTACTGAATAAAATATTAAAATCATGCAAATAAGTACACGTACCTGTATGTAAGTTTTAAAGTTGAACATAGATATTGACTGGGAATGAGTTTGAACCTGCAACCTCAGGATTACAGTTCCAGTGCTCTACCAATTTCTTTTAAGCACTGTCATTTTGCTTTTGAGAAAGGTCCTATGTGACCCAGCACGAGTAAATGAGACACTTTGCGGCAAAAATAAAAATTGAGATTTTGATTTCATCATTTAAAGCTTGTTTAGCTTTAAATGATGAAATCAAAATCTCAAATTTTATTTTTGTCTCAAAGTGTCTCATTTACTCGTGCTGGGTCACATATAGGAATGAAACATTGTGCCTTCTAATTGATGATTTCTTCCCTTTTTTCTGATTGAAGAGTTTGACTGGATTCCAGTGAAGGATTGTAATTTATTTCCGGCCGGCCATCACCTGTCATCTGGCAACATGTGCTGCTGTGCTATTGAGTGTGTCAAGTGCCTGCTGCTTTTCTTCGATGTCATTTTCTTGGTAAGTATCAAGATGTTCCTCTTTGTTCATTGAAGTGTTGTTACTGGGGCAGCGAAGGATGCAGCGGGGTAGAATGTACATAAACTTGTGTGAGGAGAATCATTCATGTGCCGGTGTCGTGTGAGAATCAGACTCCTGTGAATTTCTGTTTTTTTGTTTGTGATCTTTATTTCGGCTTCTCCAGTGGCACTGTCAGTTTTCATTTCTGGAGAAATGAAGTCGGTTGTAAATTGAATTCCCTTCCATCCACTTCATGACTGTCATGCCTAAATCCCTGGTCCCCTTTTAGCCTAATCAAGTTGTGGGCGGAAATCCCACACCAACAATTCTCTTAGAGAGAGAACATTTGTAGAGACCACTGATGTTTTCATGTTGTCGTGTCTTCATTGAGTGGGGTTAGAATTTGTCTGATAGTAACACCCTCAGCCACTTACCGTTACTCCCAAGAGCTCTACCCTATTGGCTCTTGCTGTAAATTGCGTTTGTTGCTGTGGGATGTTTTTACTGCGTGGGGTGGTTTGAAGCATGGCATTTAAGAGGCTGCAGATTTTTTGTAATGCCAAGACATTTAAAGGATTATTATCTGCATTAATTCGTTGTCCTCGTAAATTTGCCCATACGTGCAGCTTTTAATTGAGAGGATGATCTCAAATGTTGGTGAGTATTTTGTTCAGCCGTTTTTAAAACAAGATTATAATTTACTTATTTTAAAGTCTTACCATTTCATGCCTGACTGGGCAGTTATGTGTGCAAATGAAATGTAAGGTCTGATATATGGACATTGTTAACCATTTACCATATTAGGTCAAAAGTAAACAAAAGTGCTTTTTATTTTTTTGTTCACCGTAAAGTTCTCAAGTGCCAATGTATTGAATACATTTTGGCACTCTGCATTTTACAGCTTAATTCTGCTTAATTGGTTTTCCAACTCGATTTTGTGTCTGATTTCACTAGAACTGTCATCTGCTGTAAAATATTACTGACAAGTTTAAGATGGAACTTGCATCAGGGAGTGCAAATTCATTTAAAATTCCACGCGACTAAGCTTGTGAATTTTTTCTTACAAGCCCACCACCCCCCCTACAACGCTGAGAGAATAACTGGGTTTATGAATAGATGTACAGCTGTAAAAGGTCAGAATTCCAGTATTGAATGTTCTGTATCTAGAGAATACATCGCCACCCCGGAGCTGCGAATATTCACCTTCTGATTTGCCGCAAAGCCGACCAAATTATGATTGATTGCTTTGGGTTCTGATTGCTCTGCTGTTCAATATTGACTTTGTAATGATAGATGGTCATGATTTGGATGAGGGAGGGGAAGGGTGGGGGCCGGGGTCGGATTGGAGGAAGTCACTAAAAACTAACCAGTGTAGCGGTTCTTGTTGTATTTTTCAAGGCACTTATATACTATATACTCTAACCCGGTTTTCCCTTCAACCTTGTTCTATGGTTAAGATAACCCATAAGAAAATTTGTTGTAAAAAAAATTAAAAATTGTTAAGGATAGTCAGATTCGAACCACAGACCTTTCAATTCATAGCTCTCCTCTCTGCCAACTACTTGGCAAGTTGGTTGAAGAAGCCTTTCTTAATAATTATTTATTTATTGTAGTTCTTTAATTAGCTAAGATGATGATTTGCCATTGCTCTTTCTCATAAATATACATTCACGCACCACCCAGCTCCTGAAAACAAGTATTAAGAATCGCTACACTGGTTAGTATTAAGTGTCTTCCTGGATCAGAGGGGGTCTTTTCAGATCAGAGGGGGGTCACGGTTCGGAGGGGAGTCAGATTGCTGGGGAGCATGTGGTGACCTGCTTACCCACATTTCATGCATCGATTCTAGAATTCAGACAAATCAGACAAATATCGCCCTATATTTGACCAGATCTGGGCAGAGTGCATGCACCATAATGAAATATGCTTAGGATGTAGAATTCACTAAGAAGCTATAGGGGGGGGGGGGGGTGAAAATAGGCCACCGTGACAAATCTTCCTGCTTGGCTGCGTGGGCTAGACATAGATACATAGCTCGTGGCAACCTAAACTAAGTAGGCTGTCAATTGTCAAGTCAACAAGCATTCTGTCAAACATGATTTTACATGCTCAGTGACGATGGCAAATACAGGGGGGGGGGGGGGGGGGTGGGTGGAGGAAGGGAGGAGGGTAAAACATCTTAGTAAAAATAGGTTACCTGTCAGTGTTTTGTTAAAAAAAGTCCATCATGGGTCAATACATGTATGTCCCACCAGGCCATTTTTTTCTCCAGTTTTCTTGGCATGAAAGGACTGAGAATACTTATATTACCCCTGGATGGAGGCCAGTCTATAGCAAAAAGAGGGGATGGCGGGGAAATAAATTAACATTTGTTCATGTGCAATGTTGATGCAGCTTCTCTTAAACTTAACCAAATTTCGGACTGTTGTTGAGCATTTCGTTTCTAAGACGTAGGCGGAACACACTCTATAATGATAACGCCGCGTTTTAAGTATAACCAGACTCGCTAGGCCTGTTTTCCATCTGGACTTTGTTTCTTTGTAGCTGTGGCTGTTTTTGTCCTTAGTTCAGCGTACTGCAGGGTTTGTGTACTTATCCTTGATAGACTCCGTAACTAGACTCCGTTGTGGCACAAAGGAAAAGCCTCGGGGTAGGAGTTTGCATCCTGGGATTGACATACATGTTCCAATCGCACAATACACAGCAGCAGTGCTCTTTTTCTTGGCATTTTTTTCTACTTTAGGGTGAGGTATGCCAATTCTTTGAGGACCTTTGAAGTCAACACACAGTGTGCATCAGAAATGTTCTAAACCTTGCATGACGTAATTATATGCGAAGTTACTGTATATTATTACCCATGAAATCAAACTGCGAGACAACATTATTAACTGTGCTTTGTAAAATAATTCTTTTGAATCAAGGCAATTGAACAAGAGAGTAAATTAAAATGTATTTTTGATTTGGCAGATTATTAATACATCAAAATATGGGAGATTTTTGTGGCCATTGCCAAAACAAAAAATGTTAAAAGCCATTTTAGATTGGTGCCAAGAATATTCTGGAAAGGACAGCAAAGAATTTATCAAACAAGAACTGACACTATAAAATACTGTGGACAAATAATCCTTTTTGAAAAATGAGGAGGTATACATTTAGTGTAGTAATATTTTTTTATTAAATATTAATATTTTCCTTTTTCAATTTTGATTGAAAAAGTGACTTTACATTGTTTCTTATCTATATTTGTAAGAAATGGTATTTGGAAAAATTAGACATTTAATTTGTTTATTTTTTATACCATTTCATACATGCAAACCTTTACTTAACATTTTAGCACAATTTTTGTAAATATTTCACAATAATGCCGTAGTAGCCATGGCAATTTGTCTTCATCGTCAACGATTTTCTAAAAGCCTTGTGAGTCAATATCGCAGCGTGATACAGTTTAAGATCGTTCACATGCATTGCAGTCAGTGTTAGTCACGACTGAACCAATGACGTTATAGTTTGTCCTTCTGCTTGGTTTGACATTGACAAAGGATTACTGCTAGACAAATGGTGCCTTAAGTTCTTTGTGACTAATAATTGAAGGTTGCCTTCTTTGTGACTGGAAATTGAAGGTTGGAAGCCCGGAGTCATCAATAGATATTAGAGACCGAAGGACGTTTCCTTGATAAAAAGAAGTAAAATAATAATGTGCAGACCAAAAAATATTATGAGTGGGATGATATTGTGTTTATTGAAGTAGGTTGTTACTTGTTTGCGTATTTTCTTGTTTTTATTATGTGTGTATTTGCAGTAGCAGGGTTTCTCTTTATAGATTTTTTGGTTACGTGTTAATTAATTAATATGAATTTTGTTAACTTTGGTCTTGACAATCGTGACATACAAAGCGTGCAAAAGTAGAGCTAGTACTTTGTATCAAAGTAAGCAAATGGTAGAAATATAAATTAAATGAAAAACCGTTGCCTTAATTCCTAGCATCGGTTTCTGCATTGTACCCCATACAAACACAGATTCAGGAGAAAACATGGTCCTCAATTGAATATTTCATAACAACTTCGTCTCAGTATAATTGATCTTGCCTAACCCCCATCCACCCCGCCCCCCAGAATTGTTACACTTTTGATTTACAACTAGCTGGCATCGAAGAATGAGATTGAGATGACATCACGGCTTTCCTCATGAATATTGATATTCATATTAGCATACTAATAGAGATGTTGGAATTGTTGAACATTAGAAGGTTATACTGTGCAAATCCAAGATCGAAGTAAGAAAGAATAAACACTTGTATGATTTCTTTTCCTTATACTTACAGCTGACTGGTTTGGCTCTGCTGGGTGTTGGAATTCATGTCTTAGTAGGAGTCGTTAACGGTACCTATGCATCCTTGATCGCCGGGGTGTCCTATATCTACATTGCCTACGCTCTCCTTGCCATTGCCTTCATTATCATTATCGTCGCTCTGATTGGTTGCTGTGCTGGTGTGCTAGAGAATAAATGCCTGCTGGTGACAGTAAGTCATGACGGTACTTTTACTCTATGACACCGGAATATTATTAATTAATTATAATTATAAATTATTCGGTTTGACCACCTCACGCGAGTGTGTAAACACCTTCAATCGTGGACGGGCATTGTCCGACTGTTATCCCTCTTTTGTTTGTACCCTAAAGTTTTCGGAAGACCTCCTTAGGATTTGTACACGATTTGGAATCGTGGACCTTCTGTCAATCGTGGACCCATTGTTTGCCCCCAAATTCGTTTGTCTGACGTCCAAGGTGGAAGGTGTTTACACACCCAGAAATTTGACTCATTCTCATTGATGATAAAATTTATTCAAGATTGCCCAGAGCAGGATTTGAACCTTTGACCTCTTGATTGTCGTACCAGTGTTCTACTAACTGAGCTATCTGTAGCTCAATTGGCAGTTCTCCATCTTGTTATTATTGTTGTTGTTGTTGTTGTTGTTGTTGTTGTTGTGTGCTTATAATCAGAAGCCATAAACCTTTATGTAGCTAGGGATCACAAGCAAATATGCTAAAGTTACAGCGTCCACGACGTTAAGTCACAGCTTCAAACCCTGTTGAATTCAATGATGCACCTAGACAGTTTTTCTTTATTTATTTCAATTTTGATTGATTCCTTGCTGTAGTTCTACTTCTTCGTCGTGTTCTGCATTTGTCTGGAAGTCTCAGTCGTGATCATTGCATTTGTCGGGCTGTGGTACGAAGACAGCGTTGTGAGATCCTACATCGTCCAATCGTCACGTAAAGAGATGGTCAACTATAGACACATAGAGAAAGAAGGCTTCACAGGTGCCTGGGACAGACTGCAGACTGACGTATGTTATCAATTATTAATAAAACTAATTTACAATTGTCTGGGGAGAAGATTTGTATCTGAAATCAGATTTGTTGAATCTCAGAGAAAGACATTTTATTTTGTTATTTACAAGGATCTTTAATGAGGGTAGCCCATCTAGCAGAAGCTGATCATTTGGAGCTCTCAGTAGCAGGAACATAGCATCTTCCAGACATTTCATCAAATAACCAGTTACATGCAATTGCCAAATATGAAACAACAGAGGGCAGCAAACAGGTTCAGAGAGGAAACTGCTGAGAAATATTTCACAGAGTCAGGCCGCATCCGAATCTCTTGTCTATGGCTAATGTCTTGGTGTTCGTCCATTACAAATACACGTGAGCAGGCTGACAATAGACGTAGCCGTAGCTCTGGAAGCCCGTTTCGGACACGGCCTTACCCTGAGGTCATTTTTGAAACTCTAGCTCCGTCTTCAGCTTCAGCTTAACTTGCAAAAAAAAAGACTTAGTTATAGACAAGATATAGATATAGATTTTCATCTTTTTTTCTTTTTTTTAAAAAGACACGGCCTAATAAGCAAATCTCTAATATTGGATCCTGGTTGGCTGTTTTCATGTTGGTTTATACAGGAACAATGCTGCGGTGTTGATGCATCTACTGACTGGCACGAATATGGAAATTATGACGAAGCTGACTATCCTGATAGCTGCTGTAAGGAGATCAGTGAGGGGTGTGGCTTAACCATCGGTGAACCCTGGGAAAAGGTGGGCGTGTTTAGCGTGTTTTCTAAGACTAATCTTTTACCTTGTTAGTACACATGCGTTAAACATGTCTCATGATTGAATATAATCACGTGATTTGAAATGACTTCATTTAGTTTAGTTTTTATGGCATATAGTTTGGTATTCCTGTGATGTCTATGGTGCAAATGTTGCACTTTGCGTATCTTTAAACACTACTTTACTTCTTTTTGGGGGTTGTCTTGATAGAGTTGTAGTACGGCAATGATTGAGACTGTCAACAGTTGCTTGTATCTGATTGGTGCAATCTGCATCGGATGCGTCATACTACAGGTGTGTATGTACTTAAGATCTTATCAAATCCTTGGCTTAGTCTTAGACTAAAAGGTAGGATACACCATTGGTAATTACTTGAATTGTCATGAATGGGTGGATTTAGGGGGTTGTATTTTATAAGAAATATCGTTTAACTGACCTATCCGAAGTTTTACAATCATGGATGCTGAGAAAAGCCAGGAAAAGGGCGTTCGTTTCCAACCGGCTGCTTATTTTGCCGGATGCTTAAAATCATTATTTACCTTCAAATTAGTAACATATTTCTTAATAATTCAGTAGTAAAAATTGTTGATGTCTGCAAATGGTGTATCCTACCTTTAAGTTGATTTTAGGCCTCTAACTGCAAAAACTCCAACCACAAACTAGCTGGACTGTTTTCAATCATGGGCCGTTATCCAAACCCCAGCTCCGTCTCTGTCTGTGGCTTCGTTCATGTAGTTTGGCAATGGTGATGGAGCTTGTGATGGAGAAAGAGATAAAGCCTAAGCTGGGGTTTGAAAAACACCCCTCTGTGCATGGCTGTTGTGGGTGCTCTTTTTCTCACAATATAGTCAGAATTTTCAGTCAGCACAGATTATTTGCAGTATAAATTCTATTGATTGGCACTTTTTCCAACCACAGCAGGAGTCATTCTTCCCAAAGTTCATGCAGTATTTTCTCTTTCTTTATTTCCACAGATTCTGCTGATCATATTCATTCTTGCTTTGTACTACATCGTGACGTTTGGAGGCGGAAAGAACCGGTGCTGTGGCACCAATTACTATGACATGGACTAGGCCAGCACTAGCTAGCCAATCAGATCTTGAGCCTTGTGGATGGGCGGGGTTTATTATTTAAATTAAAGGATTGCTGTAGCACCCATTACTATGACATGGACTAGGCCAGCACTTGCTAGCCAATCGGATCCTGAGCCTTGTGAATGGGTGGGGTTTATTATTCAAATTAGTGCTGCCAACCAATCAGATCCTGAGCCTTGTGGATGGGCGGGTTTTATTATTCAAATTAGTGCTGCCAACCAATCAGATCCTGAGCTTTGTGAATAGGTTAGAATACACATATATTTTTTGTAATTAGCATTTAATCATTGCTAACTGATCATTGTCAACAACATTAAAGTTAAAAGTAATTAAATGAATCTTTTTTCCCCAGCCTGTATGTACTGTCGCTGCTGCAGTACTGTTTTCATAAAAAGGCTTTAATGTTGGATAAAAGTAGTTTTAACTTTGACTTTTTATGTTTACTTTTTTATACTTTTGGACATTTAAGGGTAAATGATTTAACACTGTTGTCTTTGTGTAAATAATATGAGTAGTAATTGTTTATGTTGTTGATATTTTGTAACTGGTTGTGATGTTCATCTGATTTGTTTTTTTAATGTTTCTTTTTAACTGTACAAATAGTTTGTATATTTCATTCTATAGGGAAACATGCATACGCAACCTAGATTTTTAGGATTTTTTTATTCATTATTAATTAATTCTAATTTTAGAAAATGTTCATAGATATGTTAATGGTAGAACAACTTTTTGGGTCATCTGGACTCAAACACTGTTTTTCTTTAAATGTTTTGTTAGTGGAACCAGCGACCGTAATGTTGTATTTTGGGAATTTACAGCTGTTCTCGTTCGTCGGTGTTAAAAAACTGATATAAACATACTTTTGTATAAAAAAAAGGAAATGTTTACGTGTTGGATTTGTTATGACGAATGGCAACTTCACAATGGAAGACTATTCGTTAAAGTTCGGTAAAGTTCGGCAAAGTTATGCAAATTAAGACACAAGAAAGCCAAACTGAAAAACTGACCAATCAATAGTCCACCTTTCCGATGGAAATGACGTCATCATCGACCCCGATTGGCTGGCCTGCGGTGGCTGCATAAAATGTGAAGTTTACATAACATGTTGAATAACGGCTGGTGTTCAAGACTAGTGTACTAATTATACTTGGTATTCCATACCACACTCATTGAATCAGCTCTTATTTTACAAGGTTCCAACCCAAATGTTACTTGATATATCATTTCTGCAGGGCATCTTGCATTTAGCCTGCCTAGGGCGGGGGTTCTGCCCATGATACTTGAACCACGGAGGTCAAGGCATCGGCCCCGCCCATCTACCTACACCCAGCACGAGAACTGCCGGTGTGCCTTGATCGTGACGTCATCAACTCTGACCCTACGTGGTTTCGGGGTCATCTACGTGCTTTAATTAGCTCAAGGAATGTTGCTTGGCTGTTAATTATTTCCTCAGTCGTATACAATGTCAACACCACGCCCGATGTCCAACTGCTGTGTGTTACAAAGGTCGTTAGCACAAAATAATATCACTGTTTGGGGGGCAAATTTAATATTTCCTGCATTTATTCCCACTACCTCGGTTGGTAACTGTAGTATATATAAAAATCAAGCAGTATAAAAGTAAGTTGACTTTAGTAGAAGTCACAAACACACTCTTGACTTGAAGTGAGAACACGTCGCGGATTAGGTTTGAAGTTTTAGAGAGTTTTTAGAGCGGGTTACCGTGCACCACTGTTAATCATGGGCGGTGTGAGCAAGCCGCTGGCCGGCGTGGAAACCGTGCTGCTGCTCGCTGTGGTCAGTGTCGGACTTGCTATATTCATCACCGTCCTGCAAGCTACGGTAAGCTTAAATCTAACACCAAAAAGTCTGGTTTCTTTTGACTTCCGCTAAGTCATAATTATCTCGGTGGTGAAATATTTGTTTTATACAATGCTTGTGGCATCCTCAGTCGGACAAAGCGTTTTTAATTATCCCATGGGCGTCGATCCCCGGGGAAGGGGGTACATTATACCCCAACCATTTGTTTTGACCGGAGGAAAGCGGGTATTTAGTCACACATTATAAAGCAGGAGGTCGTGGGTTCGAGTCCCACCCGATTGATTTGCTTGGGAAAACACTGTGTTTATCAAATAAATAGGTAAAGGGCAGCAAATATTGCACTAACACCCCGACGCAAAATTCCATCTTATAAAGCAAACTGAATAGTTTGTTTTTCTTTCCACAGAATGAAATCCCAGACGTCACTTGTCTTCCGTACACGGAGGTGACATTCTTGCAGGACCCGCCAGTAGCTTGGGGTAATATGACCTTTAAACCTTCTCCAGACGACGCTAAGTGTAACTTCTGCATGGCGACTCAGATTATAAGTTTCTGTTTCGCTTTCGTCTGCGCCCTCTACCGAGGAATCACCATCTGCGTGGAGAAACTCGATTTGTAAGTCTGTTTGTGATTGGTCGAAGGAGAGGTACGCGGCTTGTGATTGGCTTGTCAGCAAAGTGACGTTTCTTAGCGTTTGATTGGTTAGTACAGTGTTATCAATGCAGAGAGAATCGGCTTTTGATTGGCCAATCAGGAAAAGTAAAACTGTTTCTGACCTTTAATTGGTCGAAACTCTTTTTGATTGGCTATACGTTAAGTTAAAAGTAAACTTTTGGCTAGCTGAAGTTATAGTGTCGATGCAAGAGTTAGCTGGTTGGTTGCCCTAACAAAACAACACTCTTGTATATTTAATATTTTAAAATATATATAATTATTGTAACTTTTTTTCAGAAAAAAATGTAAGAATGGGAAAGGAATCTGCATTTGTCATCAGAATTTGTTTTATAACAGTACATTTTAATACCTGTCGCGTTGTTTATTGCAGGTCTCTGGTGCGAATCCTGTCCATTCCCTTGTATCTGTTGTCTGCTGCGTTCGCTCTTATACAAAGCACAGTTCTTCAGATCGGCTTCAATAATTTCTGCGGCCAACTGACAGCGTATTTCGGGTCGGACGAAAAGTGAGTGGGGTACTTTTCATGCCAACAATTCTTCTGTGTGTTTTCTCAAAATCTGGTCTCGTTACCGGATGCCTAGTACGGTGCACGTTCACTGAGTGCAATATTGTTACTATTTTAGAAACACTAACAATGAAAGTTACGCAAATAGCTAACGAGTTGGAGCCATTGTGGTGACAAAACCAGTGTTTTTTAAACGGCTTATGTGCCGAGAGAATATTTCAAAACCTAGGCATCGTTTAGGTCAGAAGCGTCGTAAATATAAGGCCAACATTTGGATATAGTTCGATTTGATTGCCTGATAATAGCTGCCAATGATTTAAAAAACAGTAATTTCCAAAACTGAAAACGAACTCGGGTTTCATAATCTGGCTTATCCAGCACAATCAAGACATGAAATGCACTTTTATTTAGTTTGTAAAGTAATTACGTAACTCGGGTTTAACTGTAAAACGAGATGCTTCAATTACTCCTAGACCTTCTCTTCTTTTCTTTTCTAAAGATGCGAAACTGCTGAGATATTTATCGCAGGTCTCCCAGACTCTCCAAAGTCGAGATTCAACTTCGTCAACGAATTGTCGATTGCTACGGTTAGTGAACTTTTGTAATACTTATTTGTTCAATCTGCATCGGCGCTTCTCAGCTCAGCGCAGCGCCCAGTACGGGAGGTTGCCTGGGCACTAATTAGCTCGGTCCCACGACCCATACTGGGCGCTGGGAAGCGCTGATGCAGCTTCACAGATTTATGTGAAGGAAACGCACGGCATTTTGGGTAGCGTACGCACACAGCGCAGCTGATCCGCGGAACTGGTGACCTTCAGTTCGCAGGTCACACACAATCTACCTCAAAGCCCAGCGCCCAGTATGATACATTAGGAGTTTGACACGATCGAACAATATTTTATTTGGGTTTTTTTGCCAACAGAGGGCGTCCTGGATCTGTATGGGATTCTGGCTCCTGTTGTCTGTTCTTACGATTGTCAGCTTCGGCGCGGCTCGGAAGAAGAGAGAATCAGAAACAATTAAGTCTTAAAATGCGTCCTAGGCTCATAGTCTCACATGTCTCCCACTCGTCCCCACGTCACCCATACGCTGCTGCTGGTCGGGCTAATCGCCGTGAGCACTCTCATTGGCCAATTGTGTATCTCCGATGACCGGGGTCAACGTGTTCTCAGCTTTGATTGGACAAACTGTTTCCCGCTGACGTGGGTCAGCACTTCCGGACGCACATGATCCGTTCGCGAAAAGGGGTCAATTAAGCCGGAAACCAAAAGCTAAAATAAATCAAGCTGGACAGTTTAATTCTATTTTGGACTTCAAAGAACTACTTTATTCAAGGAAAACCTGTTTTATATACAACCGGAACTACTTAATATTGAGTTAAACAACGAGTGGTTATAGGAAATTATTATCAATGGGTACAGTATTTCATACGTGATGGTAAACTAGATTTTATACCGGAGGGGTGACGTCGTATCACTAATGGTACCCAAATCAAAGTGTTGGGAAAATAAGCCTATGTCCGGATGACGTCACACTTTGTTTACATGTAGTTTTATGGAAGCCTGGTGGGAACGATAGTTTCGTAGTCCCTTATAACACAAATATTAAGCCTGTGTACTGATGACGTCACATTTTGTTTTAGGTGTGCTTTCTTATGGGAGTCTGGTGCGAACGATAGTTTCGTAGTCTAATAAAAAAACGCACTCGTAAACAAAGTGTGACGTCATCGTCACAAGTAGATAGGATTATTTATATTTTAATAACATATTTAAAGGTAGGGTACACCATTAGTATTAAATTGGAATTAGTGGATTTGGCGGTTGTATTTTATAGTAAATATCGTTTAACTGACCTGTCTGAAGTTTTCATGGATGCTGAGAAAACAAAAACGGAGTTCGTTTTAAGTTGTTCTTGGGCTTTTTTGCGATCAAAGTTTCAGAACAGTTACAGGATAACTAGGGCAATCACTTTGTTGGATGCCTACAATCATTTTTTTTTTCTTCAATAAGTAAGATATTTCGTAATCATTCGGTAGTACATGTATCTTTTTTCTTCTCGATGTCTGCAAATGGTGTATCCTACCTTTAAGACTTGATATTTACATTCTAACATTCATATTTACATTCTGTTTTCGTATTTTACAGTTAAACAATGTATTACTTGTCACTACTTGATCAAAGAAAATAATTAGTAGATAAAAAGCTTTTGAACTATTAAATTCTAAGTAGATTTTTTAAACGCGAATGGAATTAGAGAGAACATTGCTTGATCAAATTTTGGATTGGTCGGCGCCTAGTTAACGTACACTGCGCACTTTAAAAACAATTCTGCAAGTATATTATTTACAATGTATTTGTTTTTAACACAAACGTAATCACCTGGTGCCGGTTGAACCAGCGACCTTCCGATTGCCGTTCCGGTGCTCTACCAATAAACTATCCATGAAATCCGATGTTGGGGGTTCTTTTAATTTATCTTTGTTGGGGTGTCGCTAGTTAGCAGCCATAAACCTAGTAACCTACCTGAGCTGTATATGCCATGTAGCCAGGGATTACTTATAATGTTGCAAACGTCCGAACAAGCATAACGGGGTCATAAAAGAGAACAATATGGCTTGAATTTCTGCATATATTACAAAACAATTGTCAGTACCATAAAGGTCTATTTATATTGCGAACAAAACGTACCCCCAAAAAGAGACAATTTGGGGTTTCCTCGAAATTCTGTCGATAAACTGAATGACGGCCTTGCCCCGCTAAAATAAAATGGACGCGTAATAATTCAGCAGATGGCGTCCTTTGTTAGGGTGGCAGCTTGCCTCTGGAGGTCGCCCTTTAGACAGTTCCGCATTTGTCGTACTCTAATTCGGCCTGGCGTATTGCTCTACACAGACACCCTGCGAGGATCATCACCAAAATCTGGCGGGAAAAAAGGTCCACGTTTGAAAAAAAGGTAAGATATTGGCTTAATTTAATTGTACAGTTATTACGAAAGGTTTGGCACCCACTGACATAATATGATATTGAACTTTTCAAGCGGGATGGTTTCGGTCAACTCGGATTAATCGGAGACCACACGTATTGCCGTAGCTGCGTGGAAAGCCAACGTAATTTGCAATAAACACAAATACTTATTTAACTTTCCACACATTGTGCTGTTGAAATAAAAAATATAAAAACAGTTTTTTTAAACCTCTAAAATTGCTATTTTATGTAAATAACGAATATCATAAGTACTTTTTGGAAAAACAAATCTTACGTTTCCAACCACGCAGGGTTTGGACGTGGCATATTCCATAAAAAATGGCGCAAACAAAACAAAAACGAACAAACGCCTCTATGTAGATGCATGCTGGTCCGAATGTGAAACGACATATAAATAGCTTTGTTCAGTAAAACGTCGCTATACTGCGATCAGCGCTATAACTTACATTTGGCTATAACGAACGTTATATTAAATTATAAAATAATGCACAATTTCACTTTAACGAACTACACGATAATTAATATTTGTATGGACCCCATCATACATGCTCGTTATAGTGGCGCTCTTCTGCTTCCAGCACAGAGTGAATATAGTTCCTACTATCTCCCGGTCACTATTTACCTGTGCAATAGCAACCGACATACACACCCCGACCAGGGTAAATATGTTGCCTTGAATGATCTCGTTGACTTTGGATTTGCACCCCTGCAATAAAAGAAAGCCAGGAGCAAAAATTAACTAGTTTCTCATCACGCCTCTTTTTTTATCAAGAGGTAATTTTTGAGCAAAGAGGGCGCTGTAAAGACCCCAGACACAGTATCACAATTATGCATTACATTTAAC
Organism: Crossaster papposus; assembly: GCA_037893245.1. Taxonomy (NCBI): domain Eukaryota; kingdom Metazoa; phylum Echinodermata; class Asteroidea; order Velatida; family Solasteridae; genus Crossaster; species Crossaster papposus. Next base: position 1,282,359 of record JBAIAA010000465.1, read on the forward strand.
TGGTAACAATTTGTTTCAAACTGAAAATTGTAGATTATTGTAGAAATTTTATAGTAATAATTCAATATCCATATACACGGGCCGGTGTTTTTTCTGTTCGATCGATGTATTTATGTATAAACATTTTAAAATGGAATGAAGTATTGTATTAATACAAAAAAAGCAATTTTTAAAAAGGAATAATTTTTCGGGATGAAACTCGGAAAAGCACGGGGACGCAACTAGGTACAATTCACAGTACATTCACTGATTACAACATGAGTGCTTGCTAATACCAATACGTTTGGAATATTTTCAAACAGCTATACATTGTATTACATTCGTACATTGGTATGGAGTCCTTGGTCGGGTAGGCAATCGGACGTACAGTTGACCACACCACATGACATCGGAACCACCTGACCAGAGTCCAGCCAATCTTCATAGCCATTGGCTCCGCAGCAATTCAACTACAATATACCGAATCAATAGAATAATTGATAAATACGTAATAGAATAATTATGTTTATCGGTTCCATTCACAATTTCTTGGTTTCATTACCATAAAGAATGAATTACCAGTATTATAATATTATACGATCTTTTGTCCAAGTACGATTTTTGCTAAATAATTAGGTAGGTCACTTTTGAAAAAATGACAAATAATGTTCTTATGTGCCTTTAAATAACCATTTCAAGTTTGCCTGTCAGTGTTAATGTATCGACAACAGAGGGCGCCCTATCTCAGCACTTACATTGGACTGTGTGTAATCCACAGCCACACGCGATGCTTCGTCATCCGCGTACTTCTCCGTGACTAGCGATTCGAAATAGTCGCCCACTTTATTGCCAATCTCCGCCCTGTTTAGGTAGATCCACGCGCTCGCTCCTACCTCCATGCCGAAGAGCAGAAACAGCGTCACAAAATACTGCAAATAAATAAATACAAATATAGGATAAAATCATTCTATAAATTACTCGAAATGTTCGTGGAGTTGGGGAAAGTAAATTTGAGACACGGAAAATACTTATCCTACACATGTTTTAATTTCATTCAATACTTGTGAATAATATTTTCCTCTGACTTAAAACAGTACAAAGCTTGATAGGAACCACTATATAACTAAGTAACGCAGCTACAAATTGCTAAGCAGTTTTAACAAAAAACGGGTATGGGGACTGCGTTCGCAACAAATTGTTGGCTTAGCACGTAGTTTGCACTGTAGCAGCTTACCAGTCCTAGTAAGCAGAAACTCTCTTTGACAGCCCCACAGCATCCCAGAATTCCAATGGCCATGATGACGCCCCCAGCGGCCATCAAGACGTAGGTCGCGATGTTGTAAGCCGTCACTGCCGATACTACTTCTTCGTCGGCAGAGGGCGTCAAATTCGGAAAGAATTGCTGGCTGTAGCGAAGCCATAGCCCAAATCCTAGCATAGCGACTCCGGCTAACTGTAAAACAAAAGAGGTGAAAAACAAGTTTTATCATTTTGTTGGCGCTTGAGGGCGCCCAGTAAAGACGCAATTTTTGCTACGGCTCAGATATAACACATAGGTAAAAATAGAGAAGACATCTGACAATTCTAATAATTTCATTACTGATTGTCCTCGTACAGTCTGTGTTACGCCAACCGTGGCGTTTACATCGAGAAGGTAAAAAGTCCGTAGAGCATGCTGATACGAGCGTTGCCTCAGGCCGTCTGAAGTGCAGCGAAGCCCCAGTAATTGCTGTGCGGTGTTCCGGTGAGAGGAGCATCTCTTACCGTAAATAAAAAAAAACCGTAAATGTCCTAGCGATCGACGGAAAGATACCGCCACAATACAGACCAGGGGTTTTCTCGGGGATTATCGCCCGAATTCGAGGCGGCAGAGGTATAGCTGAGCTGATAAGGCATGTTAAATAAAAATCCAATTTTTACGGATACAAAGAATATCTCCTGGCAAAGTAGGTTTTGTATCTGGGTGATTGACCTAGTTGTTAAAGATGGGCTATTTGAGATGTTTGTTTTAATCTAATAAAGGTAGAATACACCATTTGCAGATATCGAGAAACAAAATCTACATAATTATTTAGAAATATCTTACTTATTTGAAAGTAAATAATAATTCTAGGCATCCAGCAAAATGATTGCGCTAGATATCCTGTAATTAATTGTTACGAAAAACATTAGAAAAACTGCCCGACGCCGGTTAAAAACAATCGCCGTTTTTCTTGCTTTACTAATTCTCAGCAGCCTTGATTGTGAAACTTCAGATTTAAAGGAAATGGACTATAAAATAAAACCCCTAAATCCGCCTATTCATGATAGTTCAAGCAATTACCAATTGTGTATCCTACCTTTAATGCCAAAACAATGTTCCTGGATGTTAATACTGATATATTTTTTTAAATACTGTTACATCAGCAAAGGAATTATACAATAGAATGAAACATTGTTAATGGCTCTTATGGTTCACCTGAGAAACTCCTTCGCGTATACCACCTTTAAGTATCTTTTTTTGCAGCTGATTATTAATAAGATATTTTTCCAAATGCCATCGGCTTGTTATGGCGTCTTCGTATGAGTCTATCAAATCAGGCCGACCGTTCCTAAGCGCTTCTACCTCAATCTCCCCCGCCGGCCAAATTGGGGATTTCAGTGGTCACCCTTGCATAATAATGGCAGCGATGAAATAGATGACATTTATAGCATTAGCAGGCTTGCTACGCAACTTTATTGCGGTCGCTCTCCAAAACAAAATGGATTGCGTTTTGGTTTGAGGCAAATTTGTTTTGTTAACATAATGGCAAAGATTTACACAGACGGCTGAAGTATCATTAGGTTCTTGTACTGATTTGTATTTGACTCGAGACGATCTTCTTTTATTATGGTGATAAAAATCGGTTATCAGTGCGGCCATTTTGTCAGATTCCCAGACGACACAGCTGTCAGGATTTGTTCGCAATGAACAGGTACCTGCGTATACCATTTTACCTTCTTATTATGCATAATTATTATACTCTTTTAAATAATGGATATCGCGAAACATCTTCCAAAATGACCCTGGCCTCAATAATCACCTTGGATCTTGCTGATAAAATTAATTTCACTTAGAACAAGAGCGTCGTTATGAAACATGAATACCATCATAATGCAATTACTGTACGCAATGTAGTGAGACCGTTGCCATAGTTATGCATCAATGATCTTCGTTATTAGCCAAACTACCTTCCACGACAACCAAGAGAAAATATGTGATCCTTTAAATCACCATCGATCCTGTCGTAATGAAAGTAGAAACGGGTAGCGCACGGCAGACTACGGCGTTGAGTGAGGCGCTCCCTACCGCGATATCGCTACAGTAGATAGCATGAGGTTTCGATGAAAGAGCTGAGATGGCTTAGTTAATGCGCCACTTACGCGTTCGTGTTCTCCTCCTTGGTTTCACACAAGAACTTCGAGGAAGGATTTAAGACGACGCTGATGCTGCATAATGCCAAGAAGCAAAAAAACTGATGAAAGATTGCTCACAAAATCACGACATGGAGAGCATTTCTACTTTGGGTTGTAGCAGTTTGTTGAAATAACTATTCGCATTAAAACAAAACGTTGAATGCTGTTGGGTTACATATTGATTCCTCAAAGCTCTTAAATACAAAATATAGAATACTGTGGCGTCCGTAAAAAAGTTTTCCGTTATCGGTGAATTTTTTTGCATATTTGCCCCGAATAATGCCAAAGTCGCTCAATAAAGGTGCAGGCTACAAGAGAAATAAAAGAAGAGTTAGCACTCAGGAAAACTAGAGGTAGAAATTAACATTCGTCTTGCAACAGGACAGATCTATAGGTTGGTGGGAAACTAGAGTATTAGTCAAGGAATTTTAAATGATTCTAATTAAAACAATTAACTGTTGTCTCAAGCAGCCTTTTCACTATCGTTGTCAGGCTATATAGCGCCCTCTGTAGTTCGTGCACAGACGCTATAGAATTGAAATTAATGAAGCCAGCTGTACAGTATTGCAGGTGCGAGATTTCAGTTTCGCTAGCCTTTTTTCAAGCCTGGAAGCTGTGAGAATAAGCGTATAGTGTGATGGAACGATCGTTGATTAAAATTTGACCGTTCTGTAATGGTTGGTTGACGGCTGCGATGAATGACACATGGTAACATCACCAAACACATTTCAATTAGATGCTGTACTTTTGTAGCGATGATTTAAAGGTAGGATACACCGTTTGCAGATATCAAAAATATTTACTACCGAATTATTAAGAAATATCTTACTCATTTAAAAGTAAATAATGATTCTAGGCATCCAGCAAAATGATTGCGCTCGATATCCTGTAATTATTCACGAAAAATTGAATTTTAAAAATAAAAATTCGAGATCGCCGATAACTCGCGATAACATAAGAATAACTGCTTTTCTCGGCATCCATGATTGTAAAACTTCGGACAGGTCAGTTAAACGATATTTACTATAAAATACAACCTCCCAAATCCACCCATTCATGATAATTTAAGCAATTACCAATGGTGTATTCTACCTTTAAAGGGACTTTTGTTTGTTCCTGATGAGTTTAGACAATTAATGTATGCATTGATTGAAGAACGCATGTTGTTAGCGAAATGCTCTTTAATTAATTATCTCAATATGAAACTGCACTCTTCATTTTGATTTGAACATAAACACGAACCGATAATGTCACATAATTCGAGAATTGCGCATATTATAAAACTGCGCAGCAGTCTGCGTCACTATCTCGTAGCCAGATCATAAATTCCACGCATGTATTACAATGTGCAGTTCCTTATGGTGACATTAAATGCCAGCCTGGCCCATACCTCTTCTCGTAGAAACTAATGGACCTTATGGCGTGTACAGAGCAATACATGCTACCAGTAATCAGTGTATATATGTCCCAGAGGTAGAGATGATTTCTTTCACGAGGGGATAAAGGCAATGGGTATCTGTGATCGTCGCAACTGATCTAATTACAAGAGCATTTTTATTTGGCGATTGACCTTTTCATAATATGTATTTTAGTGCTCATGCTTTGATATTAAAAGCTAACATCACAATTAAATTAAAGACCCAGACATAAACAACGGCACTGGTATGTGGGTACATAACGGGTGGCGTAATTGGAAAATAAATGGATGGAAATACAAATACAAGGTAAATATTAATTTATGTTTGTGGTTCCATGAAGTGAAATGTACAAATAGTTAGCTTATTATGCGATTGCAACTAACTCCATCGTAAACACAAAATGGCGTCGGATTCTGTACCAATAAAGACCCTGGGCCTGCATACAGTGAACGATTGTTGTTACCGTAATATATCGTTATTGTGTCTAGACATTAGGGAAACTGTTTAGCATGGTATTGAGACATGTTCATGCCTGTTTGACGTAGCTTTAGTTCACCCCGTGTTTCATTATTGCCCGGCGCTTTTAAGCCCCCGATGTATGTGAACCACGAACAGTCAATCAACGAAACACCAGTTCCCTTCTCGTTCCTATAACAGCGCCCTCGTTTGTGCGTGCGTTCATCAGATAGCTTTAAATGGTTACACGCAGTGTGCAGTAATTCAAATATAAACGTTTAATGGTTGATCATAACCAAAGAAGGTTTGTGTGACGTCATATCAGATAAAAACCAAGAAACAAACCTGCGGCTGTGAAAGAATGTCAAACACGTGTCGCCACGCGAGCTGGCAAAGATTAGGTGTCTGTCTTATGATCGTGTTGAGGAATTATAAAGTGCAATGATGGTATCTTTGTAGAAAAGTACAATCCGATAAACGTAATCTACTGTAAACAGTTAGATTGGAGAAAGAATTGTGTAATAAGTGTTTGAAAATATTGTTTTTTAATATCAACTGCAAAGATATACATAAACAATTAATCGTTTAATTTATTATCTTTCAGTGATTTAGATTTTTACACAAGTACAATGAAATCTGAGCGGTACTTGTTTTATTGGGGGGGAAATTTGTATTTTTGGACTGATACCTAATTTAACCCGTGGATGTTACAATGCCGGGATGGTTTTTGTTATAGGTTTATTTGTTCACCGTAATGTTGCTGTCTATGTAAATGTACAGTTTTATGTTGTCATATTGGAACTAGAAAATTCCAAACATAATATCGAATGTTCGCATGCCAGAAATGACTAGCTGTTGGCATGTTGCGAACATTCATCCCGTTTAAAGGTAAACTTGCTGCCTGTTTCAGGTTGGTTCAAGTCCTCAGAATTTCAAAGTTACCCATGCCTTTAAAACCTTCTTGTTGATTGAATTCAACACGTATAGGCTAATTCACGTAGGGTTTTGCTCAAAAGTTAGACAATAGACTAACTGCACACACCCTTGAGCGAATCTTTTTAAAAGTGGGTCATTTTGTTCAGGTATACGCTAGATATGGAGAGCAATATTGACAACAAATAGTTTATTTGAGTTAAATGCACTGACCTTTTTGTATCAATAATTACCGTAGGCTTACAATACAAATTACCACAGTGTTAAACGTATTTAATTAATCTGCTAAAGAATCATCGGCGTATAGAACACTTTCATTTTAAACGTCGAATTACTTGCTCCGATAACAAACAATCGGCTCTCGTTTGGCGGGTACATTAATAATTGTACGCAAAAAAGAACAATTCACTTTTTTATAGAATTGTAGAAAATTGGGAAAAGGTGTTTTTCGTTAAACAGAACAAACCGATTGAAACTCTGTACAATTTGTTTAAAGAGATGTGGAACGCATTATTAAAAACTATGTAGCCTATAGTGTTTTATCAAACTGTACTCACCCAAAGTAAAGTGTTAAAGAACACCATTAAACATCTTAGACACAAGACGCATCCCTCCTTGCCGTCCATCTCATCAATTGTCTCGACGTGGTGGTGGTGATGACGCCTCCTACTCAGCGACTCAGTTCCGCCCACTTTGCAGTCCCCTTCTTCGATTTCTTGGATAGCTCCAGAGTCTTGGTGGCGCTGTTCACGATGATTCCAGACTCGTCTCACTTGGTTGATGGGCTTGGCCCGTGAGAGGGCAAGCACAAAATATTCCAGCGTGGTCTTGAGTCTTAAACGGTGACTTAAACCTGGAACGAGGTATACAAATACCCCGAGCCTGGTTCACACCGATTCCGCTATAACTCCAATACCGATCCACCCTCCAAAGTCCAACAATCTTGAGTTTTGATTTCGCGAAGCAGCTTGAAGGGTAAGGCCTAATATCAGAAGAGGACCTGTAAGTACCTGTAAGTACCTGTAAGTAAGGGTTCGAGGATTGTAAATCCCGGACCTGCTTAAACCAGTTGAAGCGTCTTCTGAGTATCAACCCTCAAAGTTAAATCCAGCATTATTCTGCCTATAAGCAACTGCAACATGTCTTAGTTGTTTTTAATTGGTTTACGGTCCGAGAGAGATTTGAGCTGTGACGTCGATGTTTAAGCCCGAGGTAGAGTACGATGTGTGGTCTACATCTGTCGCTTGCTTGGATGAACAGACGGTTGATGATGGAAATTTATTCCGCCAAAAACACACACCAAATTCGCGCAAGTTGACCAAGACTGGCCTCGCCTCACTATTGGTGGCTATGATACGCGCAGCGCGTACCCCCTGCCGAGTTCCTAATGACGTAGGTGTCTCTGAGCTAATCACAGTTTCATCACCGTCACTAGGCGGCAATCATTTTACAGATTCGCGGGAGAAATTCGCGCCAAATTGCGCAGCTGAATCAATAGTCGTCGTCTTCAGGCGAACATTCCGCATGCCTGACCTTGTGAGCTGTATAAAACAAAAATTAGAAAAATCAGGAATGCATATACCTTTAAGCATTTTGTGGCTTCTGAATTTTTGTATTTATAATTATTTATTTATTATTATTATTATTATTATTATTAAATTTTTTTTTTTTTGGGGGGGGTGTTTTATTGTAGTCAGAGATATCCTAAGAAATATTGTGAATCGATCGGAGAAACGTCCGAATTGTTAAAAACATTGCAAATTAGGATTATATCATTAATTTGTCACAAAATGTCATTTCCACATTGGTCCCATGAAAATTACCATTAGAAAAAGAAAAAAAATATATGATATTACACACTAACACATGTATGTCACATGCCACCTCTACCGGCTACAAATCTAAGAGCCCTGCACTTCCACTATACCATAAATCTGAATAAATGTTCTCAGTGACTCCCGAGAAAAAATAACTTTCCAGGCTCAGAATTAACAATTCTAGCGCGCGACAGAATTTAGTACCCGCAAGAGGCTAACAAACCCCGCTGTGCTTACGTACATCATTCTTCCTCTACTTGCGAAAATCGCCCAATTTATGGTTGCAGATACCGTTTATTTTTTATTTTTCAGAGGGTTATTTTAGAAAGTTAGAAATGAAGCTTAGCAAAGTGCTGTAATAATAGACGTAATTTAAGACTGCTAATATAATGTGCACGGGAACAGAAATTGGTTGAATAGACAGGACACATGGTCGTTTCGTGAACAGTCAAAGATAATTTAAATTGACGACTGTGATAGAGACCAATCCTAGAGATGTATTATTAGTGTTCTTGCGTAGTGTGTATCATGAATATGTGTCACATTCAATGATCAGTGACAATCAGCAGACGACAGCTGCAGAAGAACTCCCGCCAAAAAAGCGCGCGCAAAAAAAAGCACAAAAAAGACGGGAGAATTGAGGCGCGAAAGTCCCGCCAATGATTTGCAGAGGACAGGAAATCCGTCTGGTGTAGGCCAAGTATGAACGAATTATGCCGATCAACCATGTCTTCAAGGTCAAGGAATATATAATAAACGCATGATATGAAGTCTACTGTAAAGGTATACTTCTAGATGTAAATGTATTGTATAGTCGACAGTTGGTATCTACCTAACCTCTTATTAAGCAATTAATGTGTAATGTTGCGCTCCCATCCCGTCATAATGATGAGATGATTTTGTTGTCGAACTATTGGGTGACGAATGTGTAGTCTAGTCGGAGTTGGACCTTTTTGCCTTACAGTTTCAATATTATGAATTGTCACATTAAAACAATAGACTTTCAGATAATTTTAAAGGAAACTTTATCTTACAAAATACATTTCCAACTGGTACAATTAAAACTGGAGGTTTATAAAAAACAAGATTATATTACGTATCGGTACGGTACGCGATCGTAAAAATCCGCAATGTTAAATGAAAACCATAAAACCTTACCTTTGTATGCAGTCGGAAGAGATTATTCAAAACACAGATGATGACCAATAAGATGAATTTATGCAAATTATATGCAGATTTTGCACCCCCAGATCAATCATTTAAAATTATGTATTGTCTCTCAGTCATCAAGGACGACAGGTGCACCACATCCCACGTGACAAGTCAGGTGTGGCAAAGCGAAATATAAGACCACCTTGAGATTAGAAGATTGATAATTCACGGATGATAATCTGGCTCATGTGTGACTATCGCCTGTCTGCCTCCTCAAGGGTACGTTCCTTGTAGGGTGATCTGCTTCCTCGCCGTCTGATGAGGCGCGTGCGTCTTGCGTACGTGTAAGAAGCCGCTGAAGTATCAAATGTGAACTTGGCTGTGCGGTCGTTCGCTGGATGAATGTTGTAAAAGAACCACCGTTGTGGGGGGGGGGGGGGGGGGGGGGGGGGGTAGAGTTGTGTTAGTCTTTTCATCGTTCTGACGTGTGTATGTGTGGGGGTGTTTGTGTGATTCCACCTTGCGTGCAAGTCAAGTCAGTGTCGTATCTATAGGTTTCTATACTAGAGGGGGCAGAAAACGTCTGAATTTTCGTCTTAAAAATATGCGTGTATTTTTTAGAAGTAGAATATATTTAGTGGATTCTAACTTAAATGTCAAAAAGATTCTAAAAGATTCTAAAAGTTTAAACAACTGATTTGGACAACAATAATTTGTGTGTGAATTGACTGGAGTTTAATAACTCTGAATTTGAAAGACAGTTGAAGCAGAGTTGCAGAGTTGGATATTTGTATATAATTTCGGATTTCTTTTTGTTTTTTATTTGGTTAGAAAGAAATTGTCTCAGAAAATAATGAAGAGTATCTTATTTCCTTTCAATAATTTCATGGGTTGTGTTGTGTGTTTGTTGGGATCAGATGATCTTGGAGAAATGATCCGATGATTCTAGAAATGGTCCGATGATAAAGTCGGCCGGCTAATTAAGACGAGCCCATTTTTTTGTTGGTTGAAAATGAGTTGCGCCCTCTAGAACTGTTGATATTTTTATACATGTACATAAACAGCGCCCTCAATTATTTAACTCATTCTTCTCTTTTCCGAGAAGAGATGTCAACGCGAAATCAAAGTTTTGGTTTTACACAGTAATTTACAGAATATTGGCAGAGTTTCGGGCAAACCATGTCTAGTTTGATGTTGTAGTTGGCTTTTAGTTTGAAGGTAGAGTTAGGAGCGATGTTATGACGGGATAATTGAGCATAAATCATTGTGAATCAGACCGGTTTTAGTTTCCATTTACTTGCGTGCAAGTTGCTGTGGGACCGTTTTCTAAACACCAGCTTTGTTTATATTCTGGCTTCATTCATGCGGTTTAGCTTCGGGCGAGACGAAACCAGGAAGTTTGAAAACGGCCTAGACCTAGGCCTATATATTATTGGGAGGGGCGGGGGAGTGGCGATTGTAACGTTAGTCCTGAATCCTGACCAAGTGGTATTTGTATCATTCCAAAATGGTTTCTGCAACTTAAGCAGTTTTCTTTAAATTCAAATATATTTGTTGTATGATGTATTTATTTTTCAGGACTAGGAGTTGGAGGAGGAAGTGCAATTTCTTTACGCATTTTTCAGTTGATGCAGACAACGTCAACGTTAAAAACTAAATAAAGAATTGCCGATGGTTGATTTCATTATCAATCATGTTTACCCGATATTGTTATTATTAGCAACAAAAATTGCAATATTAAAACATCCATTCTCAAAAGCTGAAGTTTGTCACAAGATAAAAGATTATACTTCTTTCTGTCTTTTTTCCTCAAATATTAATAGAAATTATTGGATGTTGATTCATCAGTACCAGCCTGTCAAGATGAGTCTGACTATTGAGCAAGTATTAGACGACGCTAAGAGACTCGTTGATAGATTACGAGACCATGACAACGCAGCCGACTCGCTCATCGAACAATCGACAACACTCAACAAGCGCATCGAAGCTATGAAACAGGTAAGAAGCAGATCGGGGGAAAAGAATGTTAAAACCTGACGTTATATTCTTCATTGGGTTTTTATTCCGTGGGTTTTCTCCGAGATATTCTTCTGTGGTTTTTCTCCCACCTTTAAAACTGTACCTTCTTCTCATTGTCTTTTCTCTACAGGTTTCTTCAGGCTTGCGAGCTACAGTGCCCAGAGCGCTTTTAACCCTAACGCTCCTCAATCCTCAAAAATCCTCATTGCAGTTTTGGAGGATTTTTGAGGATTGAGCCTGTATGGGATTTTTTTAAAATGAGGATTTTTGAGGATTGAGGCACAATGTTGTTTCACAATGTTTCAAGTGTGGAGGATTTTTGAGGATTGAGGCACAATAGAGTTTTTAAAAAATGAGGATTTTGGAGGAATGAGGCTGAATGGGGTTTTCAAAAAATCATAATGAGGATTTTAGAGGATTGACTTTTTTCAATCCCCAGAATCCTCATTGCAGTTTTGGAGGATTATAAAAAATGAGGATTTTGGAGAATTGAGGCACATGATGTTGTTTCAAGTGTGGAGAATTTTTGAGGATTGAGGCTAGATGGGGTTTTAAAAAAATGAGGTTTTTAAAAAAATGAGGATTTTGGAGGATTGAGGATGGTTGCTAGCAAAAAGGGCCTAGGGGGTTAGGGTTAAGGGATCCTTGGTTTCATTACAAAAACAAAATTAATAATAATAATATAAAATATCATCTCAATGTTGAAAAACATGAATCTGGGAGAGAGAACAATTTCCAATTTTGTTAGGAAATACTTGGTGCTAGTGCATCATTCTTAGTAAGGATGTCAACACTGCATGTTCTTCGGGTCAATCAGGTCAACGAAGAAAGGTCACGCAAACAGAAGCAGATCAGTTTTGTGTTTTGTGATTAATTGTCCACCTTTGGTAATTGATGCTAACCTTAATATATTGCTAACCTTAAAATATTGAAATACGGTAGCATATTTTTTTGTCTTGTATGTATTTCACTGGACTTTGAGTCTTGGGCATATAAAGGTGGCTAAGGCAACCGACCATACGCTTCATGTCGAACTACAGAGCAAAGCCAGAGATTGAAAATGTTGATTTTTACAGAGGGGGGAAAACTAGTGAACCCGAAGAAAAACTCTAGTTGCACAGGAGAGAATCTACCAACAACTCTACTCCATATAGTCCGACCCGGGAATCGAACCCAGCTCAGAGTTAAGGCCGGTTCATACTTCACGAATTTCATGACGTAAACAATTTACGTTTCATTGTGACGTTCTCCGTGGCCTTAACGAATTCGCTTCGCAATGACATTCGCGTGAAGTATGAACCGGCCTTTAGGAGAGGAAAGTGCTTTACGCACCGTGTCACCAAATCAATGGGTAGCAGTGGTGGTAATAACTCAGCCAAGATGTTTCTTTCCTTTTTCAGTACCAAGAAGAAGTTGAGGAGATGAATAACGTCGCCCGTCATCGCCCGCGATCCGCCCTCATCCTGGGCATCCAGCAAGAGAATCGACAGATTCGTGAACTTCAACGAGAGAATCGTGAGCTTCGTGTCGCGCTAGAGGAGCACCAATCAGCGTTGGATCTAATCATGAGTAGCTATCGGGAACAAGTCTGTCGCATGCTGATAGCTAATCGATTTGATCGGGACTGCTTAGAGAAACATGCTGAGTATCACGAGGTTAGCACCAGAAGAACAAATAAATGCAAGCAAATGTATTCACTTAGCAAAAATTGGCAGAGGACCAGTGACAAGCAGTCTACATTGCATGGCACTTTGGCTGGTCACCAGTTTTTGCTAAGCAGTTATTTAGTGTGCTTAGCTGTGTTTCATCGAATTGAAATATTAGTTTGCCGTGGAAAAATGTGCGCGCAAAATTGCTTAGCATAAACAATTCTGGGCAAAAACAGGGTAACAAACAATTGTTCAGGTGTTGTTTATTGTTTGTGACTGGTATTCAGCTGGTTTTTGCTTAGCATGAATAGCACATGGAGTTTTGGCTGGTAATCTGTTTTTACTGAGCAAGACTTTTTTGTGTTAAGCAAATTCTTACATGTTTTATGAAATTGGCTCATGGTTTTTTGAAGTCCTTATGATTAGACCGTATTAATTTGCTAAAATTGAAACATAAGAACTCGGCAATGGATTCTACATCAACCACTTCAATTAGTCTTTGAGGTGGTACAAGTTAGAATTCATGAATGTTTGGATCTTCTTTTTTTACGTTCAGAATTCCATATCGTCTACTGCTAAGATTATTGAGATGGCAGCTGTGATGAAACAGGCCATTGAACTGGAGGAGAAATCATCATTTGATTCTGAACAGCAGTTGACCAGATTACAGGTGAGGTAGCCAATTGGCTGATTGATAGGTCTGAATGACTTGGCTATGACTAGCAGCAACACATGTCTGATGGGAGTGGCTGCAGCCACTTTCCATAGGGTCATGTGTTATTGACTTGGCTATGACTAGCAGCAACACATGTCTGATGGGAGTGGCTGCAGCCACTTTCCATAGGGTCATGTGTTATTGACTTGGCTATGACTAGCAGCAACACATGTCTGATGGGAGTGGCTGCAGCCACTTTCCATAGGGTCGTGTGTTATTGACTTGGCTATGACTAGCAGCAACACATGTCTGATGGGAGTGGCTGCAGCCACTTTCCATAGGGTCATGTGTTATTGACTTGGCTACGACTAGCAGCAAAATTCAACTCCCAGACAATAAAATTACTTCAAATGGGAGGTGAATCTTCACGTTGGTAGTTCACGACAGAAGGTGAATAAGAGTGAAGGCTAAAGGGGGTAGTAGGTTTAAGATTTCCATTGATTGCTACAAGGAACAAGGTTCCTGGTGATTTACAAGGAACCTTCCTCATCCTTGCAAATCCCAACACCCTGTGCTATTAAACTGTGCACCAAACAGCTGGACTCCACCAAACCCTTGTGTTGGAGTTTGTCTGGATGGGGATCGTTAGGGTTAATAACTCTGTCTTAAGCCGCGTTCGCATTGGACTTTTTTTTGGGCAAAACCTACGGAGACTATTGTCAACTTTAACCAAATTAAATCCAATGCGAACAGAGGGTAACATTGTCAAATTGTCCATTTTACCCTCCGCAACAGTAAGATCTACAGGCCCAAGCTTCTAGCGGAGGATTTAACACCGTGAACTTTGACAATCACGTACGGTAACTTTTGACAATATTAAGTCCAATGCGAACGCGGCTTTAGAAGTAACATAACGCTAGAGTTACTCTGATACAATTCTGTTTTCAGGTGGAAAATCGTGGCTTGCGTGAGTTGTTAGAGATAAGCCGAGCTGTCCACTACCGACACAGTCCCATTCATCAAGATGAGAAAATGGACAAACAGAAAGATGCTACGACAATCATCGTTAACAATGAGGGCGCTAGACACCTTGCTGACAGTGAATATAAAACTCTGGACAACGACCAGTCGCTTAAAGTGAACAGCGCAACTGCTAGTGAGAAATCGGATGACAAAGCTGAGAATATCACTGGAAAAAAGGAAGCACTTGAACACAAAAATGTTAGCACCCCGGGAAGACTAACAAGCACCGAGAATGGAAGAGATGAGAAAGAGGACCAGGGGGACCAAAGAGAAGATGTAAGTGGGCTGGGTGGCCAAAGCGAAGATGGGAGTGCTTCGGTTAACCAAAGCGAAGATGTGAGTGCGTTGGTTGACCAAAGCAAAGATGTGAGAGTATTGGTTGACCAAAGCGAAGATGTGAGTGCGTTGGTTGACCAAAGCGAAGATGTGAGTGCGTTGGTTGACCAAAGCAAAGATTCAAGTGCATTGGGTGACCAAAGCAAAGATTCGAGTTCGTTGGTTGACCAAAGCGAAGATGTGAGTGCGTTGGTTGACCAAAGCGAAGATGTGAGTGCTTCGGTTGACCAAAGCAAAGATTCGAGTGCGTTGGGTGACCAAAGCAAAGATTCGAGTGCGTCGGTTGACCAAAGCAAAGATTCGAGTTCGTTGGTTGACCAAAGCGAAGATGCGATTGCGCTGGGTGAGGGGGTTGTTGATTTGGAGATAGAAAACATCTTGAATGATTTTGCAGATATGACGGCGGGTCTGGATATGGGGGAAGATGAAGACGTGTCGGATGCTTAGCGAGAATGCGAAATTGACACTTAGCGGGAATTCACAATTGACGATTTGTAGAAATTATGCACAATTCAAGCTTAGCAGAAATGCACAATTGACATTTAGCGAGGATGCGCAGATCACGCGCAGCAGGACTGCACAACTTCCAACTTAGTCGATGGGTTGGTTTATAGATTTGTCCAGAAGGTCAGAAGGTCAGAGGTCAAAAGCCAAAGGTCAAAGGTCAGACAAAGAAAATTGTTATTTGATGCTTATTTACAAAAAAATAATTTGGCAAATTGGTCTTCTTGCAGTCCTGTTGCCTAATAAATTTAGTGTTTGGGTGTAAACAATCTGTTTATAAACAATCTGTTTATAAACAATACAGGGTGGTCCGTTTCCAGTACTCTCCGACCGGAATAATGAATATCTTTCTAGATGATAAATGATACCAAGATCCCCCGATTCGGTCCAGTAGTTGTTATTCCAGGGATCTTTTTCTGGAACCAAGTTGGTGGTCAATTGGACAGTGGTGGTCAATTGCTGTCGCGCTTCGGTTGATCACCTGTCCAACTGACCACCAACTTGGTTCCAGAAAAAAAGGCTACTAGAATGAAAACTACTGGACCGAATCGAGTGATCATTTTGTATCTAGAAAGATTCCCCAACTATCCAAACTAGTTTTTCTGTTCTGAGGGTACTGTAAACAGGTTGTATTTCTTTTGTTGATCACCCTGTATGTGTATATTATAAGCTCTGTAGTTTTCGTGCAGAATTTAACGACCATTTATGTTGTTGATTATCTTTGTAAAATGTAAATACACATCGTGTTGTGATTAATCCAGTACAAATATTTACTATTTAACAATAAATGTTCCTTTTCTATCCAATAGCCGAGTTTTTGCCTCCATTTGTCCCTTGTCTTCGTTATTTGGGAATATAAAATAAAGTTGCAGCGGGCCGTCGGCTGATCCAGGGGTTAGCCTTCCATTTTGGTCAAAAATAAACAAAAATTGTTTTTATTAAAAAATAAGAATTGTAAGGGGTTAGTTAGCCTTGCTTTTTTACCAAAATTGGGCAAAAATGAGTTTTATAAAAAAAATAAGAATTGTAAGGGGTTAGCCTTGCTTTTATATCAAAATTTGGCAAAAATGAGTTTTTATTAAAAAATAAGAATTGTAAGAGGTTAGCCTTGCATTTGTATCAAAATTTGACAAAAATGATTTTTGTAAGGGGTTAGTTAGCCTTGCTTTTTTACCAAAATTGGGCAAAAATGAGTTTTATAAAAAAAATAAGAATTGTAAGGGGTTAGCCTTGCTTTTTTATCAAAATTTGGCAAAAATGAGTTTTTATTAAAAAATAAGAATTGTAAGGGGTTAGCCTTGCATTTTTATCAAAATTGGTCACAAATTGAGTTTTCTGAATAAGTAAGAATTGTAAGAGGTTAGCCTTGCATTTGTATCAAAATTTGTCAAAAATGATTTTTGTAAGGGGTTAGTTAGCCTTGCTTTTTTACCAAAATTGGGAAAAAATTTGTTTTATTAAAAAATAAGAATTGTAAGGGGTTATTTAGCCTTGCAAAAATGAGTTTTTATTAAAAAATAAGAATTGTAAGGGGTTAGCCTTGCATTTTTATCAAAATTGGTCACAAATTGAGTTTTCTGAATAAGTAAGAATTGTAAGAGGTTAGCCTTGCTTTTTTACCAAAATTGGGCAAAAATTAGTTTTATTAAAAAATAAGAATTGTAAGGGGTTAGCCTTGCAAAAATGAGTTTTTAATTAAAAACAAGAATTGTAAGGGGCTTTTTTACCAAAATTGGGCAAAAATTAGTTTTATTACAAAATAAGAATTGTAAGGGGTTAACCTTGCTTTTTATCAAAATTTGGCCAAAAATGAGTTTTTATTAAAAAATAAGGTTAGCCTTGCATTTTTATCAAAATTTTGCAAAAATGAGTTTTTATAAAAAAATAAGAATTGTAAGGGGTTAGTTTAGCCTTGCATTTTTATCAAAAGTGGGCACAAATTGAGATTTTTGAATAAATAAGAATTGTAAGGGGTTAGCCTTGCTTTTTTATCAAAATTGGGCACAAATTGAGATTTTTTAATAAATAGGAGTTGTAAGGGGTTAGCCTTGCATTTTTATCAAAAATTGTCAAAAATGAGTTTTTATTAAAAAATAAGAATTGTAAGAGGTTAGCCTTGCATTTGTATCAAAATTTGTCAAAAATGATTTTTGGAGGGGTTAGCCTTGCTTTTTTACCAAAATTGGACAAAAATTAGTTTTATTAAAAAATAAGAATTGTAAGGGGTTAGTTAGCCTTGCTTTTTTACCAAAATTGGGCAAAAATGAGTTTGATAAAAAAAATAAGAATTGTAAGGAGTTAGCCTTGCTTTTTTATCAAAATTTGGCAAAAATGAGTTGTTATTAAAAAATAAGAATTGTAAGGGGTTAGCCTTGCATTTTTATCAAAATTGGTCACAAATTGAGTTTTCTGAATAAGTAAGAATTGTAAGAGGTTAGCCTTGCATTTGTATCAAAATTTGTCAAAAATGATTTTTGTAAGGGGTTAGTTAGCCTTGCTTTTTTACCAAAATTGGGCAAAAATTTGTTTTATTAAAAAATAAGAATTGTAAGGGGTTAGTTAGCCTTGCAAAAATGAGTTTTTATTAAAAAATAAGAATTGTAAGGGGTTAGCCTTGCTTTTTTACCAAAATTGGGCACAAATTGAGTTTTATGAATAAATAAGAATCGTAAGGGTTAGCCTTGCATTTTTATCAAAATTTGTCAAAAATTATTTTTTATTAAAAAATAAGAATTGTAAGGGGTTAGCCTTGCTTTTTTACCAAAATTGGGCACAAATTGAGTTTTATGAATAAATAAGAATTGTAAGGGGTTAGCCTTGCTTTTTTTTCAAAATTGGGCACAAATTGAGATTTTTAAATAAATAGGAGTTGTAAGGGGTTAGCCTTGCATTTTTATCAAAATTTTGCAAAAATGAGTTTTTATAAAAAAATAAGAATTGTATTTTTATCAAAAGTGGGCACAAATTGAGATTTTTGAATAAATAGGAATTGTAATTTTTTACCAAAATTAGACAAAAATGAGTTTTATAAAAAAATATTTTAACCTAATTAAGAAATGCTAGGCGAACCCCTTACAAATTAATATTAAAATCATATTTTGACCAATTTTTTATATTTAGACCTAATTTTGATAAAAATGCAAGGCTCACCCCACACAAATTAATGTTGGGGTGATTTAATACCTTTTGGGACAAAACCATATTTTAACCTAATTTAGATAAAAATGCAAGGTTAAACCCCTTGCGAATATATATTTAAGATTTAATTTATGGTCCAATTTTATTAAAAAATACAAGGCTGCAAACTAAATTTGGGAAAAATTAAAAAAAATCTAAATTTTTGATCAATTTAACTAATTTAGTCTACTTAGTTTAAGTTTAATTAATTATGAAAACTAATTCAAAATGCACAAACCCACTCTAGATTCAAACAATGTTCTCTGCCTAAAATTCAAAACGAGACAAACAAGACAGAAAGCAATTTGCCAACATTTGCTGAACTAAGTCAAAGATTTGGGTTAATGGAAAAACTGTTTTTTTCGGCAGCAAAAACATGAATACTAACGTAGTTGTTATTAAATTATTCATTTATTTGCATTAGACAACCGTGTCTGTGAGATTACAAACATACAGCTAGTTTTACCCTTGTACAACAAACAACTCAGGCGCCTATCATACCAAAACGTATGTTTGATTGGTTCTCGGCACTGTAACGTATACATTACGGAGAACTCGTCAACCAGCGTTTTAGACCGTAGCAAAAATCCTATTTGAACCCCGTATATGGCTGTTTTTGTACACGGCCGACTACGCACAGTGTATAGCCGATGGCGAGGTAGAAAATCGGCCGTTTCGGTGTTTCCAGCTTTGTACACGGCCTATGCACACGTGTATTGTCTATGGCAATGTAGAAAATCGGCCGTTTCGATGTTTCCAGCTTTGTACACGGCCTATGCACACGTGTATTGTCTATGGCAATGTAGAAAATCGGCCGTTTCGGTGTTTCCAGCTTTGTACACGGCCTATGCACACGTGTGTATGTCTATGGCAATGTAGAAAATCGGCCGTTTCGGTGTTTCCAGCTTTGTACACGTCCTATGCACACGTGTATTGTCTATGGCAATGTAGAAAATCGGCCGTTTCGGTGTTTCCAGCTCTGTACACGTCCTATGCACACGTGTATTGTCTATGGCAATGTAGAAAATCGGCCGTTTCGGTGTTTCCAGCTTTGTACACGGCCTATGCACACGTGTATGTTGTGTATGGCAATGTAGAAATTGGTTGTTTCGGTGTTTCCAATAGGCGCGCCAAACAAAGTACACGGCCGGCATGATGTGTGGAGGTAGAAAATCGGGCGTTTCGGTGTTTCCAAATTGAGTTTTATGAATAAATAAGAATTGTAAGGGTTGCCTTGCATTTTTATCAAAATTTGGCAAAACTGAGTTTTTATTAAAAAATAAGAATTGTAAGGGGTTAGTTAGTTAGCCTTGCTTTTTTACCAAAATTGGGCAAAAATGAGTTTCATAAAAAAAATTGAATTGTAAGGGGTTAGTTAGCTTAGCCTTGCTTTTTTAAAATCAAATTCAGGTACAAATTGAGATTTTTGAATAATTAGGAATTGTAAGGGGTTATATATAGCCTTGCTTTTTTACCAAAATTTGGGAAAAATTAGTTTTTATTAAAAAATAACAATTGTAAGGGGTTAGTTAGCCTTGTATTTTTATCCAAATTGGGCACACATTGAGTTTTATAAATAAATAAGAATTATAAGGGGTTAGCCTTGCATTTTTATTAAAATTTGGCAAAAAATAGTTTTTATTAACAAATAAGAATTGTAAGGGTTAGTTAGCCTTGCTTTTTTATCCAAATTCCGCACAAATTGAGATTTTTGAATAAATAGGAATTGTAAGGGGTTAGCCTTGCTTTTTTATTACAATTGGGCACAAATTGAGATTTTTGAATAAATAGGAATTGTAAGGGGTTAGCCTTGCTTTTTTATCAAAATTTGGCACAAATTTAGATTTTTGAATAAATAGGAATTGTAAGGGGTTATATATATATAGCCTTGTTTTTTTACCAAAATTTGGCAAAAATAGGTTTTTATAAAAAAATAAGTCTTGTAAGGGGTTAGTTAGCCTTATATTTTTATCCAAATTGGGCACAAATTGAGTTTTATGAATGAATAAGAATTATAAGGGGTTAGTTAGCCTTGCTTTTTTACCAAAATTGGGCAAAAATGAGTTTTATAAAAAAATAAGAATTGTAAAGGGGTTAGCCTTGCATTTTTATCCAAATTGGGCACAAATTGAGTTTTATTAATAAATAAGAATTTTAAGGGGGTTAATAGCCTTGCTTTTTTATCAAATTCGGGTACAAATTGAGATTTTTGAATAATTAGGAATTGTAAGGGGTTAGCCTTGCTTTTTTACCAAAATTGGGCAAAAATTAGTTTTTATTAAAAAATAACAATTGTAAGGGGTTAGCCTTGCAAAAATGAGTTTTTATTAAAAAATAAGAATTGTAAGGGGCCGGTTAGCCTTGCTTTTTTATCACAATTGGGCAAAAATGAGTTTTATAAAAAAAATAGAATTGTAAGGGGTTAGCCTGGTATTTTTATCCAAATTGGGCACAAATTGAGTTTTATGAATAAATAAGAATTATAAGGGGTTAGCCTTGCTTTTTTATCACAATTGGGCACAAATTGAGATTTTTGAATAAATAGGAATGTTAGTTAGCCTTGCTTTTGTACCAAAATTGGGCCAAAGTGAGTTTTATGAAAAAATAAGAATTGTAAGGGGTTAGCCTTGCATTTTTATCAAAATTTGGCAAAAATATGTTTTTATAAAATAAAAAAAAAGTGTAAGGGGTTAGCCATGCGTTTTTATCAAAATTGGGCAAACATTCTGTTTACAAAAACCACAATAATAATAAAGGGTTAGTATTTGAGCGCTGGTGGTTACTCAAACATATCTTTGAATTGACAAAAGAAAATAGGATAAAACAAACGGCATTTAAAGATAATTTAATTATCTTGAAACTCATACAAACATCAATAGCAAATTCTGAATATTTAATGAGCAAAATGGCACGTTACATGCTGTAGATGATGAATATCTAATACAAGATTTACAAAACTCTGTTATGGATATTAGGCCCACATAATGCTGAAATTATAACGACTTTTACCTTACAAATTTAACTAGTACTTTATCCCCACATGTGACAAGACTGGACATACAGGATCGAGCACTCGTAATGTATTTGTTGCGTGTGGCCTGAGCAGCCGTTTATTGTTGTAAGCGCTGTCCCAGCTCGAAATTTCTACAACTAAACAGGATCGGCTGCTCAAACAAAAGTGAGTGGCTGAGTGCTCGAATTGAGGTTATAGTATCAAGCCAAGACTGAACTAGTTCATATCCATAAATCAATCCGACCACAAGGGGAGTGACCTGAATTGACCAAACTCTAGTTCCATCAAAGCCTTGCAAACTGTCCAGCGGTGATAAATTATTTGAAGCTTTATGGCCTCAAACGTATTACTATAGCTTTATTCTGCATACAGTAATTAAATACTGTCACAACCAACTATGATACGAGGCCTGTCACTGACAATCTCTTACTCGACCCTTTTTATCACTTGATTTGTTCAATTATATGCTGTACAAACCTACTATATAATAAACCAAATCTTGATTATTACAGCATTTAAAAAATCTTTGGAATTACAGCAAAAAAGGATGCATTTAAAATTTGGTTATATTTGTAAAAATATATTACAAAATAAAGTCACTATTTGCATATATCAGGGTATACACTATTTAAGAAAGAGTAATGCAAAATGTACAAATTGGCAAAATCTCATCCCCGATCGATACCTCAATCTATTGTACCATCACCCTAACCTACCCCCCCCCCCCCCCCCCATTGCAAACCTAACTCTCCCTCCCCAGGCAGCGACTGTTCTTTTACCGCCATAGAACTTGTTTTTAGCGCATCTGATTGGCTATCTGTTACGTCATGGTAGTAAATTGTACTCTCAATTTATTGACCCTAGGATTCTCAATTTATTGACCCTAGGATTCTCAATTTAATGACCCTAGGATTCTCAACTTATTGACCCTAGGACTCTGGGTTTTATTGACCCTAACCCTAACCCTAACCCATAACCCTTTTTGACCCTAGGACTCTAGGCTTTTTTTACCCTAGTACACGTCATGCAATGCGACACATGGATGAATGGATGATGTAGATGTTAAACAACCAATCAGATGCGCTAAAACAAAAATTTGCCCCCAGGCAACTAGTCAACAGCATAAGAGGAAACGTGATATTCAGTTAAGCCGGTAACCTGTTTATATTGAGATCATTCCTGTGCTTATTTCAGTTCATTTTGTTTGTTTGTTTGTTTGTTGGGGTGTTTGTTTGTTTGTTTACCTAGTAACGTTTAGTTTCTCATAAGCGGTGAGCTCTCGGTCACGTCATCTCTAGGAAAGGTCTGTATCTGGCGCCCTCGTCTGTCAGGTTCGCTGCGACATTCCTGCTGTCGTTTCTTCCACTCTTGGTAAGGGCATGCTGGGAAGGGGGTGGGGCTATCTTTAGTCAGGTACCATTGAAGCAGGGCACCAGTGAGGGCTGAGAGAACCCAGGCAACAAACAGAAGAATATCTGATGAAGAAGGTCAAGTAACAAAGAGTCATTTTAAATCTTCCTTAAGGACGGTTCATACTTTACATCAAAGCGAATGCCCAGAGAATTTCATGACGCCAACAATTCAAGGTTTCAGTATAACGTTCTCCGTTACCTTAACAAATTCAATTCACAATGACATTCACCTTAAGTAAGAAAATCCTGCGCTGAGTAGCGCTATGAAACTAGGCCTTGTTTTTGCCAAGCAAAAATGTTTGATGCTTAGAAATTTCTTAATTTTCTAGACATTTGCCACGAATACTCACCGATGATTTCAAAGTTGATAATATGATGGGCTTGGGCATAGGTAGGCACGATTGCTCGACGTATGACGTTGTAGAGTAAGTAATGAAGGAAACTTGTGGTGAAATAACTGATGGTAGCTAAGACGAGATAGGACCCCCAGACAGCACTGGCGACGATGCTCAACTGAAGAAGGAATTCAGAAGACAAAAATCAAGAGTTTATCTCCAAAATGCAATATATCCGTTTGGAAAAACATGTTACAATATACTGTGTGTAAAGGCTGTTCAAACTTTACGCAAAAGTGAATGCGATACAAATTTGACGTCAGGATGCATTTGCTGTGAAAATTTGCCGGAGATGAAATGTTTTTAACTTTGAAGGGAATTTGAAGCGAAAACATTTTACATGGCGTAATTCTACATCACTCACCACTTTAGGAAAGTACAGCAAAAAAACAGGCACGATTAGCACTCCACAGGAGAAACTAAGACCGTAGACGGTATTACTGTGAAAAGTTGATAGATTCTCTGAAAACAGAAACAGAAAAATGTAATAAAATATTGGCATGAAATGACTGAGAATATTTCTATTCCTTGTGGATGGGATGCCAGTGCATTGCAGGTGGCAGAGATACTTACCAAGCGGCGTGACAAAGAAGACGAGAGTTGAGAACAAGAAGCCGAGGTTGAGTCCAATCAGAAGCATCGACCAGAGATACTCACCAAGCGGCGTGACGAAGAAGACGAGAGCTGAGAACAAGAACCCGAGGTTGAGTCCACTCAGAAGCATCGACCAGAGATACTTACCAAGCGGCGTGACGATGAAGACGAGGGCTGAGAACAAGAACCTGAGGTTGAGTCCAATCAGAAGCATCGACCAGAGATACTTACCAAGCGGCAAGACGAAGAAGACAAGAGCTGAGAACAAGAACCCAAGGTTGAGTCCAATCAGAAGCATCGACCAGAGATACTTACCAAGTGGCGTGATGAAGAAGACGAGAGCTGAGAACAAGAAGCCGAGGTTGAGTCCAATCGGAAGCATCGACCAGAGATACTTACTAAGCGGCGTGACGAAGAAGACGAGAGCTGAGAACAAGAACCCGAGGTTGAGTCCAATCAGAAGCATCGACCAGAGATACTTACCAAGCGGCGTGACGATGAAGACGAGGGCTGAGAACAAGAACCTGAGGTTGAGTCCAATCAGAAGCATCGACCAGAGATACTTACCAAGCGGCGTGATGAAGAAGACGAGAGCTGAGAACAAGAACCCGAGGTTGAGTCCAATCAGAAGCATCGACCATAGATACTTACCAAGCGGCGTGACGATGAAGACGAGGGCTGAGAACAAGAACCTGAGGTTGAGTCCAATCAGAAGCATCGACCAGAGATACTTACCAAGCGGCGTGACGAAGAAGACGAGAGCTGAGAACAAGAACCTGAGGTTGAGTCCAATCAGAAGCATCGACCAGAGATACTTACCAAGCGGCGTGATGAAGAAGACGAGAGCTGAGAACAAGAACCCGAGGTTGAGTCCAATCAGAAGCATCGACCAGAGATACTTACCAAGCGGCGTGATAAAGAAGACGAGAGCTGAGAACCCGAACCCGAGGTCGAGTCCAATCAGAACCATCGACCAGAGATACTTACCAAGCGGCGTGACGAAGAAGACGAGAGCTGAGAACAAGAACCCGAGGTTGAGTTCAATCAGAAACATCGACCAGAGATACTCACCAAGCGGCGTGACGAAGAAGACAAGAGCTGAGAACAAGAACCCGAGGTTGAGTCCAATCAGAAACATCGACCAGAGATACTTACCAAGCGGCGTGACGAAGAAGACAAGAGCTGAGAACAAGAACCCGAGGTTGAGTCGAATCAGAAGCATCGACCAGAGATACTTACCAAGCGGCGTGACGAAGAAACGAGAGCTGAGAACAAGAACCCGAGGTTGAGTCCAATCAGAAGCATCGACCAGAGATACTTACCAAGCGGCGTGACGAAGAAGATGAGAGCTGAGAACAAGAAGCCAAGGTTGAGTCCAATTAGAAGCATCGACTAAAGATACTCACCAAGCGGCGTGACGAAGAAGACGAGAGCTGAGAACAAGAACCTGAGGTTGAGTCCAATCAGAAGCATCGACCAGAGATACTTACCAAGCGGCGTGACGATGAAGACGAGGGCTGAGAACAAGAACCTGAGGTTGAGTCCAATCAGAAACATCGACCAGAGATACTTACCAAGCGGCGTGACGAAGAAGACGAGAGCTGAGAACAAGAACCTGAGGTTGAGTCCAATCAGAAGCATCGACTAAAGATACTCACCAAGCGGCGTGACGAGAAAGACGAGAGCTGAGAACAAGAAGCCGAGGTTGAGTCCAATCAGAAGCATCGACCAGAGATACTTGCCAAAACGCCACCACAGTAAGAAATGAACAGCACCCCCTAGAAGACCAAACGTGCATGCGATGGCAATCAGGGCTGAAAAAAAGGAGAAAATATGGAATCAAGAATTTTGCAGATGGTAAAAAAGAAAAACAGCAGGTTTTGCTTTAAAAGAATGGTTAAAGGACAGTATACATGTACCTTTTGCAACTAACCCAAAAGTAACCAATCAAAATATTGTTCTTGATAAATCTTACTTGATGTAAAACTATTAACGACTCTAAACTCCCTGTGAAATTATTTCTTCTGGCATGCTGTCACTTTAAAGAAAATAATAAAAGAAGTCCAAAGATGTGTCTTAGAGGCGAAAATTCCATTACTAGTTGGTTCAAAGTCAAAATCTTTGAATGTTATTTTCTTGAAATATGCAGCATTCACAGAGCTACAACTTCAACTTCATCAGGTTGTTTGTCAAGCACCATTCTTCAGATTTTGAGAACTTTTGCTGCTTCAAACGATAAAAATGCACAACTGACAAATGGTAGACTATAACTATAATTATAATTAGGATACTTACCAAACGACGTCAGAGAAACTTGAGATCCAAAGACCATGAACGAACCGATAAACAGAGGCACAAATCCAAAAAAGAACGCCTCTGAAAATAGACCCAAATAATTACGGGCAAAATTACGTCTGTGGATTTTATCACAAGTATCACATTAGATCTTAAGAATAAAGACAATTTTACTTAATTAGGCATTTGACTCCATTCTGAAGTGAAAAAGGTAAAATTTTGTAAGAAATTTGAGAATTTACCGTAGTTAAAGATGTGATGACCAAACAAGCAGATGACTAATCCTGCCAGACCTGTGAATGTCGCGATTAAAATGACGCCAAAATCAACTGAAAAAGGGAAATAGAGACATATACATGAAGAAAATTCCTGAAGTCAAACCACAATTAAATATATACTGTCTGTAACGAGTTAGATTCTCTACAAATGTTGACATTTTATTGTTCTATAATTTAAACAAAAATAGACTGGCTTTTAGACCCCAAATTATCAACAATTGCGATTGAATCACTTTACCTGCAAGGAGTGAATTTTTGTCAAGATAAAAGATTTTTTTTAAGTTCAGCATCAGCAATAAATCACACAGCCTTCTGTTTTCTCATTCTTACCGTCATCTTTACATTCCAGGCTGTTTTCCTTCAGCCGACATGAGAAGACCACAGCTGGGACATAAGAAGCTTGAGTCCCAAACTTAGGATCCGTCACAATCACATTGTAGATAAACCCCCGATTTTGGTAGTCGGTCTGGTAAAACTCGGTTATTTCTTCCTTTTGGAAGGACTGGACCTGTGGCAAACCCGCAAAGAATTATAAAGTTAACCTTGGCCCGTCTTGACCCAAACTTATACTTCAAGCTAGTGTGTTTATCTCTCGTTTCCTTGCATGAAACAAATCCCACGGTGTCCATCTCCTCCCACCTCCCTAATTACCTCGGCCAAGGACGTTATGTTTTTGTCTTCATTTATCTGTCTGTTTGTCTGTTGGCAGGATTTTAATGAATGATTTTTAGTGGGTAGCTTATGGGTCGAGGAGGATTCCTTTTGATCTGGATTCAGATCAGGACTCTGGATCAATTTGAATGATTTGTTAATATTGAGAGATACAACGTTTTTGTGGTTAGAAAGTGGTTTTACATTTGAGTACGGAGGTATGCGCTCTACTGAGTTCTCTTTTTCTAGTTTGATATTCTTTGTACCACAATTCTAGAGCCAATTCTGTTTACCATTTCTCCATTGTCGACGATGTCATCAACACTCGACATTTTCATCATTTCATCAAAAAAGGAATCTGTGTTGAATTGCATCGCTCCAAGATTCAGCACATACAGCTCATATGTCAGTCGGAATCTCTGGGAGGCACCACCCACATCGCAGATTGGCGGAAGGTTTCCCAGTTTGAAGCCTACGTTGGCCGCTGCAAACTCCAATAGAGTGATCTTCATGGTGTCGAGTAGATGGATGTTGGGCTCATTCTCCAAGTCAAATTCCTGGTTACAGGCACCGGGGACAGGAGCTAGAAGGCACCAAATAGTTCAAGGTTAACCATCGCCCTCCTAGTGGGAAGTCAGTATTCAAAGCAGTCAGTAATAAATACACTTGAGGTTTACCTCAAGGTTTTACAAGGTTTACCTTAAGGTTTTACAAGGTTTACCTCAGGGTTTTACAAGGTTTACCTCAGGGTTTTACAAGGTTTACCTCAGGGTTTTACAAGGTTTACCTCAGGGTTTTACAAGGTTTACCTCAGGGTTTTACAAGGTTTACCTCAGGGTTTTACAAGGTTTACCTCAGGGTTTTACAAGGTTTACCTCAGGGTTTTACAAGGTTTACCTCAGGGTTTTACAAGGTTTACCTCAGGGTTTTACAAGGTTTACCTCAAGGTTTTGAAAGGTACCTCTGGGTAAAACCTCAAGTTACTTCTGATTAATTTTGCATTGTTGAGGGTAACTCGCTGTTTACCTCAAGGTTTTACAAGGTTTACCAAGGTTTTGTGGGGTACCTCTGGGTTAAATTTGGTGTTGTCTCATTTAATGTTACATTCGTCCCTGTGCCAACAGAGACTCAATGCAGAGAAACAGCACTGTGGAGAGCAGTGAAGCGTGAGCGAATCTACCTGCTTGCCCTGAGCTCAACCACTCACACCCTGTTTGACTTGAGTGGCTCGGCTACAACACGGACTCAAACAAAAGAAAGAAAACCCAGACTCAGAGCTGTTTGAAGACTCGTGATTACTCACCAAAGCTGGCATTTGTGTTGCGGTAAGGCAAAGCAAGCAACTGAATAGGAACGGTGGCATTCCACGACGACTTTAAGAACCACTCAACCATTGTTTGACCCAGTTGTAGAATGGAGACTAGCCCATTATCCAAACCGTTGATGGAATAATCCAAGGAAGGGTTCTGAGTCAGAGAGATCTGCACAGGCAAGTTGGGGGTTTGGATCGTGAAGAGGATAAATGAAGTCAGGTTTGGGTCGATGATGTCTGAATAGATTTGTAGATCTGCATAGGGTGGAAGAGTACATCGCGTTGGAGTTGATAAGTTGAGATGAAGACGGCCATGGATGTCAAGATTACACACTGTGAACAGAACACAAACAAAATTGGCAGAATGTAAGTAGGCATAAGTATATAACAATATCTCGATTGTGTTCAAAGAAGATTTACAATTTATTTCTAAATTTTGACTTAAACAGTTCATGGAGACTGCCAATGCCATCTTTGTGATTACGTCGCAAAGCACCCTCTGTTGTTTGGTGCGTCGAGCTGTGCGCATTTGCGCAGACGTTTTCCTCCATATATTTTAGCTTTTATTGCAAAAGAAATTCAAACTTCAGGTCACAGATTAAGAGATAAATTACACCAGACGAAATCATGGACAAATCTTAATTTTAGGTAAATATTGAGATGCTATGGTAATGCAGCGTTTTTTAATAAGGCCGAATGATTTCCATGACAAAAACACAAACCTCTAACTGTTTGCAGTCAATGCGCCATGGCCTACAGCACAAAGGCGAGTCTACGGTCTTAATACTAGGAATAATAATTTTCATAAATAAACCCAGCCCTAGTCTATGGCCCCGCACTAGAGTGAACTCTAGTGCGGAGCCATAGACTAGGGCTAAAATAAACCCAATCAAAATGAAAGTGAAAATATTACAAGGAAGAAGTCAAACGTCATGTGGATTCACTGGACACTGAGTCATTGTTGTGATCGTGTTGTCAATAAACCTCGATTAAGTTGATATTATAAACTCTCAAATTCAGAGACAAAAACAGGTTCCTACCTTGACCTTTGTCTAGAGATGCCACCCAAGCAACTTGCAGAACTAACAAGAAAGTTGAAAAATAAGGCTTCATTTTGGGAGAACAAATCAGCAAAGTTATCGACTCCTGATTGGTGTTGTAGCGCCCTCACTCTGTCATTGCTTATTTTGTTTACAAAATACAGCCTACAGGGGGCGCTATTCCTAGCGCGAATTTCTAAAACGGCAAATAAGCGAGCGAGTTGTGTGAAGTTTTGACAGAAATTTTAATCACTTTTGGCATAAATTGAGAGGTTGTTTCTTGATTCGATTACTTGAATGCACTCTTAACATGGAAGGGAATATGTCTGATAGTCGGACGTCATCCAGGTAGGCTTATTTATCATCATTTCAACCCTCCAAAGACAGTTTTCCCCGTACGTATTATTATGTAACGCAAGTAAAGCCGGTACGCCGATCTCGATGCCGGGAAGCGGCTACGGACGCGGCCTGCTAATCGGTCCGGAATGCTGTCGACTCTTGTTGTCAGCTGCGCGACGCCGTAGCACACGGCCTGTTTTACAGCTGCATGCTCAGGTCCATTGTGCAGTGCAGCTGCTGGACAAAGGCTGCTGCGTATGTGTAACCATGTCCATGGTCACAGTGACTGTGTCACTTTGTCTTGGCATTTGCTAGATTGATCCTGCAAAGCCTACGTAGGCTATGTAATTGTTTTATGATAGGGCCTATGTCAGTATGTGTCATGTTGTCATTCATGTCAGTGTGGCATAATATTTTTTTTTTCCTTTGCAGGACCAAGAAAAAGGTGTCTTATTCAGGATTTGATGAAGGAGACGGTAGTGACGGTACGAAACCTTAAAAATAATCCGAAAGCATCAGTAACATTTGCAGCTACACATATCTGGTTATCACAAACAGATATAGAAATTAACAAAAGTTGCATTAAAAAGTGGTAGTTTTGCTTCTTTATACCTAGATGATTTTGCTCGCGCAACTCCGCCCCCCTCCAAGAGAACAAAGATGGAGAAGAAAAACAAACTGTCTAAGACTAAAACCGGAGCTGACAAGACGGAAAGTAAAGAGAAGAAGTCTGATGCATTGATAGACCGTGTCAATGTTACGAGCAGGGGTCCTAGAAAAGAGAGGTACACATACTGTCTTTGCATTAGACTAACGCTTTTTTTTTTTTTTTTTGGGGGGGGGATTTTATTGGTAAACAAGCAAGTCAAGTGGGCCAATTTTTTGTTTCGTTTTTTTAAAAATCTCAGTTTTTGTTGGCTCCAAAAGTGTATATTAACCCTAACTCCCTCACCATTGTTATTGAACAATACAATTCCTCCAAAATCCTCCAACTTCCTTTGTTGTGTAGGGAGTTAGGGTTAAAGAAGAAAATAAAAACACATAATCAAATACAAAATGCTTCTACATAATTGCTTCCTAATACATTGAAAGTTTTTATGAGAGATTCATTTAACGTCTTTTTTGTTCTCTCAGAGTTTCTCTGGACGAGAAAGTATTCGACCGGGAGATGGAACTAGCTCTGGAGATGTCTATAAATGAATCACAGGACTCACAGACAAACCAATCAACAACAAACAAACAGACAAGTGGCAGGACAAAGGACACAGAGGCAGTCATGAATACAAGTACGGTACTCTAACCAACTTGGAGTCTTCTTTCCTGTTTATTTTCCCCTTTAATATTAAAACTCAGCTCATGTTCTTTTGGTTCGATTTAATTTCTTGCCCACACAGTATCAACGTCAGACACACCCCTCTCAGACAACGCCCAATCAGAAGACAAGGAGAACTTGGTTGTCAAACCAACCAGGCCATCTACCTCCTTCCCAGCTCACAGTGATGAGATTGTACTGGTAGAGAGCCTGGATGAGGATGAGGTTGCAACCGGTAGGAGGAAGAGGAAAGCTGCAAAGGATGCGGTTGCTAAGCAACGAGAGATGGCAAGTAAAGAGATTGACGGAGGAGATGACGACGAAGACGAATACAAAGCAGGTAAAAACGCTGTCCTCTTATTAATACTAAAATGTTTCTTAATTATTAGGTTTCCCCCTCCGACATGTTGTCAAGCAAATTCACTGAAGACTTGGAGCTTGTCAAAAATTAATTCAGAGTTTTGGGGGTTTATAATATTCACGTATAAATACCAGAATTTTGGCTCAACATGAATATTCATGTTCCAGATGTTGTTGACGACAGCAGTTCAGATGACTTCAATGCTGGAGATGGTGACAGTGATTACGATGAATTCATTTCATCTAAGAAGACAACAAAAACAGCAAAGAGTAAAGGAAAAAGCCCAAGATGTACGAAGAAAGGCAGGAAGACTGGAGGTAGAGAACTAACCAAGAAAACATCAGGAGACAAGAAACCTCAGCTGGCGACCAAAGGTACAAGTACGTTATTATCAACAAGCAATGTTATGTAGAACTCCGTAGCACTGATAAAGTACAGGTTTTGAACTTGTTTTGCAAATAATAAATTACTAAGTTCTCAAAAATATTGGATTCAAATTTCTTATTGAATTTGTTCATGAAATAGTTTTGAAATCTTTGTAGTTCAGTTGAACATGAAATCTTACTTTTATGTGCGTTGTCTCAACCACCTTATTGTTTACTTCACGCCCAAAGCATCGCCCCCTGTCACACCCCTGGCCAGACGTCCAGCCACAACCGGTCCCATGGGAGGCTTCACACCCAAAGCATCGCCCCCAGTCACACCCTTGGCCAGACACCCAGCCGCAACCGGTCCCATTAGAGGCTTCACACCACCAACTGTTACTGGAGTTAAGAATTCACAACAAACCGACCATAGGGTGCCGCAACCGTCATCGGCCACGGCCAGAAAACCCTGGTCCTCGCCTTCCAGCGAATCCAACCCTTTGGGCGGAGTCAAGTTAGTTTCTCCTGGTCAGCCGCTTCGACTCGGTCTCTCCAGAAATGTACGGATAAAACCACTGCATCCAAACTCTAAAGTGCACTGACGGCTTGAACAAAGTCTAACCGACTGTGTATATTTAGATAATTGAATGAACTAGGGGCCTTTTCGAATCTCTGGCTTCGTCTTTGGCTTAAAGCGATTTTTGACTCCCAACTGCAAGATCTCCAGCCACATTCTGACGTCTGTTGTGCTTCAGAAACATTCACTCGAGTGATGTAAACCCAAAAGTTAGACTATTTCAATTTTCTTCAATTTCTATTTGCTTCTCCGTAATTCGGAATTCGGAGGCGAAGCCAAAGCCAAAGACGAAGCAACGGTTTCGAAAAGGCCCTTTGGGTGTCTCACGAGCCGTAGCTGAAAAAACAGGCTTCTACGGCTATGTCTTGTCAATACATACCTGTACAGTTAGATGATAGCCACAGATGAAATTTGAATGCAGCTTAGCATGTTCGAGGTTTGAGGAGGAATGTATCCTAAAGTTTTTCACACAAAAAATTGTAAATAATTGTACATAAAGTTAAAATTTACATTCAAAACAAACGACAAGTCCGTTTCTTTTTCTTGTAGAATCATCTAGTTTTACTGTTTTCAGATCTTTAGTATATTTATCTTGTATACATGTGTACAAAGCATTTACTTTTTAAAGGGAGTGTTTACAATGAGCAACAGCTATTAGGAGTACATGTACATGTAATATTATTTGTTTACATGATTTACATAACGGTCAATGAACTAATCCACTAAAAAAACCAAAATAATCATTAAAATTATGAAATGGAACTGAAAACACTGCTTCGCAATTTGTCTTCACATGTGCATTAAAAATAACTTTAACCCTTTGCACGCTATCGGCGACTCCAGTCGCCCAGCGCATTTATTCCCACACTGCTACGGGCGACTACAGTCGCCCGCGACAACGTTCTATTTATAAATGAATGAATATGACAAACCATTGACCCCTGACCCTCACCCGGGTACCATTGGATAGATGATTACGAGGCTAACGTTGTTCAATCATAAATTCACACTCGTTTCTTACAAAATTCTCTGCTATTTTCGATTGAAAATCTGTCCGTTCCGCTGTTCGAGTGTTCAATGGACGCCGGAGCTGCATTTCAGGAGATTTTTGGGGACTCAGACTCCGGAGATTCGGACTTTGAAGGCCTTTTTCAGGACGATTATGTCAACGATAGTGTCGACAACGAGTATGCCAGTGTGTACGAGAACGTGGTGAAGGTTCCATTAATGACGATAGTAGTGATGGGGCACAACGCGACGATGGCCCCGGTGAAGTTCGCCAGCAAGCGGGAGGTGATGCGGCTCCTAACGCGGCTCGGATCGCAGCTCGTAATGATGCATTTCGGAAGGCTTACCACCACAACTGGCTGATCAATTTTAGCCATCCTCACGGCCACCAATGGAAAGGAAATTTCATACTGAACAAATAGTTTATGTTGCATTTTCCTGTAAAACACACCCATCATAGAATAAAAAGCTTCGGAACATATTAGTGTGCATTACTTAGTGACTTGCACAGGAAATCCAGCGCCATGGGAATACGTGTGTATATGAATGGTAGCGTGCTAAGGGTTAAACAAGTCTTGCTAAGCTTAAAAGCATTGTCAAATAGCTATAGTTTGTAATTTTTTCCCGCGTACTGTACATGTATAATATAGGAAAGCAAAGCACCAATCAAAAATGTTGACAGTTAAAATTGGAAGAGGGATTGTAGTAAAGTATCTTGCCTATGGACAAGCCCATTGGGTTTTGGATAGGACTTGAATTAATTCTAAATGTTGGGGGTGTCGTTTTCAAAAGTTTGTACAGTATTCTACAATGCAGATTGCAGAGAAAATGAATTGTCAGAGTATCTACCAAATAAATGACTGTAAATGCTGACTTTGTACTAATATATGCTTTTTGTTTAGTGATAATTATAGTGTTTTCTGTCTTTGACGGTGCTTGTTCAATGCGAACATTCAGTCATTGATAGATCATTCAGTCATTGATAGAGCATACAGATTGTGTATTATACAAAATAAATAATAGTTGAGCAGTTTTAAAATAGCTGACATGCCAATAATCGACATTTCAAACTGCAACACCACTGTTTGTACCTTTTGGGGGGCAAAACTTGAAAGAGTCCAATATGACGGGGCAACATTCCAACAATTTTTTGTCCCGTACGTTCAGGCCACTTCTTTGGTACACATAGCGTGTATGGTTTGCTCAGTTTTTAACTGGTTTTGAACAAAAGTTTAAGGCCACTAACGTGATTGGCCAATGACCAATAGAAATCAGCCAACTCTCGGTTAGTTACGACTACGAGATTAAAGATTTAAAAAATATACAATTTGACATTTGTTATTTTGGTCATGTTGGTCCGTACCCCCACCAGGATGCTCCTTGCTTCTTTAAGACTCCCTGCTTCTGACGAAGAGAAAAAAAGAAGACAACTTGTAGAATAGAATAAAAAGAGAGTTGATCCTGTATGAGGCCAGTGCCATGGCACTAAAGGGAATTGTGTTCTTGGCAAAAGTACTGCTCTAAGTTCTCGCACTACTATACAAATGTTGCTGATTTCAAACGGCCTTGTAGAACTATTGATGGAGAATCTGAATAAGAATGGAATAAATGACTTGTTAGGATTTGTTCTTGGAATACCTCTTTTCTGGTGAACTGCAGTATGGTCGCTATGGCGCTGAACATCTGTTGTCGTTTGGATACGCTCTCCGTCTGAAAGTAACACAGCACTACGTTCTTGAGGTACTCCAAGTTAGTTCCTTCCCGTGACCTTTAAAGAAAACACACAAAATGTCCTTGCAAAGTAAGAGGTTGACCTGTACTGTATGTAAAACCTACAAACGGCAAATGTTGATGATAATATTCAGTTCATTTGTTTCTGAAGCATTAGATTTATTTGTTACATTTGCTTTGACATCTGACCCATTAATTGACCCTGATCTCTTAGTTCGACCAGACCCCCTTAGAATGACCCCTGACCCCCTTAGATTGATTCCTGACCTCTTTGGTCTTGACCCCGTCACCTCTGAGGTTTTGTCCTTCTGACCCCCTTAGATTGGCCGATTCTCTTAGTTTGATCCTGATTCCTTTAGTTTGACCTGACTCTTTAAATTGAACCCTGATCTCTATGGTGTTGACCCCTGACCTGTTTCTCTTCCATCGCTCGGCCTCTTCTCTCAACTGATCTAAATCCTCTTCATGCAACTGTGCCGCCATCGCGTGCTTCTCCTGCAGTTGACGAAGGGCGCCCTCTAGCTGCTGCTTCTGTTTCTTGACAGTCGTGAGCTCCACCTCGCGACGCGCTCGCTCCTCGGCAAAGTGGAGTAAGGAAGGGTTGCTGCTCTGAACCTAATGAGTGGACAATAGGTTACCAACTTAAAGTGCCATGTGGGGTGTACATAAAATGAGCGGTTCCCTGCTATAGGCTGCGCGTACAAGTACCCCCTCAACGGTAAGAAAGGGAGAGTTCGGGTAGACGACTGGGGGAGATATTTGAATGCAATTATGATGACGCCTGACACTCGTGCAGAGACACTATGGCTTAGTACACATACAGAATAAAAAGAGTCATGCATACTTCGCACACAGTGTGTTCCCACAAGTCCGCAACAGAGCTCTCCAAAGTGGTAACAAATTGCCACTATTCTTTTCACACGAAGCCTATTTATGCTAAGCACTTAAAGCAAAACACTTGATTAGAAATTCAACAAAAGTGTATTTTTGAAAAATATCATTTACCATGGAAACTTGGAGTTGTGATACTGTTTCGTCAGCCTCGGATTTTGGTTTTTCATCACCATCTAAGAACACATCACCGGAAGACTGTCTGGAAAGACTATAATCACTAAGAAGAAACAACAAACAATAGTCTAATTAGTTATGACCCCTATTCTAATTAGAGATGACCCTTGACCTCGAGATGAATTAGAGATGACCCTTGACCTCGAGATGAATTAGAGATGAATTAGAGATGACCCTTGACCTCGAGATGAATTAGAGATGACCCTTGACCTCGAGATGAATTAGAGATGACCCTTGACCTCGAGATGAATTAGAGATGACCCTTGACCTCGAGATGAATTAGAGATGACCCTTGACCTCGAGATGAATTAGAGATGACCCTTGACAAATATTCTCGACTAAAGGTCGATTTCACTTGTATCAACTGCCAAATTGCGCTGGTCATTTCAAATTTCTTTGAGCTCTGATTGGCTAAATGTCGCATACCTGTACTGCAATGTATTTCAGTGACCAAGGGATGAGATATTCATACCATTAGAAATCTTGACCGTAGGGCGACAACCTCCGGGCGACATCCTACTGTTACATCCTACAGTAAGGCTACATCCTAAGGTCTAGGATATAGCCCAGACCTCCACTTCCCAATACTTTTCAAGAGATAATGAATTAAATGCCACAGATTACAGAGATGATGAGGGCTACAGTACTTACCCTTGCATGGTGGCAGGTCCACCGAACCGATGATTGTGTTGTTGTCTCAGGGTGTCAATCTCTTGAGCTTTCTCAGCCAGTAGCGCCATCGTACGATCTCGCTGTCTGTGAATCTGCTGTTCCATGTCGGAGGCACGTTTCTATAAGTCCAATCAATATAACAAAGACAATCTTAGCTCCCTGGGGAGTATACAGCTCGGTGCTGCCATTTCGGAGCAACGCAGCTAGAATCAACCACATATAACAATCTCTAGTCTGTTCCCGCAGGTACCCATTTACTCCTGGGTAGAGAGAAGTTTTACCTTATATTCAGATTCAGCCTGGCTTAAGGCTGCGCGATGTTGTTCCTTCAGTTTGAAGATTTTATCCTCGTAGTTGGTAGCCTGATGAGTTAAGATGACAAAAGTTAAAAAATTGCTCAAGATTCATATCAATTTTAATTCTTTTTTCTTACTAATTTTTTTTTAAATTAGGAGGACCTGATATTTCGATCTTATTAACGAGATCTTCTTGGAGGAAAATATCCAAATATGAAATATCTAGAAAGCAGTTTGCAGCAGTTTGAATAAGTTTCCAGTAAATAAGTAACTAGAATTGTATGTCTACCGTTTGTTTATGGATAGCTTCCTCATCATCTAGTTGTTGTCTTAAGACTGAGATGCGATCTCTCATCTCAGTCACTTGGGATTGTAAGGCCTCAATCTCCTTGTTACTTGAAGTATCCTGGAGGAGGAGGAGAAGACAATAAATATACCGCATTCCTATTATCAACACCCTGAGCCCTGAGCTTATATCTCTTAAACTCACAAGACAAACAAGCAAACAAACAGACCAACAAACAACCAACCTTGACAGATTTATTCTTGAGCACACCCTGAGCCCTGAGCTTATATCTCTCAAACTCATCTTTAAGTTGCTTGAGTTCTTGCTGACAGCTGCGATGATCAGGGTTGCCTTCAAGACTGGTGTGGTCTTCAATGTTACAAATGTCTTCAAGATGAAAAACAGAATAAAGACGAAATGATGAAGAAGTCAGAAGATTAGATGCAAAGATTGGGTGATTATTATATAATTCAATAGATTTGGTTCCAAATTCAGAATCTGAATCACGATTCCAATTTCTTTTAATGGACACGAGTCTAAATGTAAATTATTTCCTGTTTCCTTGGTCAAAACGACAGAATAAGGACAGGATTCCAGTCCATCACAGGTTACTCCCCAGCTAATGCCGGTACCCATTTATACTCCTGGGTGGAGAGAGGCAGGTAGGAGTGAAATGTCATTTATACTCCTGGGTGGAGAGAGGCAGGTAGGAGTGAAATGTCATTTATACTCCTGGGTGGAGAGAGGCAGGTAGGAGTCAAGTCTCTTGCCCAAGGACATATCATATGAGATACCATCTTACCGTCGATATCAACAGGTTTCTCTGACTTCTGATTGGCTAGTTTCAGAAGTCCTTTCATCTTAGTAATCTTCTCAGTCAGTTCCGACACGGTCGCGTCGGGATTCACGATCTCATCTGATTGGTTGGTTTGGGATTTGTTGATTGCCTGTGCGAGGGCGGTGTTTTCCAGATCCAGTTGCGCGATGCGTTCTTTTAGTCTCCTAGGAAGGATAAACAAATCAGAGGAACAAAATAAAATAGTTATTTCAGATTTGTGTGGGAAATTTCTTTTTACAGTAAAATAAACCCTTTTTTTGTATTTTTTTTTCTTGATGTAATAACATTTATTTGTAATCGAAATTAAGAAGTGAATGAAAATATTTAGGAAAGTATAAAGTCTTTGATTAAACAATAATATGGTTATTTCTTTAACTTTCACCAGTAAACTTACTATTTTACACACATTAACTGCCTAACTAGTTTATTTTCTCTAACTATAACTAGTTAACTTACAGTATAACGTGTCGATCTTGTTTAACCCTGTCATAGTTTTCAACCACCTCGGATAACTCGGTTAGTTTACTCTCCAACATTGCTACTCTCTCTTTAAACCATGTTTAATAACTAGTTTATTTTCTCTAACTATAACTAGTTAACTTACAGTATAGCTTGTTGATCTTGTTGTTTAACCCTGTCATAGTTTCCAACCACCTCGGATAACTCGGTTAGTTTACTCTCCAACATTGCTACTCTCTCTTTAAACCATGTTTAATAACTAGTTTATTTTCGCTAACTATAACTAGTTAACTTACA
Source organism: Crossaster papposus (assembly GCA_037893245.1). Taxonomy (NCBI): domain Eukaryota; kingdom Metazoa; phylum Echinodermata; class Asteroidea; order Velatida; family Solasteridae; genus Crossaster; species Crossaster papposus. Next base: position 1,321,511 of record JBAIAA010000465.1, read on the forward strand.
GTATAGCTTGTTGATCTTGTTGTTTAACCCTGTCATAGTTTCCAACCACCTCGGATAACTCGGCCAGTTTACTCTCCAACGTCGCGACTCTCTCTTCCTCCGCCTTACGTAACTGTCTCAAGACTTCCTTAGATTCCTTGGCCTTCAGTTGCTCAGCTTCAACTTGTATCCTGTGCTGTGCCTACATGCAACATAAGAGCAAGTTTGGGTGTCAACCGTTGTCGAACCAGTTTGACTAACTTTGACTAACTTTCTTAAATAAAGGATGGTTCACACACAGCTTAAGTCTAGCCAACAATAAACAGTTTAGGGCCGTGTCCGAATCTCTGTCTATAGCTATTGTCTAGGTATTCGCCCATTACAACTATGCGTGAGCAGGCTGACAATAGACGTAGCCGTAGCTCTGGAAGCCCATTTCATTAGCCGTGTTCCAATCTCTTGTCTATGGCTATTGTCTATGTGTTCGTCCCTTTACAACTACACGCGATTAGGCTGACAATAGACGTAGCCGTAGCTCTGGAAGCCCATTTCAGACATGGACTATACTTCACACAAGTTTACCTCAAGAAATTTGAAGAGTGGGTGCTACCTCTATAGGCAAAAGTCATTTGTTCAAAACGAGATGGGTTGTGAAGTTTTAACAAATTTCGTTTTTTGAATGACTCACCTTCATTTCTGCCATTTCCTTCTGTAGTTGTACCAATAACGGCGACGGTCGCGATGCCTTCTGCTCTGCTGCCCTCAACTGACTCTTGACGGCATCCAGATCGCGGTTCAGGTTCTTGACGTGTTCCTCGTAGGCAGCGGATCTGGAGTGTACGGGAGTCAGGCTCAAAGCGTTTTCAGTGTGAAAATAGTAAATACCATGGCTTTGTACAAATGCACAGTCAATTGTGTTCATGCATTAGGGTTAACTTTAAAACCAATCACTGTTAACCAGTTCGTGCCGGATGACGTATATAAACGCAAAGTTTTCCCCAGATTCAAAACGGATGACGCATAAACACGCCACGAGCAAGGCCGGAAATGTCTGTAACCACCATTGCAAGACTGGAGAGCTCAGTTGGTAGAGCACTACAATGGCATTCAAGAGCTTGCAGGTTCAAACCCCACTCCAGTCAATTCCTTTGTTCAATCTCGTAGTGTATTTCAGGTACTTACTTATCAGGTTGTGATTTGGCGACAGCGAGGCCGTCCTCCAAGTCTCCAAGCTGCAAACAAAATGATGACAACAACTGATTCAATTTCATTCAATTTAATCCTTCCCCGAATTCATTTTGTTGAATAAGGGGAAAATACGGGTAAACACACAATATTAACCAGTTCGCCCTGGGATTATTTTAACATCGCCGAGCCAACGCGCGGGATTATTGTTAACGAAACTCGATCTGAGGCGGGTTCAGGCCGATGGTACCGGGAAGCAATTCCGGCCTTGCTCGCTGCTGACAGATATTTCCGGCCTTGCTCGTGGCGTGTTTATGCGTCATCCGTTTTGAATCGGGGGAAAATTCGTGCGTTTATATTCGTCATTCGGCAGGAACTGGTTAAGAGGATTTTATGATTTTATTTGTCTAGAATGTTTTGAGTGTAACCTTGTTCTCCAATCGTTCTTTGATATTTCTGTCCTGCGCTAGTAGCGTCTGCAGCTCTCTGATCATCACAGAGTGATCAATCTGCTCTTGCTCTCGTTCTTGCTGCTGCAGTCTCGATTTGTTCCGCGCCTGCAAACAAATTTGGAAAAAAATGAAGACAAGGTAAAGAGAAATTGAGAAAGAGAGTCGGATTGGCGTAGCGGTTCTTTCCTCGCCCTCCACCGCTGTGATTCAGGTTCATATCCCGCCTGGGCCAATATGTGGATTGGGTTTTCAGTTCCTGCTGATTCTGTGGGGATTCCCCCAGGATATATTTCTGGGATTTGCCTTGCACCACTAAAACTGTAACTTCTTCACAGTATATTTTTCACTTATCCATCCTGTAATTGGCACTCGTGCTGTTTGATGTTGAATGAATGAAATAAATAAATAAATAAATAGATACATAAATAAATATATAAAATAAATAAATGGATGTTGAATAAATGAATTAAATAAATATTAAAAAAATTAAAACAATTAAATTTACCAAATCATCTTTAAACATATGTGTTGTAACCAAATTTATTATAATTTTTTGATATTTTTTGTTTTAATTATGATACTTTCTTAAAAGGAAAGCAAGTTTAAATTTGACAATCTACTGCTGAAATTGCGAGTTTCAAATTCATATAAGCCTAATTTTTGGTAGACACTACACAGACAAACAATCAATGAGATGGAGTAACAGACAGAAATAGTCAACAAACAATACAACCAAGTGACCGGCATTATCGATCTCGGTTTCAAACTGGTAAACAACCACATAGACAGACAGTCAAACCAACTTTTAAAAAAATCAAACAAACAAAACAAACAAACAAACAGCACAACAGTGAGACAAACAGACAAATCCTGTTACCTCCGTTAGTTGATCCTGTAGCGTATTGATGGCTTCCTCAAATTGTTTCTTGCCTTCCTGGTACTGTCGAAGTGAGTCCTCAAATTCTTGCTGCAAAATCAAATTAATAATCATTCAGAGATAAATTCAACCCTAACATCCTAGGCATTCATTTGGGATACAGTACACTGTGCTACAAAATACTACTCAAATCTCACAGGCCAGAATAGTAAGAGTACTGCATACTGCAGTTTACTCAAGTAGTATTTGGTAGTATTAGGTGACGTTAGGAGAAAAACGAATAACTTTCAATTTAACCAATTAAAAAATTGACAACAAGAAGAAGGAAAGGAGATTTTACCTCAACCTTACCAACTCTATAACCCCCCCCCCCCCCCCCATATATATATTTTTGTTGACAGATAAGCCATGTTTACAAAGTCCATGAAAATCTATCAATACCAGAGGTGGTTTTCAACAGATTTGGTCCTGAAGCATTATTAAAAGCAGAGTGGGTGATGGATTCTGATAGATATGGTCATCTATTAATAAAACTAAGTAGAGAGTTAGGGTTATTATGTATTTAGAGGTAATTACATTGTACTTTTGGAGGTAAAACAATTACGCTATTTTGGGTTTATTACCATAGCAACAAATTTAGCATAAATACAAATATCCAACTAAAGGCCTCATTATTGCCGAGAAATGAAATCTTGTCTTTTATGATCTGGTCTTACCCGGAGTTTCTTTTTGTCGGCTTGGAAACTGGCCTCCATCTTGGATTTCTGCGCAGTAACCGTTGCTAGGGCAGTAGTGAGCGTGCTCAGTTGCTCCTTGTGCTGATGGTAGTTCACGTTTTCTTCTTTCTCGGTGGACTCTGTGTCTGACCCTTCTTTACTCTGAAACAAAAATTACGATAACCGGATGTTGTTAATTATGTTGGAGGTAAAACAATTACGCTATGTTTGGTTTATTACCATAGCAACCAAGTTAGCATAAATACAAATATCCATTTAGAATTTAGAATTCAGGTAAAGACTATTTGGATGTACACGTATGGGTCTTTCTAATTTGGTCCAATTCTTTTTTAATCAAGGATTTTATAATTCTGAATTCAATTGTTAATGCAGTCGTTCTACATTAGTTGACCATACGTTTACCATACAATTCACTGAGTATTATAAATTTTATGGTTTCTCAACTGCTTTAACCCTAACCCTAACCCTAACCCTAACCCTAACCTCTAACCCTAACCCTAACCCTAACCCTAACCCTAACCCTAACCTAACCCTCAACTGCTTTAACCCTAACCCTACCTAATGCTACTTTTTACTACTAGTAGTAAAAAGTAGCATGCAGTACTCTCACTGACTTGTGTGCAATGCCTGTAGTAATTTTTAGTATTTGGTACTTCACCCCTAGCTTATTGCACTCATAGTACTTTTTAGCATTGGGTCCCTCTGCTTGCTGAGTGTGCTTGGCCCATGTATGCTGTGTAAGGTGTTCTAAACTCTACAGCAAAAATTGTCACTTGGGACACAGCAATGGGTCAAGGCTGGACTACTGCATTTTTTGCCAGGTAAGTATTACTGACCTGTATTGCCACTATTAGTATTTTGTAGTTGGCAGTATCTGTACTCTGTCAGTACACACCCAATCATCAGTCACGGAAAGACCCAATGCTACAAAATACCAAGTAGTATTCTGTAGTACGCAGTTCTTTAGCCCAAAGTAAGGCCTAGGGGGTTAGGGTTAACATTTCAACTTCTTTAAAACATCTTACCTCATCCCTGGTGCTTTGGGAGTCGACTGATTCATTGTCTTCATCTTTCCTGCCTTCTCCAACTCTGTCACCCCTCTGCCCGTGGGGCTTTGTGCTCTGGGGTGTGCTGACCGGTTTCTGTGGGGATGTGGCACTCAGGGCTTGCACGCTGGCCTCTAAAGCTTCCTTTTCCTTGCTGAGGTTTTTGTAAGCATGGACGACATCTGCAAAGAACATCGAGACGAAAAAACACAACATAAAAAATGGTGACCACCGCGATGCACAGTGAACACACAAAACTACGCTTATCTACGCTACACAAATTTAGTAGGGGCCCGTAAATACACAATAAGGTGTTTCACAGTAACACATGCGCCATCTTGTTCACGGGGCAAATTTACACTGGTTGCTGTGTACGCATCGTCTATCAACAAATTTGAACTTCCTAGTCATCATGCTTTCGTTCTAAAATGTGCCTACGTCTAGCAGCGCATGTTCTTCTTGCCTCGTGAACAAGATGACACATTTACCGTGAAACACCTAATAATATCGTCAGACAGTCATAGCCAAACTTAGGCAAAATGAAGGGTTTTGAAGTGCTGCAAAAAAGATAAGATGGGTTTAACATAAATCATACAGGCAAAAGTTAATGGTTTGAAAAGACTGGCCATTATCTTATTTCGAGTCTCCCCAAAAAATAACAAGCATGCCAACATTTCTTTAAAATCTGCATATATTAAAAAAAATAAGTATAGTACTACTACTCAAAATGATTAAAAATCTTAATGATTCGACTTAATTTACCTCTTAACCGAGTCTCGAATCTGCTCAGCTGATCTTTCTGCTTCTCAATTGTTTCCAGAAGATCTTTACGAGGTCCACGATCCATGATTTACAGACTTGATTCCAGAACTCGGAAGTAACAAAGCAACACCCGCGTATATATTGCGACTGTCAGCATGGAGGAATGGTGTGACTGTGACACGAGACCAAGTCTAAAGACAATATTTGTCAACAACCTGTGAAAGAATTTACGATCTTTATCAACAACAAACTCCACCAAAAGTAACCCCAGAGTGATCACCAAACATTTAAATGACCTACCCTTCAAAAATCAATCCACATTATTCATATGCAGCTGGTAAAATGAAGAATTTTCTCGATATTAATATGAAGCACCTCTTGCGAAGTCCACACGGCCAGTTTACGTACGTGTCAATAAATTGTCATTATAATCTGTTTTGAAATAGCGCCCTCTATTGACCAAAAGTACGAGCTTTGATTTTTCAGGGGGCGGGGCCAGAGACTGCATGCCGCTCGGGTAAATAGAGGGGGTAAGTCTTTTTAAGAAGCCATCATTCAAATAAAATAAATAAAACAAATAGTAAAAACTGCTTTTTTACGAACATTCGCCCTGTAACTGTTGTTGTTTTTAAAGAGGATTTTTTTTATATAGCATTAAACTTAAAGGGGTACTAAATGTCCAATTTAGTTTTCATTAATCCGATAATGTTTTGACCTCGGTGAGACACTCAGACAGTGACTTGTCTCATTTTGTTCCGGCTGCATAAAATTAACCAGTTGCAAAATAAATAGCTAATATTGATTGATTGAATTCTTGGATTTTTCTTGATTTATGGCTTCCGAAACTGTCCACGTGTCCAACAACATAACACATACACGATGCCCAATTACGAACACATGCCTGTCAGCTGAGGGAAATAACCTGGCTTAGAGCCGGAATTAACACAGTGGATATGAATTCAGCTGCTTCCATAAATTCATATATTATTGAAAGCCATAGCCAAATAAATAAGACGCGACTTATTACGCGCCTCCGGTTTTGGTTCGCAGTCGGGGTAAAATCGCAATCAGCTCTGAAACTTCAACAATCTTGCAATATCTTGGCCGTTTTCCAAACCCAAGCTTCGTCTTCATTCTGGCTTTATTTATGCAGTTTAGCAATGAGCTATCTGGAGACAGACCGAAGCCAAGGGTTTGGAAAACGGAGCTATAAATAAATACCGCGGATGCTGGCAGCACAGTGCAGTGGCACTGGCATGGCCCAGTTTCGGTTTCGCTTTTCAGCAGGAAATCACCCCATAATATGTTCAGTTCAGTAAATAAAGGGTAAATCTGGGGACATGTCGAGTGGTTTCAGAAGCCACGGATCGAAGTAAGGTAAGTCGAAATAGTCGAAGTTTTGTCGAAGTTTTGTCGAAGTTCGATGACGATACTGACAAAATTTGCACACAGATTAGTCCGAGTTACTGGACTCTAGTTATCGCTTTTTTAACATTTGGACATCATCTGGCGCTAGTGCGCCAGAGATGATGTCCAAATGTTAAAAAAGCGATAACTAGAGTCCAGTAACTCGGACTACACACAGATCAGCATAATGAAGAGAAAGAATGTAAAGTCTACTCTAATATGGAGAGTCGAGACAAAATATTAATTATTTCCTAACAAAATTGGAAATGAATTGAATCGAATCCTCTATTTTAATATGACTTTTCACACGAACACTTTAACCAGGCCTAACTAACTGTGTTGTTACTTAATACTTGTTTTAACATGTAGATTGTGTGAGTACTTTTGCTGATCCAACCAAATGAAAAATGTTTTTCACAAATGACAATATTGACCTTTAATAGTTTACTTAACTTAGTAGTACCCCTACATTTGTCAATAGAGATGTACCGTTAGGTGCGGGAGTGTATGGTACATAGTAACAAACATCAGTTCCATGCTAAAGTATTTGTTTATTCGGTCTGTTGAATTTGAAGGGAGTGGGTGTACTGTAACATGTGGTGCGGCAGTACAAATAAATGCCATTCACTAACATATATTTATTCACTTGGATGAGCAAGAATCTATTTACACTGGTGAAAATAAAATTAATTTGAGAAAAGGCTTGCGTGTATTTTCTGCCAAAACAGCTGTTGATAAAGTCATAAAGTTAAAGCGTGAGAAATTCATTATACAAATGTTTATACAGTTTAGAGACAGGTGTAACTTGTAAGCAAATATGTTGTATATTACTATATAAACGCCTACGTCTGTGATCTATCTTTTATTTTCATCGTGGCCTGTTACTTTGTGAAGGTTGATAAGAAGATCATTTTTTACAGTTGTTGCTCTGCCCTTCTTATTTGGTATGTCGTTCGAAATTCCTGTCTCTAGAAAGTTCTCAGATCTGTAACTGTTTCTGGTGAGTTGAGATGTGTGACTTGATTTTTAGATTGATGAATTTTAAATTGTTAAGATGGCTGCATAAGATGGACTTTAAGGCTTCTTGATTCAAATTGATACCGAGTCATTGGAATCATTTCTGTTCAGCCAATCACCCAGTCATGTTTTGATCGTTTAGGATGACATTTTTCTTTGACTTTTCGACAGTCTTGAGTCTTGGTTAGTCCCTGACTGAAAGTTTGTTGTTTAAATCCAGTTGATTTATTGTGGGGAGTACTGTTAATCTTATGAATAGATTATGTTTTTTTCAGATCCAGTCACTAGGCACGGCATGCTGGCTTCTCCTACAATGCATCTCTCCCACGATGCATCTCTTCACAGCGACTTACTAATAAGGCGACCACCATCGATGAGTCCTAGCTCAAGACCTAAAGCCATCTTACAATAAGAAACCGAGTGCTGATGTTATTGCCAACATGAAGATGGCAACAACGCAGACTCACTCGTCTCATTCCTCGTATTGCTATCTGGTCGTCTTGAATTTATACACCTTTGGCATTGAGTTGTGCTCCTCTGCATCCTTCAGTTATCTGCCTTCGTTGCTATTGGAGACGGGCTTCTCTGAGACGAGGATGAGTATCGTTATGGCACTTGGTCCCTTCTTTGCTCTGATGATTATGCCTTGTCTCGGTAAGGCAAGTGATCAGTGTACAAGTAAATACGGTCGTCGAAGACCGTTTATCCTAGCTGTGACAATCTGTATCACGGTCTCACTTGTCTTGCTTCCAAACGGGATGGAGATGGGAATGAAGCTTGGTAACTTCCTCCCAGGACGGTTGACCGGGCTTGCCATCATCTCATTCTCGGTTATCCTCCTTGATTTCGGTACGCAGATCTCACTCCTACCAGTTGAGTCACTCATGTCGGATCAGTGCAAATCGGAGGTACAACTCAACAGAGCGTACTCTGTCTTCAACTTTATGCTAAGCTTGGGTTCATGCTGCGGCTACTTAGTGCTTTGTATAAATTGGAATAAGACAGACTTATTTGTCTTCCTAGGCGGTAAGGACCACATGATTTTTGCCATTTTACTCCTCCTACTGCTTATATCGACATTACCCACGCTGCTTTTTGCTCACGATCCACCAATCACAAGTAAGGATCTTCAACTCGATATATCGACTCCAACTCCTGCAAATGGAAACCAAGCCACAGTGCATATTAAACAGAACGGTAAATCAACTGGATTTGTTCCTGTCTCCCTAAGCAACAACTCACCCCACCACAATCAGATTCTACCGACGATAGGTCTCTCAACTAACCCACCGTCCACCTCCATCAACGAACCGACCATTAGGACCCTTGGAACCCCAATATCAGTCAGTCAGAGACACTTAATCGTACAAATCGCATATCAGTTTATCAACATCCCCGTAACCTGCGTGTGCACCTGCGTTTATTTCATAGTCCCTAACTCTTACAAGACGTATTTCTCAGACACTATGCATAGCTTGAGAACGATGCCAGCGGCGTTACGTCAGCTTTGTATCGTCAATTTACTCACGAGTATGGCAGTTATGGGGTTTAAGTTATACTTCACAGATTACGTTGGTGAGGCGCTGTATCATGGCAACCCAAACTCACCATTCGATTCAATTTCAAGACAGTCTTATGAAAACGGTAAGTAAGCCTTAGCGTTAAAAATTGTGTGCGTGCGACCTAAAAAAGAAAATATCCTGTCGACCTTGTTAAAAGCTGTGCGTGCAACCTCAAAAAACCATTGACACTTCGATGCGATGTTAAAAACTGTTACCAAAAAAACCAGTGTCAATATGAATAGCGAGTTCAGACTAGCCACTTATGACTTCATCATCATTGACATTGTTATGCAAAAGATTACCTTGAACTATGTTTACAAATTATTTCCCCCTTTGAAAAAGTCAAACAATAGGGCAACCACAATCGCTGGTAAGCATTAAAATATCTGCCATCGTCATGGCTGAGGTTCGTTGCTTTTTAAGTCAAGCAGTTTTATTCACCTACTGTGATTGTACTGAATGCCATAGATTATGTCCCTGACAAAGTCCCTGGCAATACAAAGGACGCAATGGACTCGTGATTCATCTTACAACTTTGTAATTTTCTAACACGTCTGCCTTTAACGGTCATGGTCTGCAAATTTGTTTAAATATTTAATTGTTTATATTAAAAAAATATGAAATAAATTCAGGATACGAGTTAGGTTAACTTCTGGACAGACTGTTTCGTACCGTGTGGCACTTATTAGCAGAATGACAGAATACCACGTAGCATCTTCGTACACATCGAATCAGTTTGCATTGCGCGTTATATACCGAACCATGATCGCGCTCCGCATTACGTCATTAAACTTATTGCGCGCGTTACGCCACTGAACTTAGCACACACCTATCTCGGTGCCTACACTTAGAGACGATTCCTTCTGAAAGAATAAAAATGTTTGACATTATGAGGTTGTGTTTTCTTTGCGTTCCTACCAGGTATCCGAATGGCTAGTCTAGGTCTTCTTCTTCAAAGCATCACCTCTGCAATGTTCTCCTTCGTCCTCAGCCATCTTGTCATCACCTATGGCACTATCTCAACGTTCCTCTTTGGCATGTTGAGTTTTGTCTTCATGACCGCCCTCATGCTGATTGTTGAGGACATTTCGTTAACGCTGTTCTTGGCAGCGTTTACAGGGTTTGCGTCTGCGACAATCAACGCATTGCCTTGCACTTTACTGTCTCTCTACAACCAAAATCAAGAGGTGCGTTCTTTTTTTCTTTTCACAGAGGGGGAGTCGGGTTGGCGTAGCGGTTCTTTCCTCGCCTTCCACCACTATGACCCGGGTTCGAATCCGGCCTGGGCCAATATGTGGATTGGGTTTTCAGTCCCTGCCTGACTCCGTGGGTTTTTCCCCAGGATATTCTTCTGGGGTTTTCCTCCCACCTCTAAAACTGTAACTTCTTCACATTAATTGTTGAATGAAATAAAAAATTGTTGAATGAAATTTGTTCTCGTCGTTAATATGGCCATTGATGCTGGTACGGCGTTAAACCCTAAAAACTCACTCACTCACTCACTCTTTTCACAGATGTATTTAACCAGTTCGCGCCGGATGACGTATATAAACGCAAAGTTTTCCCCAAATTCAAAACGGATGACGCACAAACACGCCAAGTTCAAGTTCGGAAATGTCTGTCAGCAGCGAGCAAGGCCTGGAAATGCGTGGGTGTGCTTCCCGGCACTATCGGCCTGAACCCGCTTCGGATCGCTTTTCGTTAAAAATAATCCCGCCCCTCGGCTCGGTGATGTTAAAATAATCCCGGCGCGAACTGGTTAAACAAAACTGATTTGACTAGCGTTGTTGAACAAAGAAATTGGCAAAATAGTGAACCAACATAGAGCAGAAGAGCTCAGTTGGTACAGCACCGGAACAGCAATCCGGCGGTTGTAGCTTCAAACCCCTCAGAAATTCAATTTCTTTGTTCAACATTTAAAAATCATTTAAAATTGACAGAGGCCGTTTATCTATGGCTATGGATATTGTACTCTAGTTTGTCAATGTTTGAAGCCTTAGCCTCAAAACTAACTTGGACTTTATTCAGATGTTTAATGAATATTTAGTTATATGCGTTTAATTTGCATTGTTTTTGTTTACTTTTTCAGAAATACTACAGCGATGTTGATAACAAAGATTCACGACAGCGCGGTATTGGCTTTGATATGGCCCTGTTAGATAGTGCCTACGTTCTGTCTGAAGTCCTGTCTTCCTTTCTGTTTGGTATTGCAGTGGAAATAACGGGCACCAAGCTATCGTACATGTTCTGTTGTTGTGTATGTGGTATACTGGGTTGCTATTACATCCAACAGTTAAAGTGTTGATTTTTCCCCAAAATTACTTCAACTTTACAAAACTGTGACGAATTATGTGCATGTTGTTCGTCCATATGATCCGTTGTAATTTGCATATGACCTCTTGTAATTTGCATATGACCTCTTGATGGCCTTTTGATAAATTATACATAGTTAGTCAATATTTTGAGGTTTGAGGTCAAAGTTTCAATTGTATGCAGCAACCAACCTTTACTCCTGTGTTATAATTATGACCTATGACCTAAATGTGATTTTTCATTTGCTTATGACTTAAAGATTATCTTTTGTCATATTTGCATATGATTTCAACCTCTATTCATGTTATGATAATTGTGTGTTATTTCATAGTAATATTATTGGCAATGTTTACTTTATACCACATATTAAGCTCGGGGCATTTGCATACTAAATATATATTATAAATATTTAGTTTGGTCTGTAACCTCTGATCATCAAAACTGGACAATACAAGGTCAACGACCTGCCATTTTGAATTTGCTCAAAATTATTGGACTCAAAATATTAGAAACAAGGTAGCTATATTTTGCAATTCTATTTTTCTCAAAGTTTTTTAGTTTTTGTTCTTACATCCTACATATCGTTTTATTCATATTTTATATTTTGCTGCCAATTTTTGTAGTATATTTTTACTAGTTTAAAATATATTTAGATACATGTATAAATATATGTGCACGTCAGACTGTATAGTCTTTTTACCCTAACCCTTCTACAAGCAACAAAGTGCAGCAGGTGGACCTGATGGATCTCTTGCACTGAGCAAGGTTAACACTTTGACAAATGTGACCCAGCACGAGTAAATGAGACACTTTGAGGCAAAAATGAAAATTGAGATTTTGATTTCATCATTTAACCCTAACCCTGCCAGATCCAGCACAGTCCATCTGTGGTGACTGCTTGACCTTGCTGCACTCTGCACACAAGTCAATGTGACAAAGTATGCAATCTGCTGCGTCTGGCAGGGTTTCTAGCCCAAATACCCGGGAGAGTTAAGGTTAAAGCTAAACAAGCTTTAAATGATGAAATCAAAATCTCAATTTTTATTTTTGCCTCAAAGTGTCTCATTTACTCGTGCTGGGTCACAAATGATGCCATTTGATGCGTGTGGAAGGCAACTCACCAGAATACCCCTTGGGGTTGGGGTTAATTATAATATAAACGAGTTCATAGCTTAAATTGTTAATAAAGAATTTTATTAATAATATAACTTAAAAAGTCCTTAATATAAAAATAAACTACATGTAGCTTATATTTTTTTAAGAATTGGATGGCAAATTTGTTGAGAAGGGTGATTTAAAATGTATTAACAAAGTGCCGTAGTATTAAAAACTAAGTCATTGTGTTTAGGTCTTAACGGTTTGGGGAATCTGTGTAATACATTTACTCCTTTTATTTATTATTTTGCAGGATTACAAACAATATAAATATACAATCACAAAAATTTTGGCAAAAATATTGAACAGGACAAAGCAAGACAGATTACAAAACTGAACAAACGTAAGACAAAAACATTTTTTTTTAAATGCACGCCCCTGCAGGATTGCCATTGAGCAAACTAAATTACCACCGAGTCATTCGAGTGGCTCTTCTAAAATGCGACTTCAGTAAAAAAAATTATTAAATTTAAAACCAGAAATTATACATTATCATGAAAACATAAAAGAATCCATATATAATTGAATAACACTATTGCAATAAATTACTTGTATAAACAACAAAAAGGAACAAACCCACCTCAGTTAGGACAAACAAACGCCCATAAAACCTGCCCACCTGAAACACCCTAAACAAGCGAAAGTTTAAGTGGGTTTTTAAGTCCTGAAATCCCTAAAAATGTCACGTTTTAGATTTTTTTAAACTTATTTTTTACATTTTAAGGAAACCTAATGTCTTACTGTTCCCGAGAAAAGACATAAAACTAGATTTTCAAATTGAATTGATCATTTTTAGCATTGTATTTGTTATGAGCTTTCCAATGAGAAATCGAACGGCCAACGGCGAGTCATTAATTAATAAAACTCTTTTTTTTTAATTAGGAGCACGCGGAACTGATAAACTGGAGTGCGCAATTGCCGCAATGATGAAAACAAAAATAACTTTTAAAATGTGTAAAGACCTGCCAATGCAAAAAATCTAATTTATTCGTGTCCTTCAGAATTCATCCTGAAAAGAAAATTGAAATTTTGAAAAAGCACGGGACACGCCAAGGCAGTTCACGCTTTAGCGCTTCACTGCTCTCATCTACGGCGCTATCTTTGTGCGCAGCACGTACATACGAACGTCTAACAAAAGAAAAACTATTATTTGGCAAGTTGGCATTTAATACATTGTTAGGCCTATAGTGTGTGATGACCCCTTCACATTTACTTTGCATATGCGATATTTCGATTCACACTCTCAATACCCTGCAGGTCAGTTTCAGGTGAAGGAATAGTGTTATTTTACATCAAGTACTTAAGCTTTTGAACAACGATTTGGTTGGTTACTTTTTGAATAGTTGCTAAAGGTAAATATATATATTTTTATTTAGGCCCTAAAGCGAATTATCTTTTTGTTTTTTATAATAAAGGATAGAGAAGTACAAAGGCGACGAATGTGTGATTTACTGATTTGACCCTAACCCAGGGAGTCTGAAAAATTAGATAGTGAAATTGGTTTTTACACTATTTTGTTAGTCAGCTCATGGAGGAATAAGAAGGCTGTACCCTTCTAAAATCTTTGACCGCCGCCCATTTTTTCTTTCTCATAATCTCATATTGGTTTTCTTAAACAGTGCCCTCTATAATATTTTTGGTAGAGGGTTTGCCAAGGTTCCGACTGCTGTTTTATGTATCGATTTTTTTCTCCACAAACTTGCATTCCGGACATTCGGTTTTGAATAACGCCACCTAGAGACATAAAATGTACGATTGTAAATATTTTTTAATCGGGCATTCTGACAGGTATACTACGAGGTACCAAAATGCTTTTGGAAAATAAATTGATCAATTTTCAGTATTAATTCGAAGAAAAAAAATGAAAGTTGGACTTGCCCACAGGCTTTTGCAGTGGTTTGGTGGGTTATCAGTTCGATTTCCTTCTAGAATAAATAAGTTAATTTATGAACTTTACATTGGTTCTGTCCTGTGGTCTGGCAATTCACAGCATGGGGTGGAATACATCTTTCTGTGATGAATTTATCAAACTCCAAGGGGGTTGAAATAGGCTTGACGATGTCATCTCTAATTTGTCAACTTTGAAGAAAATCTCTCCCCCGCATGTTGGCTTGGATTTACAACTCACCTGAATCAATGCGTTCCTCTCGGAATCATTTCTCAACTATTTTCTGTTTGTCTCTTAAATTTGTCACATACGTCATGGCATAAAAAGATTGTACATAATATATTTTGTATTAATTTATTTTGGAATAAAACGGCGCGCAGCTGGTGCAAGATAGAATTTTGAAATGACCGGAGATAAGTTTTGAATTACGAGGGACGAGGTTTGAAACGAATGAAATGGTTAATTATTCTCGAGGAAGCTTGTTTAATTACAAACCATTTTAATCATGCAATATTTGTTAATTACTAAAGCTAATCTCTTTTGTCTGCCTCGGGTCATTAAGGTTAATGAGATCGGTTCCAAATTTTTCCGGGAGTTTTCTCAATACATTACTCTTGTAAATAAATTAGATTGCGTTACTGTCTCCCTAAACCCAGGAGGAGTGGCCGAACATTTATCAAAATAGGTCTAAGATAAGTCATCGCATGCTCTTTAATGTGACACTTCAAGTTGTCTACATGGCATGTACATGTACCATGCATACACGTACACGTGGATGTCGAACTAAATTAACGCTCTTGTTTGCCTTTCGATTCTTTGTGTTCGATACAAACAACATTTATTTCCTGACCAGCTGATCGATTCCTGTCCAGCGAGTGTGGAGTATAAATAGACATAACCCAGAATTGGGTTCCGTTGCTTCGCGGGAATCGAAATAAATCACGACAATTGGCTGCTACATAGCCTGGGGGCCGGGAGTCGCGAGACTACATTAACTTGTCTTAATTAAGAAATGGGCTTCCAGGGCTATGGCTACGTCTATTGTTAGCCTACTCACGCTAGACAATAGCCATAGACAAGGAGATTCGGACGCGTCAAAAAAATCAGGAACTCTGGGAAAGAATCGATTCTCCTCGTCCGAAAGTGGAGACTTCATAACCACAAAATATCCGGTGTATTTATTTGCCGCCTGGTATCGAACCCACAAACCGTAAGCTTGCAATTTCTTTATTTTTAAATCTGTTTAAGAGATGACAGAGGCGAAGTAAAGTATAGACGACAAAGAATGCATACTGTGGAGAAAGAACTGAAAACTAAGTAAACCAACGGACAGACAGTGACTCAAAATCATTATCGTCATCTTTGATCGGCACATTTTTCAAACACCTGCTGGAAAACTATAGAAGGCCCAAAGAATAGTTACATGTATTTTCATTTAAAAAATATACATGTAGTTAATTGTTGAAATACACAATAATTAACAAACGCTGATCACTCCATTTGAACCACAGAATGTCTACCTTTTTAGTCGCTTCTTCGACTTAAACTACGTCCCTTTGTGATTATTGTTGCGTAATCGAAACAATGGAATAAAACGTTCAGATATCGAGTGTACATTCTTTAAAAAGAATCGATACTTTTCTGAATAGAGTGACGTCACAAGTAAGTAGTTTAACTTAAGCTAGCTTTAGAGATGTATTTAATGCGTACATTAGGGAACGGAGTGAATCTCAGACGGACGGTGGTTGTACTTGTTCCCGTCTCGCGTCGCTTCCTTCTATTCTAATCTTGTTGTAGAGGATGACTTAATCTCGTCAATTATGATCCTGACGATTTTTGTCCGGGACACCTTTGACTAGCTTACCGTGTCTAGTCGGCTAGGCATACCGGCGGAAGGGCCTGAAACACCGGTATAGTGAAGCGCAGTGCACACGCGGTGCTGAAGGAGTTCAGCGCCGGTCCAATCATAAGCTTAGCCTAGTAATGAGGGGGTGAAAGAAGATTATGATACATGGTATGCCTCCCATCTACCCAAAAGGGGTTTCTGCGGCATGCACTGCACATATAACAAGAAAAGTCGGCCTCAGAGGTGAGCAGAAAGCTTTAAAATAAGAAAGTGGATAGTTTAGCCGCCGTGCCGACAAAACTTAAGTAAACGTTATTTAGCCATCTGGCGTGTACATCGCCCTCTACGTTACAAAAGGCATTAAATTACCATCATTGTTTGAGCAAAACCTGTGGCCAAATAAAAAACGTCTGGGCTGCGTTCCACTTACGCGAACTGTTTGCGCGAACGGTCGCCTACGATTTGAGTTGGCGTTAGTTGAAGTGGAACGATATTTTAAAAACTATGTTTTCAAAATGGCGGCGCCCAGTGACAGTGACGTCGTTTGGTTGGCTGCTTTTCGTTCAACTCATTATTTTTCTTTAAAAGATCCCTGTGACTGCTCAAAACAACCCACCGTTTATAACGAAAAGTATGAAACGTAAATCAAAACCGTGAAAAGAAAACCGTCGGCTGCTAACTTCTCCGCCATCTTTAAAATGTTAGGTAACAATAGTGTTGAGTGTGTATAATGTATAGGGATAAGAGGGGGTACCCCTCTGCCACATATCGTGCTGGGTATAACATTTCTATTTAATTTGACCCCCCCCCCCCTTCCCCCCCAAAAAAGTCTGTATTATTTCTTCTGATTTCGTTTATGAATAACAAATTATAAATATTTTCTGACTCTGGAAGTGCGTCATTCGTGTCTATTGTGGGAACCTTTATCTTTGGCCGGACTCAATATTTGCATCTGCACTTGGGAATTACCTTGAAGACACCGCCGCCAATACTTCCGTTTTCCGTTTCTGGAAATTGTATTGAAAGAGTTTAGTGTTGGGGAATTATGCTCCGATGGCGATGGGAAAACAAGGAAGAACATTCCTGAGATAGTGACAAATCCAGCTTTATACTCTTGGACATTCTTGGAAGTTTCTTTCGATCATGGAGTATTCGGGCGTTGACCTTTTTGTACCAGTTCGTATACCTAGATCATGGTATGACGTCACCAGTTAGTGGATAGGCTGTATCACTCACACACGTATATCTTGCTTCATATGGTTTATTTGTGGGAAAAACAACATTGTTTGAGAGTTTAAGCAATGTACCACCGTAGCCTAATAAAAACTGAGATTGTTTGTACATGGATTATTTTCTTAAAATGTACCGTTTAGATATGAGACCAATACCCTTATAATATTTGTGCCTTGGATTAATTTCAATTAAACTATCAAATTATTCATCGAAATGGGTTCCCTCCACTACAGAACAAAATTGCCACCGGCCAAAAATAGCCGAAGGAAAACATTAATGATGAAAATTCCGCAGAAGAGAAAAATCGAATTTTTGAAGAGCATCGAAGACGATAGCTTTCAAAGAACTGTAACGATTGTTTCTTACCCGTGACAGGTTTTCATTAAATACAACTCCCTGTTTGGAGGACATTGCTTTGGTAACGTTCATTTTGTGTTTTACTTTTAGACACTCCACTTATTGCCTGTATTAATTTGTCCCCACCGCAATATAATCTGGTTTCAATAAATAATCCCACCCACATAAGATTATCCACATAAGATTGTATCTCGTCTTGTCTTCATTGATCGAGATCCTTCGATTCGCGCCCGAAATTAAACACAAATGAACGAACGTGTGTCCACTGGCCATCTATCTCCAAATGACGTGTGTATTTATAACCCGCGTTCAGTGGAATTTTTATTTGACGTGTATTATTATTAACCGCTCTACAAAACCAAGTCGGAGCTACCTTTACGAAATCTGTTTGCTAAAAAATACCACGTTAATCCATGTTATTTCAAATATGCCGAATATTGCCACTCCTTGTGGCCCGGTACCTAACCAGCGCCGCGCACCAGAACTATTAAATGCAGATTATCCGAAGTTTCTGTATCTAATTTATATCCTAAAAATGTTACTGCGATAAGACGGTCGATGACATCTAAGACGTGTCCAGAGTCTCTGCGGACTTGAGTTTATCATTGAAATGAAATTCACAATGTAATAATGTAGAATCACCAGGAGAATGTTAGAATCCAAAGCTACATTTAGACCTGCTTTCTTTAGGAAATATTGTCAGGAATAGTTTTAAACCGGTGACGGTTTCAGTAACGCCATGTGGTTCAATATCGTAAGGGAAAAAGTGTGATTTTGAACCCGATGTAAAAAGTCTACGTTTCGATCAGTCTGCTCTGATCATCTTTAGGAAATAGGTTTTTGTCTACATTGAAGCATGTTGCACGAGTTTTTAACTGACCACAATCAACAAGAATTGCTTTATTCTTAGTACACTTTCTTTGAAGTATTTTATTTAAAATATGTATTTATATGCTTCCCCCCCCCCCCCCCCCCCCCCCCAATATTAAGATTGTTTAAACGTGGTGTATGAAACTATTTTAGAATGATTTCTTCTAATTAAAATTAGATCAAACTACTATAACAACTGATTATGCCCCCAAGCCCAGTATAAGCTTGATTTTAGGACGGTGGGACTGTCAGGAATGTAATCTTCACAATGTCACGATTTCGTTAATGCAAGTATAAAGTTCTTTTTTATGAATGGATTCAAGCCGGGGGACTTTCAAGCCATCCATCTCTGATTAAAAACAAACAGATAAAACAAACTGCGTCCGTCGGAAGTAGGCTAACATCACGATGGCTAGACGTGTTTCGTGTGGGTTTACTGACAACCCGTGTACTGCTGCCGATCGATAGTACGCGACCACCTCGTTTTCTCTGATCTGGAAAAGCTCGGGGATTTTATTTCAGTTCGAATTTCTTGAAGTGTGTTCGTCGCATTGTTCGGGCGCTGCACATGTGCGAAATTTCACAGATTGACGTTCTCGATGTTTTGCTTTTAATGTGCTTTACGCTTTTGTTAAAAATGCCTACAGCGACGAAATAAAATTGCCGTGAAAATACTGTATTATCCGGCAGGAAAAATGTATGAGCTTACGATTTCTACGGTGAATCATTCAAGACATAATTATCTCTGCTGGAAAAAATGTGTATTTTCTTCTAATTCGCGGATCTAGCTATAGGGGCTGAAGGCACGCCATAGAGGTAGTAGTGTAACTATAGGGGCCACCCCCCCCCCCCCCCCCTCCCCCCTCCCCCCTCCCCCCTCCCCCCTCCCCCCTCCCCCCTTGAAATGTTGAATTGTACACACACAATAATCGGCGTTTTAGGTTTTTAGGGGGGTGCGTTTAATGTAACAATAGTCTAGAGAGTGTATAGGTATGGGGGACTATTCGGGAGTCCCTCGGTCTCATATAGTGCTGGGTATTATGCATCAAATTCTTTTATTGGTTGAAACAAGTTGTTATTAGATCCGTTTTTATCTGAAAAGTGTCGTGTTTTTTAGGATAACAACCTCGCATTAGTTTGTAAAATTCCCTGAGAGCCAAACTCTCTAAGACTAAAAACCTCTCCTTCCTCTACGATCGAGAGGGGTGGTTCGTGTAAAAACGCGCCAATCACGTTCTGTTTTCATTTTTGTCTTGCTTGTCGTGCGTGCATAGTCTGCAGGGGGAATTCTCGGGGAATCACGTTCGTGTATTTATAATTCATACACGGACCTGGTGATATTAAGACATTACGGCTTTTAACATTTTAACTGCTCTCCAAATCCGGTTTTTAATCGGAATTTTTAAGTCAACAAAGTGGGCAGATTACAGGGAAGGGTCGATAGGGGAAATGGCCTACAGAAAACCACTTAAAAATCGGCGAAGTACAAAACGTGACTTTCATAATACCGGTAGATGGTGATTAGACTTGCTTTACTAGTCCTCTGAGTGCCGTTTAAGACGACATAAAACTCCGGGAATAAAATATGTCATGAGCGGTTGTAGATTGATGGCGCTATTTTATTCGACCCCTGATAGTTTCCGAGTTCCTTGTAGGGCCTATGTATAAAGGGAAAAGTCTGAAAGGTACCCTTTTCTATATTCATAGGAATTCATCTATAAAAAGAATGAAAATTGCAATCCGGGATTTGGACAATAATAGAAAGGAAGTTATCGCTCATAAAACACCAAGATCCGTGTTTGAGGTTTTAATTCAGTTTCGTTTGACTTGACGGTGTCATCGCAAGGGTATGCAATGGGTACGGTGTACATGCTCAACTTCTAAGTTATTTGTGTCTTGAAATGAAATGATTACTCCGACAGTCACGCGTGGTCCCTTAAATCGCAGGAATTGTATTTTAACAAAAGGCAGTTGAATGTTCATTCAAGTATTAACTTCTTAATTATTTTTAATTAATATCATTTTGAATTAAAAGCGAAATGAGGAATGAATGTTTTTATTAAATCGAAAAGAAAAATACGTAGCATGAGACGAGAAACAAACGCAGGTGGAGAAAAAGCTCGATTAAGATACAATTTGTTTGGTCAATTTTTGTGTCCATACATTTGTAATTATAAAGGCTATAATATCAACAACAAAAACAACAATTCGTATTATTCTTCGTAAACATCAAATAGACAATCACTAAGTTCTTGTCAAAGAATCCTCCAAAAAACGAACAAAACCCGTTGCGGGAAACCATTCGTTAACTTGAATATCGCACACTTTGTCTATTGCGCAATTACACTGATCAATCTAAATCACGTGATGTCGACGTTAGACGAAGCGAATTGGCTCTTGTATTAGTGCACCGTTAGAGTAAGCACTGAAGGAGGAAATTGGATGCATCTTGAAGACAAGACTAATCCTAAAGGTGAGTGTTGGGATTAAAATTATAGACGGAAGGTATATAGTTGTCGAATACAGTAGCTTAGGAGTTTAACATTAACACTTTAATTAAAGGTAACATATACACCGTTATGTATGTTATAGCAAACTATAGTTCGTGAATTGCCATTACGACCGAGGATCCCCTATTGTGTTTTCCTTTATTCCTTTACTGAAACCTAACCCCATTGCTTTGCGCTTATCCTGGCGATCGAGGACAAAGAAACCGTCCTTCGAGGATCTTTTGTTCCCTTTGTTTTCTTTTGTTTTTCGATCCTCGATCGCAAAAGGAAACAAGCACATTGTTACAGTGACCCGTTTTGTGTTCATATAGATGGCGAGACTAGCTGGATTTGTAACCAATTACAAACAAAACGTAGACTAACTAAATTTAGTATTAATTTGTGAAAGTGTTTAAAAAGTTAGGTTGGCCAATCATCGTTGGAAATTGATAAAAACAATCACCTTTTCTTGAGGTACCGCGATTTCAAAGTAGGCCTATGCTTGAGGTTATTACTATTACCTCCAAATAGGCACTTGGGGAGACAATCCCATAGAGATGTACACAAACTTAAAACAGTCCTAACTTGTTTACCCTAACCTTTTTCTCTAAGATCTTCGAGATTTATGCTATTTAGACCAAAATCTTTCGTTCTAAGACAAAACTAACTCCCAAATATTATTTTTTAGGGTAGCTAGACACTTAGGGAGACACTGAAAATGTCTCCCTAAGTGCCACTGTCTCCTTATTACCTAAAAACTTACGCTAAGTTGTCTCCCTAAGTGCCTATTTGTATAAATTCACTTTTAGTATTTCATAATAATTAATTTTGTTTTGTATGTATGACCGTGTCAAACCACGTGTGCAACTAACCTCACCAAATAATTGAACTGATCTTCAGAAAGATAATCTTGGTTGATATTGTCCTTAATAATTAGGTTTGCACGGTACATTTATATTTTGCAGTAAAAAAGAACATATGGGTTGCGAATTTAACAGGGAACCTCAAAATGAACCCGTTTTAACTTTTTTGTTTTACCGAAATAATGAATATCACATTACATGTTCATAACCACGTTTTCTCAGAGTATTTTCAGCTGTTAATAAACTGCCCTGCGTCGCGCGCCTTGAGACCTAAATACTCGTTTTCACACCAGTAGAAGGTTTCCGAGGTCCCGGGATGAAATGACCTAAGATTCGACAAGGGAAATGAGACTTATTGCAATGGGATTGGTTTGCAGCGTCCGTAGAACGCTGTCGCGTGATCAGTTAACCACGTTCTGAAATGGCTGTCGTTAACAGCGCGCATGCGTGCGCGATGTACCTTGCGCGCGTTGGGCACAACTGCGCATGTGTGTTTTAGCGTTAGGACCAACGCAGCACGGGGAACTCTAGGCTCGCTGCATCTGCGACCGTTTCTTGTAAATGAAATTAAGTAGTTTTGTCTGACTGGGCAGGCCAATAAAGGTGTACCGCAGAGAGAACTGTAACCGTCTTGAATTGTATAAGACGTACCCAGGGATTCGGGAAAGGGGGACATTTATTGCTTTTAGGCCAGAATTTCATTGATGCACGTAGTTCACGAGAGGTGAAGTTTTTGTATAGCTTCGAAAGATGGGTTTTCAATAAAGTGATTTGTCGGTAGAACTTGATTAGGTGACTTTATGGATTAATGTCGAGAATACAAAAGGTGAGGTTGAATCGTGCTCAGAATTTAGTCGGTCATTGGACTCGGAGAGGTTGAGTTAATTGGCTTCGAGTTTCGCACGCGCTGTAAAACTAAAGTGACTGAGAATAAATTAAAAAACACAGCAAATTCATTAACCTTTAAGAAAACTCAAGGACTGGTTTGATTCAGGAAAGGGGGGTAAAAAACAACCGTTCTTTGAATTTATTTGACATTTTTACCGAATCTAAAAGAAAGCTACTTCATGTTACTTGACGCTCAATGCATCTTGAATTCATCTTTAATTCATCACGCGTTCGTCTTGAGTCAGGCGGCGGTCTCGTTCGTCTTGAGTCAGTTGGCGGTGGTGTGGCTCTTCGTTCCGAATCACGTGATAATGAATAAGGCACTCTCGTAAACGTAAAAGTTTTCGCTTGGGTCGCGCTAGTAGAGAGGTGTGTTTCGCCACTTAAGTCATTTGTTTATGACCCAGAAAATAATGTCACGTCTCACATCACTCTCGCATCTTGTTCTGGGGAAAGTTGGTCAACGTCTGATGGAGTGGGCTACAGTTGGTCTTATTTTCAGTCCTCTGAATTAAAATATCGAACAGTCACTTTTTAGATGTACAATCGTAGAAATGCTGAGATGGGAATTTTAGCTATTCTAAACGTCAGGCGCCGTGGGTCTAATGCATAGACTCTTTGCAGTCGCATTTTTTACTTGGAATTTTTACTTGGCAAACCTTGGCCAAAGGTCGCTGGGTCGCGCGTCTGCAAAGTTTAAAACGAAAATTTCAACTGCGATGCAGATTGAATAAAAAACCTGAAGTGTTATTGACTACATTGTTTTGTTGTACTGTTAATTTTGTTTATACACTTGTCATTTCTTAACACATGATGTACTGTATACCACATTCGTAAGCAGTAAAGTTCGAGTTCAATTCGTAATCGGCAACAAGGATGACGCAGGGTTGTAGTCGAGTCCCTGCAAGTCCTTTCACAAGTCCTTTCGTGAAGCCAGTCACAAGTCCCTTCATAAAGGCAGTCACAAGTAACTAGATGAACAATGACAAAGGAATGCCTTTGTCAAAGCTGATTTGAATAGCTTGTGATTTGAATTGGAACTGAAGGACTTGTGATGGACTTGCAGGGACTTACATGGACTTGCAGGGACTTGTGATGGACTCGACTACATCCCTGGGATGACGCAGTCAAGACATCGATACATCGATAAGATTGGAGACAGAAGGATCACGGAGAGGTTTGTCAACAAAAGAGGAGCTGCATCAGCTGTAGTCTGGAGACAGCCATGGTCTGGTTTCACATGGACGCACTGATAACTCACATCGACCCTAAACATCTTCGTTCTCCAACGAGCGACTTATATCTATAGGCAATTTATCAGGTTCCCTCATGTTTAATGTTTTATCGGAAACCAGAAATAATGTCAATCTGTTACATGTTTCATGGATCGATCGTTAGTTGATAACAAGTTAACTCGGAATTGTATAGCAATTCACTGAATAACTATCAAACAGAACGTAAGGTTATGAATCAGAAAATATGGAGAAAAACTGAGGATCGGTAATGGGAAAACTCGGACGAATTTGTGACAAATTAAGCCATTTGGCGTCCGTATTTTTTTTTTTTTATAGTGTTATAAATTATTTCATCATTAAAGAATGTAATACAATTTAAGCTTCTTTATTTCCTGGCACAATTCCCATGTTAATTCTAAATATAAACAGACATTTAAAGACAAAAATCTGGTTTACCTTCACTTTAACTGAGTTTCAGTCGAATTATTAAAATTCTTTGCAGTTTTGATAGACAGTCGTCATACTCCGTTAAAACTAAAGTTACATCACAACTTTATACGCTAGTTTGAAAAATGTAAAAGTTAAATCACAACCTATACACCACGCTGGTATACAAAATGTAACTTAATTAATATCTTAACAGATATAGAAGGAAAATGACAGGTTCTGTGATGTTGTCAATTCCTCGAACTTGAAATGTGACCTCGTGTTTGTAAAAAAAAAGTGTAACTTAATAAAGGAACAATCCACTCACTGCTTCACGATACAATTAGTTGAGAGAAATAACAATGACATTGAAACTGTGTGTGTAAATGACAATGACATTGTGACAATAAAAGCATTGATTTGAAGGGAATAATTTGATAAGGACAGGTTTGGTGATGCATGGAACATTGTATGTCGTACTGATTGGAGTGGTCTGGGAAGAGGCTACAAGGATTTTTGGCCATTTTATGGATTTGATTAGAAGAAAAGGTTTACATTCGAAGGATTTGCAAATAAGAGCAGAGCCTTGGTAGACGACTATAGACGGCTGGGGATCCCGCGAGATTAATAGACTGCTGGGGTCCTCGCAGGATGATGACAAGACGGCTGGGGATCTCGCGAGATAATAGACGGCTAGGGTTCTCGCGAGATTAATAGACGGCTGGTGTTCTCACAGGATGATGACAAGACGGCTGGGGATCTCGCGAGATAAAAGACGGCTAGGGTTCTCGCATGATGATGACAAGACGGCTGGGAATCTCGTGAGATAATAGACGGCTGGGGTTCTCGCGAGATGGCTGGGGTTCTCGCGGGATGATAACTCAGTCAGACAGATAATGCTATTTATGATTGCCTTCTGATAATAACATGTTTACGGATCTTGTTTGAAAGCTAAAGGAATGTGCAAAAGAAACGTTTAATTAGGACATCACAATAAATAACATTTAGTCGGGGAAAACGTCCCTTTACACGCATTTATTTTGGACTTCAGTCGTAAATCAGGAATATATTTTGCTGCATTTCTTTTATAATAAACATGTTAAACGTATAATGTATTGAAAGTGACTCATCAGCATTAGTCTGTTGAATGTTCATAATATTAATTCAACTGTATTCATGACGTCAGTTTTCCTGTTGCCTACCTGGCTAGCCTAAATTTGATTTCTTCATAGAGTTGAATTGTGTCATGAATATGTACACATGAATATGCATTACTAATGACCTCATCATTCATGACGTCATCTTGATTGGCCGCGCCTACCCTTTATTAAAGGTTTCATGTCTTAATGTGTCGTATGATGAATCGATGCTACTCAAGCATGTAACTCGTTCAGTACGGTTTAATAACGTAAGAACTCGACCGTTGCATTCCATTCTCTTGTTACCTCAGCGAAATAATTATATTACGACCAACGAAAATACTTGCTAGTAGTATAATAGTCAGTATATCTTGTTGTTATTTATCAAATATTTGATATTAATTTGTTTTGTCAAATCAGACACCACGAAATTAAAGAATTTGAAATCTAGACGTGGGCACAAGGCAGTTTATTTTTAAAAAAAGTCTTGGTGAACACAAGAAAAACATAAATCAAGCACGACTACAAAATAGCCACATTTATCTCACGAATCAAGCTCTTTTAGGTTTTTATTTATGGACTGTGACGTCATCCAACATGGCGGCGATTGTGTTCCGATGGACCACTGTTTTGTTTCAATCGTTTCATTAACGCGTGGATTTAGGTCCGTTGCACACGTTGCGAAAACAGTCTGTCAAGAATAGACCTAAGACATAATGACGTCACGATTTGTTTACATTGGCGCCTTTCTATGGGAGTCAGGTGTGAATGATAGTCATCACGCTCCCATAGATATCGGGGCGGACATACGTCACAGGTCAGCGCGCCGATGAAAACAATACGCGCTGACACTGCACTGTAGCATACAAGACTGCGCGTGCGATCATCGTTCTTACCGGCGCGGTGTACGTATTATGACGCGTTATTATGACAGTTCCCGGATGTCCGCCCCGATCTATAGGATAGCTCCCATAGGAAACATTGAGGTTATAGTTTGGCTTTTGAGGTGTATTTGTCTTCTACGAAAAGGCAACGTTGTTGGCTAGATTTCTCTCTTAAAAGACAATTAATCTAAAATCCCACGCTTAATTTTGCCATGAAGCAAGATATGACACGGAGGAACTCCCCCGCCCCCTTGTTTTGTTTTGTTTTGTGGTGGTCATCATGCTTGCGGAATATTGATGTTTCTCAGAAACTTTTAGTTTATTAGAAGGGTGCGTTAGGTAACAATAGTCTATAAAGAGTGTGTATATATAGGTATATAAGGGAGACTATCCCTTGGTCTCATACCGTGCCGCTATCCATGGAGGAATAAAAACCGCATGCACACTAAACAATAATGTCCACAACTTGTTTGGAATCCAATCTGATTTGTCTCGGAACATCTGCCTGTGACAACCTTGACACAATAAGAGAAACGAGCTATATGAGAGTTTGCAGAGGGGTTAGGGTTAGGGTTAGTTTGCAGAGGGGTTTCCATCCAAACCGAAGCACCCATCGTCAATAAATGCTGATTAGTAAAATGAAATTCGACCGCTGCCCGCTTTCCCATTTTGTTGTAAAACACAATCAATCTTTAAAAGCGTTGTTTGTGGTCGAGTGATTCATTTAACATCGTTTTGAATGTTCTTTTGTCTTTGTTAATGCGTGTGTAATGTGACGACAGTGTTGTCCTGCGTGAGTTTCAATCTAAGTCCCCCATACAAGATCTGTCTGATTTCCCACATGTCAGATCTCGGTCTCGTCACTGATCTTTTTCGCTTTTTGAAATCTGTTTAGAACCAATGAGGATATTAAGTTAAGGTATTCCTTGAAAGGTAAGATACACCATTGGTAATTGCTTGAATTATCATGAATGGGTGGATGTAAAGGTAGGATACACCATTGGTAATTGCTTGAGTTATCATGAATGGATGGATGTAAAGGTAGGATACACCATTGGTAATTGCTTGAATTATCGTGAATGGGTGGAATGTAAAGGTAGGATACACCATTGGTAAATGCTTGAATTATCATAAATGGGTGGATGTAAAGGTATACACCATTGGTAATTGCTTGAGTTATCATGAATGGATGGATGTAAAGGTAGGATACACCATTGGTATATGCTTGAATTATCGTGAATGGGTGGAATGTAAAGGTAGGATACACCATTGGTAATTGCTTGAATTATCATGAATGGATGGATGTAAAGGTAGGATACACTATTGGTAATTGCTTGAATTATCATGAATGGATGGATGTAAAGGTAGGATACACCATTGGTAAATGCTTGAATTATCGTGAATGGGTGGAATGTAAAGGTAGGATACACCATTGGTAATTGCTTGAATTATACCATGAATGGGTGGATGTAAAGGTAGGATACACCATTGGTAATTGCTTGAATTACCATGAATGGGTGGATGTAAAGGTAGGATACACCATTGGTAATTGCTTGAATTATCATGAATGGGTGGATGTAAAGGTAGGATACACCATTGATAATTGCTTGAATTACCATGAATGGGTGGATGTAAAGGTAGGATACACCATTGGTAATTGCTTGAATTATCATGAATGGATGGATTTAGGGGGTTGTATTCTATAGTAAATATCGTTTAACTGACCTGTCCGAAGTTTGGATGCTGAGGAAAGCAAGAAAAACGGCGTTCGTTTTCAATCGGCTTCGGACGGTGATTCTTACGTTGTTGTTATTTTTTCGCGATCGTCGTCCGGCGATCGTGAATTTGTTATTTTTTATAAAATTATATTTTTCGGAACTACAGGATATCTAGCGCAATATATTTGCTGGATGTCTACACTCATTATTTACTTTCAAATAAGTGAGATATTTCCTATTATTTCGGTAGTAATCGATATTTGCAAATGGTGTATTCTACCTTTAAGATCGCCATTATACAGCCGGCAGCATTCGATATTTCACTTGCTTTCACATCGGTTTCCTGGTTTACTTTGTCGAGTCGAGTGTGTATGTTTTATCTTGCTATATACGGCCTGAGCCTTTGCAATCAAATCAGTGGATAAACACTGAAGGTCCACCCACGAGGTTAGAGAGATACGTCTGCCCGCTAAAGGCGTACCCTGCTGGCCTCGGCGTTCATCAACAAAATGCAATAGAAGCTTTAACAAAAAAACGTCGAGGATTTTATTTAATTTCAAGACGTGAATCAGCAAAATGCACCAGAACAAGACATACGATAATGCCAAACACCTACGTATCCTCTCCCAGCCCTATGTCTTTCCTCGGCCCTACCTGTCTCCCTCGCCCCTACCTGTCTTCCCTCGTTCCTTTCTCTATGGTCCTACCTCTCCCCCCTCGGCCCTACCTCTATTTCCTCGGCCCTATATACCTGCTTCCCTCGTTCCTTTCTCTCCCCCCTCGGCCCTACCTCCCCTCCCTCGACCCTACCTCCCCTCCCTCGACCCTACCTCTCTTCCCTCGCGATCGGTCCTATCTGTCTTCCCTCGGCCTACCTGTATAGTTTATTCCATTTTCATTTTTAATAAATAGACGTTTGTTTATTTCTCGCGGGATTTTTTTCTTTTCACAGGGGGACGGAGAAACGACGCTGAATTGTTAGGGCTTATACTTAAGGGCTTGCCTCCAATAATGTATGCACTGAATGAAATAAAATCCGTCTGACTTAATGTAATTTTTCCTAAGTTTTTCTTTTGTCGCTTGGGGAAACGAATGAAGACCGGTGTTAAAATGTCTATCAAATTATCAGTCAAGGTTGCGATTCTGTTTCAGAAGAATACGTCCCGAAGACAGAGAGATCATTAAGATGTAAAACTGTTGTGAGTTGTCAATTTCTGACACTCCAGTCACTAATCCTTTTTCGGCTTTGTTTCTCATCGTCAATTTGCCGTATCTATTCAGTCACGCTGGGATTTCTACCGGCACATTGTATAGTCTAAAGGGATATACCGTCTTGTTGTGTTTTGTAGGCTTTGGCCTTTTCGATCTGATCAAAGTCAATTCAGTTTTTGTTTTCCGTGTAGAATTGTCCGTGGAGAATGCACAGATAATAATTGTTTATAGAAAACATAATTAAATGTTATAGCTCGATCAAAATGGCGAAAATGCAAAGCAATTCTAACCACTCCAGACATGAATAAGATTCAGGCCAAAGTATGCGGTGATTTTCGCGTTCACAGCGCAAAGACTCAATTATATTATTATTATTTTTAATTCGTTTACAATTTTTCCTCAAGGCACGAGTTGCCATAACAATGAGCAGTTATGGCCACGTATCTACCAAGACTGGTGCTCAAGGCGCTGTAGGATTTTCAAAGACGGGTTAATAAAGTTTATTTGAATACAAGACCCATTATGTAGCACCTTTGTAAGAGGTTTTTATAAGGTGCCGCGGCGCACTTTGCAGCCACTGACAGGAACACCGGGGCAAACACCTCCTCTAAGTGTTACTTGGTTCTTTTACGTGCACAACACACGGGACCTACGACTTTACGTCCCGTCCGAAGGACGAAGCATAATGGTTAAGTGCCTTGCCTAAGGACACACGTGTCATGACCGGGACTCAAACTCACACTCTACAGATCAGAACTTCCAGAGCTTGAGTCCGCGTGCTCTGAACCGCTCGGCCATAACACGTCATAAACTCGTCACAATAAAACTTAGTGTTCACAATGTTAACTGATGTTACAATGTGTGCACGGAAATGCATATTTAAAATAAGTAACAAAACTAGCCTATTACAAATTATGTTTTCCTACCTCCATGGCTGAACCATGGAAGCTTAGAAATGCGAGGCGTGAGGTTGTACTTCGGCCGGGAATACGCGATTATACACGGCGCGTTAGCCATGAACAACGCGCCAGAAAATTGAGCTTCCGAGTGAAGTTGAGACGCGGCAGAAATACAAATTCACACAAAAAAGATAATTCTTCCTTGATATCCAATTACAAGATTCGACGTAAGAAAAATGTGACTAACAACCGCGAAAAATCCACATGGAAAAAATGACAAAATTGACGAACCTTGAAACATTGAAACACCTGTCGTGCAATCATTGTGTAATAGAATTACTTCTGCACATAACGTTTTGCAGTGAACGGATTGTTCTTCAAGAATACGCTCTTGCACAAGTTATACTGACAAGGATAACTATAACGAAAACAGATGCCGTTATTTGTCTCAAGACATTCTGCTGAAGAGAGCAACCTTATAAGTTGTCGCGCATTGGACAAGTTGACAATGCCAGGTATGTCATGACGACTAACCGAAGTGTTTTAATTTGGTCGTATTGGTGGGAAATTCGGTACCCTTTGGAGACGTGAACACAATGGGGACAATGGGAGTGAAAAGGTCTCCAAAGGATAATTTCTATAGATGACTTTAGGTCTCCACTAAGAATTTAACGAATTAGATTTTTGGATTGTACTTAAATTACTCAAAAACTAGGGTTAGGATGTGGGTTATAGTATAGTGTTTGGGTTAGGGTATAATATAGGGTATGGGTCGAAATTTCAACCCAGGAAAATAATTGTGGTTAAAATGGGAGCATTTTGAAAAACGTGCTTGACTTTCTAACCATTTTGTACACGAAAACAAAGCCATGTCTCCACAGTGATACAAAAAAGCCATTACTTCATGTTTTAATACAACCGATGTGACTTCAACATTGCTTCTTATATAATTGTATCCCAACAATTACTACCCTTAAAAAGCTTTTTTGATTGACATTTTAAATTACTTTGTTTCTACATCTCAAAGTATTTTCATTGTACATGTATGTTGTTTTCCTTTCAGGCTCAAAGTACTGTGAAATTCCAAAGCTCTTTTCGTCTTTTAAAGACACATTGTTTCTTTGTTATTCCTTGAAAATAAGTGGCATTAAAATTCTATCGAAGTACGAATTGATTTCTCATTTTACAGTTCGAAATTGTTTTTTGTATGTGATTTACTTCAGAATGTGATAGTCCTCAATTAAATACAAGCCGCGAAATAAAAATTGAAGAAAATTGATGATTTTAAGTCCAAATTGATCGCAAACATTTTGCCCTTTTTTGTTTACTTTAAAACAGTTGTTTTGATGTGAAACTTTATCCGTAGGCAAAATTAAAGTGCGCTTTTGATTTTGATGTCGTGCTTAAACGCGTGCAGTGATTACTCGCGCATGCGCATTTGCGCGATTACAAATCCATCACGGAGTAAATCTGTCACGCTCTTGGAGCGTTGTTTACAATGTAACGCACAATAGCAGACAAACGTCTCGCGATAATCGACATAATCGCGATACACCTGTACCAGGACTAACACTCCCTCTTATTTAGAGAACTATAATTATCTGGATAAATGTTGTAAATACACTCGAAGTGTAGGTCTCCTTTAAAAAAAAATAACTCTCAAAGGAGCAGTAAATCCGCTCCCATGAAAAGCATTGAAGGACGTCACTCCACGACACTATGAAAAGCTATTAGCTATGGTCCAACACTTTATTATAAAAACCGAAGTTGGAACTCAACTTGCATATTGGTCCCCCAGGGAGAACCGATGAAAAATGAAACAAAATAAAAAGCTTACTTTGCTGTGAAATATTGGATTAAATAAGTTAAATAAGTTAAAGGAAAGTTATCAATTAATACCACCGTCACTGATGTTTCTGGTTTGAGATAGTTTATTATATTCGTGGCTGGCCGGGATGGCACCGTCGACGTGGTAGGTGGTAGGCCGTCTACCCGCCCCCTTCGGACCGCAAACAAATAGAAAAATGCAAACAAATGTAGCAAATGTCTGCCACTCTCCGTCCCTACTCCCCCTCCCTCCCTCTTTCAAATTTCCCAAGATGTTACCCCCGCCCTCCGATATTGACAAAACAAATCTCTGCTCTAGATAGAGCTTTTAATATTCCCCAATAAAACCGCACTTACCGAATCCATCGGGGTCTTTTTTGCTCGATTTTCTGAATTAGGTTTTGTATACATCCCCACGCTAACCTGTCCGTTTATTGTCTACTTCTGTTTGTTGCCTTCCTTAAAAAAAATCAATTTCGCGCGTCCTCCGTTTTCTTGTGCAGGAAAACCAAGGACGACAATCTTCCTTTCTCACTTGTGTCTGACGAGGACGCAATTTGTAGAAACAGTTGAATTTTAACAGACAAATATTCCACCACAACTCGAATCTCGCTGTGGAGATTTCATTTTAACCGATATTGTGTCCGTGTAGACCTATATAATATGCTTGTCGGGCGAGTTATAATAAATTAAATGGGAAACGCGGCAGAATTATACGACGAATAAAAGACTCGTACACCCAAGGACATACAAACAAGGTTTGATTTCCAAGATGAGATTGTTCCCACAATTTCCGCGAAGGTTTGATCGAGATGCACTCGGTCGGGTCCGGAGCGGGAGAGATTTGAGTGAATCTGCGCTTTGGTTGCCGGTGAAATGTATGGTATGTTGCTCGGCATTGTCCACCGGTGCAACGCCGCAGGATGGTGTAGGCCTATCAGAACGATTTATGTCTCGTGACACTTTGTTCCGCGCGTCGCGTGGTAAATCTTACACACAACCCCGTATACCTGTCAGTCAAACGAGCTGGTGTAACTTCACCTGTCCACTAATTCAATTATCTAGGTGGCTATTTTCTCTGTGTGAATAAAAGGCCGCGAAATGACTTCTGTCGAGAGTTTTATTGTTGTTCATATACGTAGACTGTGAAGCGAAACATGAAAAGAAGATTCTTCATAGTTGGTCATGCTATAGGATTAAAGTTTCTAACTTTGGCAAATCAGAGTTTGTTATAATTTTATAAAGTTTCACTATTTTGTATCAGCTGGTTTCAGATTAGGATTTCCACCTTTGAGCCAATTTAAAAGTGCTTTTGGTTTGATTATTTAGACACTTTTTAATTGGTTCGGAATTTTACATCTTAGCCAATCATAGTGGGTGTACGTTTGGAACGTTTGTGTTGCAACCTCGGCCAAACACTGTTGGTTACTACTGCTCAGATTTTCAAACATTAGCCAATCGGAGCGCGTCTAACGGGTTGGTCTGCATTAATTTTGACGCTTTGAATATTGTATTTGTAGATGAAGCTTGAACCCATAACACTTCACCAAAGTAAAGGCTTTCTAGACTGAAAGGATTGCATAGAATTAAGACGCCAGAATCTCTGGATAGTCTCTTGTATTAAAGTTTCTTGTTCTCATGTCTCGAGGTTATTGAAACAAAGCGATTGTGTCCAGAAAAAAACCTAACGCATCACTAATAAATATGAGCACAAACGAAACAATTTACCTGGACTGATTCTATATAGAATGAAAGCATCGATCCTGCTTTCTGCAAATTTATAATTATTGACTAGAGTACTTGGTTTATTTTGTGATGAAGAAAAGTTACGGGACCATTTTTAGTAGACCTTGCCTGACATAAGTTGGAGGCCCGGAGTTGTTGTGACCATAATAACTATAGGAATGTAAGACGGGTGAAGGCTGCCGCTTCGTGCATGGCCTAACTGTGGGTCTTTGACAGGTGGGATTGACCAATCATGAATTCAACTTTGCCTTAGGGAAACTACACATAAAACGAAGACAACATTTCCTACTTTAAGTTTTTGCCATATTTTGGTTCATAATGAATGAAGATTGTGGTTACTGTTTTAATTGCAGATTGCTGATATTGTTTCACAACTCGCTAATTTCAGAGTAACATTAACTCATTGGTTTACTGCCATGAGACACAAACGAGTCACCCAAGCCAAGCAGAAACATATCCAACATTCCCCCGATCAGCTTTTAGTGCTGAGATAGCTGTAACACTAAGGTTTCCGCCCAGAACGACATCACTCTTTTGCTAAACGGTGGAAATTCACATCAGCATAACATCTAAAAGGCAATAAAATACCCGGAAAAATGGCAACAATTTGTTAAATTGCATTACAAATTACACTGCACCCACCCTTTCAAAGATAGGACGACCGCCCCGCCCACCCCTTTGCCGGTTTGTTTATTATTGGGCAATTAACTGACCCTTATCTTGTTTTAGGTGTTATATTACCTCTTCACCCTCAAGACGTTTCTGCAAGAATGCAACCAACCTTGCAAAATAAAACTCCGGGGATCTTCTTTGCAGGTGGTGAGATTCCTTTGTACAGGGGGTACACGGGCCACATTTTATTAATACCGGGGGATTTCCCAAGACACCGATTCCTGCTTAATATTTTTGCGGTTTTCCTTTTACACGAAATCCACACTTTCAAGGTTTCTATTTTTGAGAATTCCTGTCTATGTTTGGTATGACTGGGGGTGTAGGGTGTATGTGTATCATTCGCGTGTGGGAATCGCAGGGATTTAAAAATAATCCAAGTCGCTCCCCTGGGATCGATACGATAATCTTTGGAGCAGTTGACCTCAACGTTGGGGGATGAGGTTTTCAAGTCTAACCACAAATAACAGATTCATTTGAATTGTGTGGTGGGAAAATATATTAGTAGGATATTGCTAAATCAAACTGGGGTGTAACAATAAGCTGCCGACGTTTCGGTCAGTAATCTCTTACCGTCATCAGATGATAAAGTATACAATAACGTAAAGAATTTCCAAATCGACCCATTTAAAAGTAGGTATAAGGTTGGACATTTTAAATACCTGACGATTATTTTTGCTGCTTTTTTTCCAAACATGCAGGGCGTTCTTTGGTGTTTTTTGGTTTTGTTTTTTAGTTTTTCCCAAATGTTGTTCTTCCTTATACTCCCCGTTTTCCGCGTTTTTTTCTCGTGACAGTATTCCGCAGCATCTTGAGAGGTAAATTCTCTCGAAAACAAGCGACTCCGGTTTTCCGTGTGGTACATTAGTTGTAACCCCCCCCCCCCCCCGAATCAACAAAGATTGCCAAAGTTTTCTGAATTTATGGCTACTGTTTAACCCCCGGGTTTGTCTGTCTCCCAACCGGTAAACAAGGACACGTTGACTAAACAGGCTCCAAATATCTTCCGACTGAACCACTCTAGGATAGGATTCGAATCGAACCTACATTATTGACATACTCAAATAATTAACGACTAGATCTTTTAAATGTCGGGAGCTAAAAGTGCGCTCAAATGTCATTATACTTTAATGAACTTTTCCGTCTGGTATAGAAGGTGTTTTTTCTACATGGAAATTTGATTCCAATTATGATAACGAATGTGGTGTTTTGACGCTCGTATTCTGCCTGGATTAGGATAGGCACCGCTTTTCACTCAGTTTCAACGCATCTTGTGGCATTCGAGCAAGTAAATGCACTGCGTCACTATAGAAAACTACAAACGCAATCATCCAATTTAGATAGAAACTGATTAGTAATAGTAGTGGTGATATTTTGACAATCGGCTCTAACCCACCTGCTGAATTAAATTCCTGCCTAACTCGATTATATGATTTCTTCCTTTAATTTCCTCAAATTATCTCATCTTGTCGTCTCACAAATCTCATTTCTCTTTTACTTCGATTACCTCGACAAATGACCTTTTTGTAGTCCGTTCAACCGTTTTACACGACTACAAATGCCACTACACTCTTCACCATAAAGAAATATCTCTAGACGTAAGAAAACGACAAAAAAAGATGAAACACGGTGTCACATGCTCAACATACCCTGTGAGGAACTTACCGCAGTGCGCGTGCGTCTACGGGTTATACGCGCTCCATTCCACATCCGCGCACGCGCATTTAGTGTGAGGGTAAAAACAGTACAATAGTCTGAGCACGCAATGTCGTGACTATTTCATCAACTGCAGGAGAAAATCGAGTAGTGTATAATCAATTTTTGTGCCGGCCCGTTGCAATTCTTGTGTTTATTCAGCCGTTGGGGTCGGAGTGAACCGAATCCTTACCAAATAGAACTGCAACTCTATAGAGACTATTATAGCAGGCCATCGATAGTCTCTATTGGTCTCTTGGCGCGTAATACACGCGGGACGCGCTCTATGCGCGCGCGCGTCAGCCAGTCAGCTTGTAGTGGTTGGAGCCGCGTGGAATTCGAGTTTTAGTATTTTATTGAGTATTTTAAATTAGCTCCACAGTAACCTATATAAAGACAACCAGCAAACACCAAAGTTGCTTATTTACAATTTAAAATTACCAAATTTAGCATAGGAAGGAAAATATCTCAGATTAAAGCAATATTCTGAGGCATAAGTCAGCGTGTAGTCACATGATTCGAGTTTTAGTATTTTATTGAGTGTTTTAAATTAGCTCCACAGTAACCTATATAAAGACAACCAGCAAACACCAAAGTTGCTTATTTACAATTTAAAATTACCAAATTTAGCATAGGAAGGAAAATATCTTAGATTAAAGCAATATTCTGAGGCATAAATAAATCAAGACGTGTCTTTATTGTCAGCTAGCTCAATACCTTTTTTTACCCGTCGGCAATTGTTATCCTCAATTCTACTCAATCTACGCAAAATATCATTAGCTATCTTCGATTTTTTTTCTCCCCAGCGGTATATAGTTTTCGAATTTACCTTCACCGATTTGGTCCGCCCGATGCTCGACCACCACTCTTCAGTTAATTCCAAACCGGTCGCTTGGTAACCGTTGCCAAGTAACGGCACGGAGACACGGTTTGTGCATCTTTTTCTCTTTTACATCCATTCGACGCCTGGTGAAAATGTTAGTGTGGATCTTTGGGTAAATGTTGTCATGACATACTAAATAGACCTCGACCTTTCCGTAAGGTTGATTTTAGACCTATAAAAGGCCTGGTTTTAGTAAGTATTCCTGCAAACTTGGCTATAAATTATTTTGGTATTTTACCTTTAAAAAACCCGCATGGTATATTGGGGAGTCTGGAATTCAGTGCTAAACACGCACAACAAAGTTTCATTTTTTGTTGTCGTTCATTGTAAAAAATAGAACAATGATCGCTACCTTTCGCACGTCTGAATTCATTGCCTATTAAAATTATTACTTGTTGATGTGATGTGTAAATCAACATCCTTCAAACCTGAAGCCCAAGCAAATGTTAAATTCTTAAAACAATGCACCGGAAGTCCGTTAGCTCAAGCTCGAATTTCTATGCATTTTATTGCACCAATCGCTGAGGAGCTTACATCCGTACGTGTTTGAGTCGAGCAATTTGATTAGGCCTTCTTAAGCTAAGCTAGCTCCGTATCATGCAACCAGAACCTAGATGATGTAAAATTCCAGAGGCCGCTTCCTGCCTTTGGGACATGTACATACAAACAAAGGTCGACATGTACATTCTGCTTCTTTCAGAACACGGGTTAATTTTAGAATAAAACTTGCTGTCCAGTCGAAAATGAGGTAGTCAAAGGAGTTTCTTTGATCAAAACATGACTGAAAATTAGTCAATCAGTATAGGTAGCAACACTACTACTTTGGAGCGACCTTCGAGTTATTTAGTCGATTGTAAGAACACGGCACAGTTGCATACGAAGATGTGAAGACTTCAGATAAATAAAGTGCTCACCCGTTTATATTGGCGGGGCCGAATTGTCGGGCTTGGCGTCCTTCTATATAGGGCTTGTGTTGTGAAGTGTTCACATTGTTGTAGAAGTGCTACGCAGCGTAAGACCGTTTTAACTTTGTTTTTCAATAAATTGTGATACACAGTTTCAAATTTAATTCTCGTGGTTTTTGTTGTTGTTAGCGCTACGTTTAATCTATACATATGTTATGAATAGAAAAATGCACAGTTTTGATGTTATTATTGTGAATCATTACCACCAGTTTAGCCGAACATTTTACGAGAATTCGTTGGCACTAGTATCTGCCAGGTAATTTTCCGTAAATTTTATTGGATTCTCTTTTTTACAGTAAACATGGTATAGGCCTAGAGCGTTGAGTACTCGTTCTACTGGAAATAGTGAAGGGTTTCATTGAATGCTATAAGTAAAGTTATAAAATGTGACAAAAACTATGTAGCATACAGGACAGTAGGCGGCTTATATGCAGCACACACCTCGCCATACATGAATGCATGAAGCCAAGAACGTATGAATCAAGGAGTTGCCAAAATCCTTCATGTCCAAAGATGCAAATTATTTATCATTCGGTGGCACGGAGAATCTACAATCCAGGAAGGGATTTAGCAGATTGAAAGGCCTAACACCAAATGCAGAATGCAATGCTTCACAGATTACAGGATTTCCGGGCGGGCGGGCGCGCGG
Source organism: Crossaster papposus (assembly GCA_037893245.1). Classification (NCBI taxonomy): domain Eukaryota; kingdom Metazoa; phylum Echinodermata; class Asteroidea; order Velatida; family Solasteridae; genus Crossaster; species Crossaster papposus. Next base: position 1,360,384 of record JBAIAA010000465.1, read on the forward strand.
TGTAGCCCGATTTTTTGCATGGTTTTTCGCGCATTTTTTGTTGCGCTTTTTTTTTCTTCCCCGCGCGCGTGTTTTTATTTTGTGCGCCATTGTAGACTGGGTCGCCAATCGTGATCATGCATTAGATGAACCTCATCGCTTCGACAAACTTGTTTATTTTAAAGGAATGTGAATTCATTGGATTTTAGAAGGGGATTTCCCGAGATTGGCCTTGGACATTTCAACTTGGATTTTTCTTTTCTCTGTCAGCTTCACATTTTTTCCCGCACCGTTGCGCATATTGATATTGGCCCTACGTTCTTTGAGGGAATTAATGTTCGCCTGGTATATTTCCAATTTTGCAAGCGTTTTGCATCGCTATCGTGACGGCCAATGTTGTTTTAGTAAGTTCTGGACGCAAAATGGATGGTACGTACATCAATACCCGCTACTTGTGTAATACCCGGCTGTGTAATATTTGTGTATTGTGGCTGGGGACTGCAAACTTTCATTAACTTAACTTGAGTTGAGGGGGGATTGTTAGATGGTTTGTATTAAGAAATAGAATCCTTCAGTTATCGTGTACCCTACACTTTGTTTAATTTGGTATCGTAATAAGGCAATAAACTAGAACACACGAAGTCTTGAGCGGAACTGAGTTGACGTGCGGTGAAACACTGGAAGATTTATATCCGTCGTGAGTCGAACAGTTTCAATGAAAAGAATGGAAAACACAAAGACTGAGAGAGATACTCTCTGAAGTTAAATAAAACCGTGCCAAACTGAACTACACTTTGAAGATGTTATTACAGCTGATATCTAGCTCTCTCACAGACAGCAATCTTCATAGGAAAACTGCAACTGCGTATTGTACACAATCAAGCACGCGTTGCGCAGTGAAAATGTTCCAAACACGCGCGCGTGTTGTTCGAAATGTGTTAGAAATACGGCGCAGCCAATGCGTGCTACGTTATAATCGCGCACGCACCACTGATTACTCATGATAGCGCTCATTGGCTAAACGCGTAGTAGCGCGTTTACATTGTTGCTCTCCACTCTCCGTGTGAGCGTTTATGACGTAGTCACTTACGAATCTATGCTAGTTGACGCACAAAATGCCGATGGACGTGGCTGATCTGTAAAAAATGGCGTCGTTTTGAGTGAGACCTATTGTGTTATACTATATGCAGTCAAAAAGATGTTTGTCTTTGAACTAAACTCCATAATATAAAAAAGAAAGATAAGGCATTTATGTTACAAATTAATGATTGGTATAGATTGGGTGCTGTAGACTGGTACAGCCCACGAAACACGGCTCCGTTTCCAAATTGGTCACAGGCTTCATTGCGCCATTGCAACTAAAGCCGGAGTTTCAAAAACAACCCTTTGGATTGACGCAGACTGTGCCCACGTACGACTTTGTCGCGCTGATTTATGAGATATTGTCGTGGAACCCGACAAATAAGACGACTGGTGTGAAAAAGAAGAAGCCGTGTATACTGGGCTGATTTACGCAAATGAATTACTTCGGTCGCCTAATGAAATTTACCGCACGTGGCTAAGAGACACACACACCTTTTTGTCATATCAATTACAAGGTGTTGCGTTGTTTGTAGGTTGAAGAATGGGGCATATAGGTTGAGTGTTGCAAGACACACCACGTGTAAAAATTATAACCGCGCGCAAAAAAATTGAAAGGCGGGAATTGTTCGCATAGTCCATTTTGTATACGTACCTGCGAGGTGGTGATATCGATGTTTACTCCGAGAAGTCACCGAAGCGATAGTGTTGTCGCCTTGCGTCGCCTACACGTGTTCAATTGCAGCGCCTTTAAAAAAAAAAGGTGAACGTATCGAGACACATCCGGTAACACAACTAAGTTGTTATGGTAACCAATGCGTGGCGTAACAGGTGACATCCGCGGACCTTGTATTGTATTTTATACGACTGAGGGGGCATCTGGGTTCTAACCTTTAAACAGGTCAGTGTAGCAATGACCCCCCCCCCCCCCCCCCCCCCCCACATCCACCCATTTCTGAAGATTACAACACAAACAAATGTACCCTGCACATGCATGCAACTTGCAAGGAAACCACGGGAATTGTCCTATAGGAATAAATGTCACTCCAGTTGATATTTATTACCGGACCCAAATTGAATGTTCTCGACTGCGATTCAATATATCATGTAGGAGAAACTGGATAGATTTCTCTTTCTTCCCCAGGGTATTTGAATCTACGTTATCTAATAGATGACTAGCACCCCCCCCCCCCCCCCCCCCCCACACACACACACACACAACTTCTTCCTCCCCTATTAGTTACAGTATCTCCACATATTGCGTCTAGTTTGATAAAGAGGTTTGTTTAGCTGTTTACTCGCTATACGTAGATTTATTGAAGGCGGGTTCATTTCGTTCTGCGCGCAAAATCTATCGACCGTAATTTACATCAAAGTTAATGTGATTAGCCGTCGTAAAATGTTGTCATCTAAACTGGTAACATGAAAATAACGTTTCTAATAACAACAGCGGAGTCAGTCAGAGCTCCAAGAAACCTGCCTCGATTTGCGAAGGACTTATTTCTTATCATAGTACATAGAAAGAATATTACATTAAAATATTGTTTATTTTGGTGAGATATAGTAAGGAACAACCGGTACACAGGGACAAACGCTTACTGAGTTAGCCGGAATGCTCAGGGGCCAATTTCATAGAGCTGCTAAGCAAACAAATGTGCTTAGCACAACAGGTCTTGCTCATTAAAAACAGGTTACCAGCCAAAATTATACGTGTTTTTCATGCTAAGCAAAAAACAGCCGATTATCAATCCAGAACAATAAAGATCAGTTGAAAATTTGGTCTGTAACCTTGTTTTTTGACAAATTGTCATGCTAAGCAAATTTTTGTGCTTAGCAGCTCTATGAAATTGGCCCCTGATGGGCCATTAGGTCACCGGTCTTTAGTCCGTGCAGCGTGACGATCACGTTCCGTGCCAAGTTTGTCCTCGATATCTACACATGCGCGCATGCGTGGTTCTAGTTGTACAGCCCAAAAGTCTGTCAATTCAGAATTACTTTAAAACGTGAAGGCATGCGCACGACGCACGAAAGTAAACCCAGCACGCGAGCAATCGTACCACGAGACATTGGTAATGAAGGAGAGAGATAAGATTGCATTTTATTAGGTTTGGCGCGCTGAAATTACGTCGTCTTGGTTGTCTGTGCTGATATACAATGTCACTTCACAACACAAGTATAGATTCAATAATTGGAAGAGGAACTACCTCACGTAGAAAGCAATCGGCAAATTCTACGGGCAAAAAAAAGTGTTTGGTGATGTGATGCACATGCATTATTGTCTTGAGTGGGGGCGCCCCACCAGCCAGCAATCTCGCACTAACTTTAGGTAATTTTCCACGTTGGCATATCATATCAATGAGCGCCATCGTGGAAAACAAGTTTTTTCTATAGTCTGTGAATTATTGTATTATAGGGGCCTATATAGCCTGCTCAGCTGAACAATTATAGGTGTTTCGTATACCAAATAACTAGAATAGCTCCAAAGACATAACCGCATAATACCTATTAATCTAAACTATACTAAACTATATACAAATTATAGGTACTAACTGCTATACCAAAATATCTTAGCCATTCAGCCGCTCTCGTACACACTTAAGACGATGTAGCTCCCATAATAATGTCACCGTCGAAACAACGAAGATATCCTTCTTCAACCATTATGCTAAACACTAACAGAACATTAATGCAATGAAACTATACGCTACTTGACAATTTGCTTCAAATGCAATGTAGAATTCGGGTGCTGCTCATCGCCCAATCAGGGCGCTAGCAATCGGCAGGATGCATGACGTCATTTCTTGGAGCTCCCGTTGGTTAGAAAATGTTTGAATAATAACAGGGGTCAACACTAAAGTTGCGTTCATTGGCGATGGCAGACCACAATGCTTTGCGTGCCGGCTTCCTTCACCAAACTCTGTGTAGTGGATTAGCCATTCATCGCGCCCTGTAAGTTTAAGGCGGTGGTTACGATCTAAAACGTAGCTTCGCTTTTAGATTTCTCCCCATGTTGTCAACCACGTGGCCGGGAAACTCTGAATCACGTGACCGTGGTCTACACCTGTTTGCTTCCCTCAACTTTACAAAGACAAATGATCCAAATTAAAATTAAAATTAAAACGAAACGTACACTCGTTCAATGATTTTGAATTTCGCAGCCAACTACCATTTTATTAAATCCGTCCATTAAGTTTGCAAAAAATAAGACGGGAAAATCATTTATCACTGCGGAAGGGTAAACCCCCGAAATATCCGGTGGTTTTGACAAAGCGGATTGAGTTAAAATTTTGAGTTGTACATCGCAGTTCGTCTTGGATTTCATTGGAAATAAATCATGTTTTCCCTTCTTATTTAATTACACGCGTGCGTCAGTGGTATGTTTAATTATTTGAAGGGAAATTACAAGTTGACAACTGAGATACGCGGATCTTGTTGTATTTCAAAAAAAATGGCGGCCAATGTTAATATAATAAACTATAACCGCCACTGTTTGTAATTAATAAGACAAGTAAACCAATACAAACCTGGTTGTTCTTAGTCGTTCATTTTAAGATTTCTTTTCGGTTAGTTCGTACGTTGGCAGAATGGCACTTGGAAATAATCCCCAGAAATAATATAAAAAGCTTACAACACAATAATATAAACTCCCTCTCATAAAAGCTGTGTTCTTGTTTCTTGTTAGATAATTGTATTTTTATCTTCATTAACAACGTTTCACATTTCACGACCAATCAATCGATTTTCACGGCCAATCAATCGTGCGCGTGCAGACAACACGTTAAACTAATCACTGCCTTGTTCCCTTACTGCCCGTCCGGTCAATCTCATTGGCTAGCAGGTGCGTGCGCGTGTTCCGATCATGCGCACTGGGGGCATCGGGTAGCACGCGCGGCTGCCAACTCGGAGCGCGTACACACCCAGACATCGAATTATACATTTCTTCGTGCTCATTCAAACATCACGTGTTTTATCACCGTCCCAGGAAATAGAAAAGCGATATTTATTGAGCGAAAAAGCCAAACGTCGGATTACACCACAATACTTCATGCTTTATGATCAGAAGTAACTCGTTTCTTTCTCGAAGTTTGGGGTCTCGATTGTCTCTGAAATATTTAATAAAAACCTCTGCGTTGTTTTTTCTTCACGCATAGCGAGAGCAATGTCACCGGCAACGCAGCGACACTTGCCGAGTATTTCTCGGTGTTTGTGGCGTGGGTCATGGGTACAGCTTGTGCTTCAAACCACGCTACTTGTCCTGCTTATCACCACTCAATTCAGCACGGCTAGGCCCGGTCTTATGGACTACCTCCCGACGGACGAGTTGTCTCCTCGATCGGCTACTGATACCGACTTTGGACGGATTGATCTCGCGAGTCTGTGCGACAATACGCACTCGGTGGAGATGCGAGTACTTTGTAAACTCACCCAGCGGGAAGACCGTTGGTCAGAAGTGGAAGGGAGAAGCAAGCTCGTTAATAAAAGATCTGGTAAGAATTTTAGTAGTTTTATTCGAAACATTGAATCGTTTTATTTGTAAGCATTATAAAATATTTATTCCATGCTTTTCATTTCATTTTATTTCCGAAACTTTATTTTTAATTGTGAAATATACTCGTTTGGAGTTAAATCTCTTGACATTATTTCGTTGCTGAAAATTGAAATTATGCTCAACGCCGTATTTCTGTAAGATATTATTCCGTGAGGCAAGCGACATTTACACAATGTGCGCAAAATAAAATCTGGTTGCTTTGAAGTTCCTTCCAATTTTCAGCTGCGTTTAAATGACCTATACGTTAAATTATTGAACAAACTCTATTTTAGATTCAGCCTTGCCAGTTTTACATCGGTGAACATTCACGGAAGAGTTTGAATACGACCAAGTAACTATTCTTAGGCCTATTCCTCTTGTGCGTGAACTACGTCGCAATTATTGCCCGTTAACAGCCGGATGATATCGGGTACTCACTCGTACTAAGATGCCCGTTTCGTGTACTTTTAGTTCCGCATCACTTACGTTAATGTCTTCAAGATTGGGTCTCTATTTGTACTTTGGCTGCGTGATGTTTAGTTTGTTTCCGCGAGAATAATTTGGTTCATTCTGAGTATTAAAATATAAAGATTTATTGCCAGGGGTTTAAGTTCGGCTAAATAGAACGCATCATGCGGCAAGACTAAATATTAAAGGCGCTTTTTTATTATAAATATAAATTGAACATAAGTTTGAACAATCAATTGACAATTTCCAAAAAGCCATATTCAAGAATTGGTTCTCGATTTCTCTAACGATCACGCAATTAAACTTTAAAGTAATATTGCCACGCCCTAACAAAATATGAAACGACCCAAAAGGGTAATTCACAAATTCACCTTGTTCCTTTCTTCATGTTTATAGTAACAATACAGATTCCCTATTTGTTCCAAGGTGTTACAAACAAGTCCGATCGAAATTTGTCAAGCACCGATCCGCACCACTGCCCCTTACAATGGGCAGAGGACGGTCACTTTCACAATTAGAAAAGTCAGGAATGTCCAACAACTTGACAAATAATTGCCCGGAATGTTAATCGATGGGGACAATTCACGTATGTCGAGGCGAATCCCTTCCGTTGGTTACTAGTACCTGTCGCCACCTGTCACGCTAATTGTTTACAGTCAACTCCACCTGCAGCTCACAATATAGAGCAAGTGCAGGGCTGTAATGTGTAGTATCGACATGACTGAGAAAGATTTGGCACTTTTGTTGTGGAGTGAGAAATAATAATGAATTTTATAGTTTCATCTTAACAATAGTTCGTTGCTAAAGAAATACCGCTTATATACATTTCTGTGTTACCAAATGATGTAATTTCGGAAAATCAAAAAATCAAAAAATCAAAAAACTAAAGTCACAAAGTTAAACACATCCCTACTATAAGTTAAACAAATCTTTACTAAAACAAATCCTTACTAAAACAAATCCTTACTAAAACAAATCCTTACTGAAACAAATCCTTACTAAAACAAATTCTTACTAAAACAAATCTGTACTAAAACAAATCTGTACTAAAACAAATTCATTCTAAAACAAATTCTTACTGGTTATTGTCTTCCCGTATTGTTTTCACTGATGTCGCCAATGCAACGAAACGATGACGTAGACTCACAAGTTCGTCTATATGGCGCCCATTAAAGGCGACGATGTTTTATAGTTATTTATATTTCTCTAAATGAATTAGAAATATATTTAATTATTTATACAACTCTCTAATTATTAAGAGATATATCTTTAATTATTTAAAGATATCTCTATTTCATTAATAGATATCTCTAAGCATGGAGGAAGTAACTCAAAAATATCGTCGTGTATTTAAATGGGCGTCATATAATAGACGAATCTTGTGGGTTGACGTCATCAGTTACGTTGCAATATCGCTTCGTCTGAAAGTATACATTACCAATAACAAATGTATCGAAACAAAAAATGAGATTTAAAAGCAACATTAATGTTACACTTCATGAAAATAAGTATCAACGATCAGCCTTGTTTATTGGAAAGCGACACCTTTCTGTCCCCCTTCAACTTCATTCTTCATAATATGTACCTCCCAGGCAAACCATTCAAGTTTTATGTCTTATTCGAATTTCTTATATTGCGCAGAATATTGCATATCAAACCTAAACCACGGCCTAGCTTTAACTTCGGCCCTGTGGTGCAGTAATTTATACTTGAAAAACAACAAAAAGCGCGCAAATTTGGAATGCGGTCTTTGAAATAGATTTTGGAGGGAGCACATCAGGCAAGATTTGAAATTTAGCGACTTGTCGTGAGATCGAGAAACCACCGTGACATTGCCGTATATTACGGAGCGCGTGCGTACTACTTGAACGCGTCCTGCGCATGCTTAAGTATCGTCTTAGAAAACGGGGGCCGCTGGGTTAGTCTCAACTAAGACGTTGGGCTTTACATTACACGACTTCTTAGCACACGGAGTCGTGTTTATTATTAAGAAGGTCATCTTCATAATAATTATATATTTGTATTGATTCGGATCGTGTAGGCAGTTATTGCATGTAAATTATCTTGTCAGTGAGGTCTTTATTAGCCTTCCAATCGATAATATTAATAAGCTCAATAGAAACCCATCAACAAACGCTATAGGCAAAGTGAAATACTAGCATTTCATATGACTGGTTCATTCTGCTTACTTGCATCTTCGTTAGGTTTTGCCGAGTCGGCAAGGTTTTAGGTATCGTCGATGCTTATTATAGACAATGGACCAACTTGAACAAAACAAACAACAGACACTAGCGTGCTTTCGCTGCACTGAGGTAAATAATTTGGTACAGTGTATAACGAATGGGGAGACTTTCTGGAAGAAAAAGGTACCAAGATAGAGTCTTCGAATGGGTCTGGAGCTACCAAGATATTGTCTGGAGCTAAAACTACTGGACCATAATCTGTCTGGGGTTTGTTGTGGGCCACCTTGTATAACAGCGTCAGATAGTGTGACGCAAGACGCTGTTTTTTTGCTCATATCTTGAGGCGTATCGTTCAACTCAAATCTCGCTGGCTAATTGTGTTCTCAACAATCTAGAAATCAAACATGCCGTGCAAATCCGTAGTTAAAAGATTGATCTCCATCTGTCTGTTTATATTTGCAAGAGGATGCTCATAATACCGCCATACCACGCACCGTGTATGAAATTCCTCTCAATCCGTTCGGTATGCACGTTTTATTATGATAAATTAAAATATTTACCAACGCGTAGTTCAAGGTAAAGTCGGGCCCGTTTTATTGACATCCGCCAGTGGTACGTAAAAGTAAATGGGGAATGGGATTTTGATGATCAGACGACATTTTATACTGAGTCGTAAAAACTGCAGCGATTCGTGGTTCGACATCACAGGGTTAAGTCAAATTTATTGTACTTAAAACAGAACGAAGGAGGAACTCAAGACGTATATAAGTGCGCAAATGTAGTTATTCGTGTGAATTGAGACCTAGGATCCTTTGCCAATGAGATAAAGATGGTGACAAAATATTGAATCAAGTTTGAAAAGACGGCAGTCATGCTTCGCACGCGAGCACTCTATTTTTCAAAATTACATTTGTATTTTATCAAACTATACAAAGACAGTATTCAACTTTTATTTCATTATACCCCACAAAAGGAATAATTAGTATAAATGTATCTGCATAGACCTGCGCATGCATCGCAAGCAATATTCATTTACAACTTTCTCTCCATTATTATATACCAATTATCAGAAACCATGGAAACCTCACTCGTTATTATTTTCAGTCAGTTGTTACGTATTTGCCGATCGGTTAGCCTTGATTTTTTGTCTTCTCATTCGCCCGCCAGTGAAACTGACCTGAATTTCCTCATTCGTAAATCTGGTTAACAAAAAGGGTCTTGCATGAAAACACAAGAAGCAAAACTCTCTTTTATTTGTCGTGCAGGAGAATATGAAATTTTACGCTTTCCCGCCGCAGCGAATCAATAAATGAAAAATTGCAACACGCTCAAATTATCATAGACTTCCACCAGTCCCGTGGCAGCTTAGTGTGCCGCAAAGCGTTGAGGTAAAGTTTAATTGTCGTTAGTTCAAACCCAAATTGGCGATTTTACTTATGCAGCCGCGAGATAGTCTATTACTTTTTTTGTCAACAATTTATGAAAGCGATGTGCGGGATAAGACTACCTGCTTACTCACGTCACACGCGAGTCTACAAAATATCGTTTGAAACTATACACCGTGACGAAGCTTCGCTAAACTCTGATTTCGCAAACATGTTCCTTTGGGATTTCGTTAAACGTGGCTTTAGTCGACGGGTTTCACGAAGAGTTTAACATTAATTGTGTTGTGCCAATTTCAAGGTGAACTAAAATTGATTCTCCAATGAGCGGACAGAAATAAGTCAAGTGACTTGAATCAACCAATCATTTATCAAGACTTCGGTGTACGTCACAACAAAATGGCGCATTTTCAGTGCGTCCAATGTTATTTCGGGACTTAAATTAAGGCTGGTTACTCTACTGAACAAAGTCCAAACATTACAATTGCTAATTTCTCTCCTTTTTTCGTCCTTATTCTCTTGTCCAGACTCGTCCTCGTTGTCTGCTTTCCAGAGGTTACTTAGCCAACTCCGAACAGCGGCTGAGAGTCACTCAGAATCGATGCAGCAACTTCAGCAACTAAGAGAATTGGGAGTCATCGATGAGAACGACCGAGTCATCAGTCTACCTGCAGATCTGCGAGAGAGGATGATGCAACAAGGTTAGAACACCGTTTCAACGACTGCGCAGGGAGACTACGAGCTTGACATTTATCTTTAGTCATCAAATAGTCTTTTTCCTAATAAAGTTATAGAAAAACGCGGTAACAATGTAAAGTGCTTGGACCAACAGAATGGACAGTAGTTTGAGGATGCTTAACTTTAAATGGAATGTAAACGACTTGAAACAATATTTCTGCCCTGGTAACACTTACAGCCGATTGGCCTACTGCGCATGTACATTATGGGTCAAAACGCATGCGCACAACGTGATTGGCCTTTCTCTATGGTCCAAGTATTCCTTCCGTTGGTAAAAACCAGAAATTATTTCACAGTTAAAACAAAACAAAAACTGATCGTTATTGGCCACCGTATATTTAACATTGAAGATATTTTCTTATTTATTAAGTTGTTGTTATAGTCATGGAGACTTTAGCAAAACATGTCAATGCGAGGTTTATAGCTGAGAAATCGCAATTTATGTATATAGCGCACTAAGTGTCGTTTCCAAGGAAACCAAATTGAAACTCGCTCTATATTTTTCCGAAGAGGTAAATGTGTATATTTTCTTGTTTTCGTGTTGTGCTAAAGCTTTTTGCAATCAGTCCGATCCTTAAAATAGAAAAATGAGCCCGTAAATGCGACAGCTTTAATGATTGTAGCGCTTGCTCGAATTACACTTGGAATGGTTGAGGCGTCACAGCGTACAAGTCACATCTGTCAGTAGACATTATGGGTCTTTTCGAAACCTTTGCTTCATCTTCGGTTTCGCCTCCGAATTCCGAATCACTGAGAAGCAAATAGAAATGGAAATATTCGAGCCTAAAATCGCTTTGAGCCACAGACAAAACAAAGCCAGGGCTTCGAAGAGGCCCATTGATATCATTGAATTCGTATGATGCGTTTGCAAAGCAGTGGCCAAGTTGTGATTCCAAGGAAGGTAAAATGGAACAAACCCGCGATCATTAAAGACGAATTTGTACTGACATGGCCGACGAGAAAATAAACACAGTTAGAAAAACATTCAAGTAATGTCAAAACATTCAAGTAAATTGTTAAAACATTCAAGTAACGTCCATGTAATCATGAAGATTTGGTCCACAAAAATATGCCAAACAGAAGCGGCAAATTTGAGTTAACGTTGTTATGACATGGTGACTGTGCCACTTATAGCGTTATGTGAGCATCGGCAACTTACATCGGCGACTTGCGAAACCCCATCTGTAATTAGTGTGATGTTTGTTCAATACGACCTTGCACTAATTTCGTCCGCCCTATCATGCCATTAAAAGGCAAATAACGCTGGCTATAATGAGTTTATCGCAACAAAAATACCTCCATTAAAGTGACTAAAACGTATTCGCATATTAATAGGCATCTACGACATCAAACAGTCGCTGTTATTATTATTGTTATTATTAATACATGTATTGTAAATATAAATCTGATATATTATACATGTAAGATATTTGTTTTATCTACAAAAGCTGTAAACATTATTGTGGTTTATCGTTATTATATGGACTGATGTAATCGGTTATATTTTATTTATCTTCCTTATATTTCTGCTGCTTTTTGGGGGGCCAGGTTTTTTGTTATATTTCAACTTCTGGTCTGTGTATTTGACTTTAAACTCTTTCTGCTATTTCTCATATTTAATCTGCCATTCCAGAACAAATTACCGACGAACCGCAAATCTAAAATGTTTTAGAGATTTTTTTGTCAGTTGTTTTTATTATCAGTTGTTTTTATTATGCCTTGGCTGTAAACATGTTTGCTAGAATTACATGTAAACACCATTTCATGTGAAATGTAAATCACTACGTGTTGATATTAGTGAGAATGTAAACAAATCATATTGGACGAATTACATTGTGGACATCTTGGTCCCCTTCCCAGACTGTGCGTGCGATTTATCTATGAGTAGTCAATCGTACTGCCGGAGATACCAGACTATTTGTAAACTGGTATTAAGGCGTTTATTGCAACATTGTTTATGGTGTGTTTGGGAACCAGCACGATCACTGTGTGAAAAGTCTAGCAAGCACAATATTCACGCTTTTTGAAGAGATAGACTAACAAGATTGAATTTGATTAAATAACACTGACTATGTCCAGCAGTATTAGTACTTGTACGTTTGCAGCAATGTTTGCCAACAAAAGTAAATCTTGTGAACTGTCTGCCAAATTATTGACAAAGCCTGTTGTAGTTGTACATGTACGTGCACATAATTTAGTTTGTATGTATAGAACGACTATAGAGACAACGTTAAGTGTTACCGAGCGCATTCTGAATGCAAAATTGTTGGTTAACGGGGAAGTTTCATCTAATATTTGTACGGATATTTGAGATCTAAAGTACGACGCCTCGTGTCCTCAGCCGCGCCGCCTACAGGCGGAGCAAAACCAGGACTTTCTCTTAACAAAGAGTTGGTTAACGTGAACGGAAAACCTAGAGGGAGAGAGTCTGGTCTTCATGAACTCAAAATGTACCCAGAATAGTTGGAAAACAGCTAAGACTATTTGCAAACGAATCGTATTGTTGAAACCCCATCCCTTAATGGAATTAGATTTGTAACGAATATCGAACGAGATTGCTGGCGGTGTGGTCCCTGCTGATGTCGCGTGTAGGTTGCGCTGATGGCTAGAAATGAGAGAGAGAAAGAGAAAAAGCGCGCCAAATCGACCCAAATGGCGCGAAAACTGAAACCAGTGTGTTGATGATGTGTGGCATGTATGCATGGGGGTGTTCGTTGACAGAATCAAGCCGAGGTGGTTGTGACTGTAAACAGTCTTCTTCGTTTAAGGGGTTTTCTTATAGCAAGGTGGGACTGACTAACACGTTTAACTCTTTCTAATTACATTAATTTCGACATGTCTGTGCTACCCGATACATTTTCGGGTAAGGCTAACGGCCTATGCACTCTCACCAACTTGCTCAATTGATTCGAGGTTTTCGGCAACAATTTCCATCGCAAATTGTCGCTCTTAAAAAGTGCATCTCTGCAATAATACGTAGTGAAAATCTTCAATGTCGATCTAATTTCAGTCTATTCGCATCAGATTTTGCCGCAAAATATTCCCTGACTGTCGGTTAAACCGGCACGCATATTGAGTAGTATACCTAACACCACTCCCCATTTTGTTCTCACTTTTCGGATTTCGGGGGGGGGGGGGGGGGGGGGGGTGCCAACGTGTTTGATGTCCCATATGTAAATTTGCAGAAAGTGTTAAGCGTACATTGCCGCAAGGCAAACCTAAGTGAATTTGAAGGGTTAAATGTTGGAAGGTAAATGATTCGTTACAGCCAGCTTCGTTTCCGTACAGTAAATTCGTATAAGATAGACTTTCCCAACACAAGTCGCAGATGTGGTGACTATGTGTTTATTGTCTGCGACGCTGTCTGTGCCTATTTGTGATGCTGTTACGATTGTATAGAATCGAGGATGAAAACTTGTGACGTAAATATTAACGATAGATGTAAACGTACTTTTAAAGCAAAAGCAATATCTTCGTTTCCGTACATAGTCATTCATAGTAATTCACAATTCATAACTTTTCAATACAAGTCGCAGATAGTGTTGTTGTGATTATGCGACTGTTGTCTGCGACACTGTCTGCGATGCCGTTACGACTGTATGGAAGCGAGGCTAAATGCTTGTGATGTAAACATTTACGATAGATGTAAACGTAACTTTAAAGAGACAACCAGCCGAAACTGTTTACATTGCATTTTGTGCTGATGACGATAGTGATATTAATTGGGACATGTAGAATAATTAAACCATTAAGCATCTGAAATAATTTGAACTTTGAACTTTGCTGTCTACCTTTATTCGTGTCTTTTGCCCTGACCTTTTGTAGAATTATGTAGTGTCCGTTTGTCAGCGTGTGTTTGTTTGTCTTTTTGTAAACTTCTTGTAAACTATGAGCCACTTCGCAAGTGAACTACGCATGGGTGTAAATTGTGGAGGATGCATGGATGTACCCACACGTCACTGTCTGACCGGGGCGGATCACTGCGACACCCCCCCCCTCCCCGCGCCCCGCAACCACCAATTTCAGAGGTCATCGTGCACTGTTTAAACGCTGTTTATAATTTTCCAACAATCCCAGATGTTTAACAAGTGCGCAATTAAAGCAAGGCACATGAACAACCCGTGTTTTTTAACATTCAAATGATTTGATTTGAATAGGCGGGGACACATTTTGAGATAAGTCGCTTCTCCGACTTAAACTACGCCCCTTTTATTATACTCGTAGTCAAGAGGTGTGAGATGGTGAGTTAAAATGTGAAAGCTTTGCCCGTCTGGACCCCGCGTTTCGTAAACGAAACAATGGATTAAAACGTTCATTTCTTGAATAAGCAGTTAAGTGTACGGTCTTTCGACATTTTCCTACTAAATAGAGTGACGTCACACGAGTATTTTTTATCTAGGATGATAATACCAACCTCGCTCCCAAACAACGGAGACGCGTCTTGTTTGTTTTCTGCAGTCTAGTCTTAATTTCAGTCGGTCGATCGCGTTTAGCTCGCGGGCGAGTGTTGAGTCCCGCCCTCGCATATCGTTTAGGATTTGACCTTATTAAGTCCAGAGAAAACTTAGCCAGAGGCGAGTTTGAAATGAGACCAGACCTGTCAGACTGTAACAAATAAGAATAGCTACCGTGAGAGTATGAAGACACGTGGTATCGCTAACATGAACACAAATTACCTTTTGTATAAAAAGGTAAATTCTAATAAACACTCATGGATAACACCCACGCACCCTGTACTGTATCTCATGCAATTTCAATTAACCACAGCTTCAAGCAACAGGCAAACATTTGTTTTATTATCAAACAGGATTTAGATTAATTCAAATGGTTTTAGCCTTGTTTTCTCGTTACGCACCAGCAAATTAACGTGATTTACGTGGTTGTTGACTGTCTTATGTAATATGAATTCCAGGCGATTTCCTGAAAGTACAAGGATATTAGAGGATTATTTGTCCGGTACTTCTTGCCGGTAATACCGTCAGTGTCCGGTCACTCCGGTGTGTTAGCATCCACTCCAGGTGGAATAGGAATTATTCCCACTTCAATTTAGTTTTCTGGCAAGGAAACCGGAGCTAAACACCAGACCGATGGGCCATTTACAGACTTTATTATTTGGTTGTTTTGAGTGCAATGCCCCTTCAAAATGTGCGTGGCGTTTATACTGCACGTTTGCGGGTGTGAGTTAGTCTTGCATACGCACTGTGGACCTCCGAACAATATAGGTCCACACGATGCGGGAAGAGGTTACGGTGTGTGGACTTGCACACGTCCACAATCCGTTTTTCAGTTTCCGAAAAAGAGCGCTAGAGGAAAAACGGGTTAGGGTTATATATAGAAAAGATAGAAGGGACAGCTGAGAGGCCCATAATCCAAATTTGAGGGTAAATTTGTTTTGGGGAAGCGAGAAAAATGAGTATTTAGTCAAAGTTTGTTAACTACACGAAGACAAAGGAATGTCCACAGTGCGTATGTAAGGTAAAGCTGCATGGTTTTGGGTGGTTTTTTTCATTATTTATTTTTAACTACTTATCCAAATAACTTCAACTGGACTCTGCACATTCTTGGATCCTGAGCAATACACCTGCCGATATTTTAAACTTTATACAGTGCCCAGTTTTGGAGATAATCGAATTACGGACAGAAACACACAAAGAAACAGGGATAGCAAGCATCCAAACCTAAACTGACTCCAGTCACGTGCGTTAACATCCCCCCCCCCCCCCCCAATTCCAACCCTCACCCCAACCCCACGGGGAGTCCTATGTCTCTGCAGGCTACAAATAAATGACACCCTTTTCCCGAATCCGGGTCCCATATTGCATCATTTGAGTTTTCACCGCGTCGATATTTTATTGCTCTCATCTGTTTTTAGTGTTTCCCCTGGCGATGGTGCGGTAGTACACACAACTAAATAAATTGAAGGTGGAACTAATAACCCGTCACACAAACCGTCACACAAACCGTCACACAAACCGTGCTTATTGGGAACAGAATGAGCTTGGTCATTTTTAATATAAAGATTCCCGCGCACTGCAGGAGCGCCGGGCTATATTATTTTGTTCAACTCGCGTGCGACCTCTGCGCATGCGGCGGTACAACTTAACCAATCAGAGTGCCTTGCGACCGCCGTACACAGGGCAGAATGTCGCACGAGAGTACACGGGCTCTGCTGCTGGGTCGCACTCTGGAAGTCCGATTTTCTTCCGACTCTGTCTGTCAGAACTCCTAATTTCAAGAACTATACAATTTCGCCTCTCGTCAATTAAAGAATTAGATGGGATTTTATGACGACTGTTTCATGTTCAAGATTGTACTCATTTTACAATAACTAAAGCCAAACCTGTTCCATGGCACACCATTCTCTGAATTAAATTTAACAGTGACCTAATGTTATGCATCGGACTCCATTAATTGAGGTCACTGTAAAATAAGAAACATCAAAACACAAAATATTTATTGCAATATTGTCATTTTTTAAGCGATAAAACATAAAACATTGACGTGATATGAAGTGAAACTTGAGCCTTTCCCAATTTTCATTTTCAAGTTTCCGCTCTCACTTTACTTCTTCTTCACCCAATCTTCCTACGTGTACAGGGCATGCAGAGTTGTAACTACGGTTTTCTTGTCACTAAATTGTTTCAAACATTTCCTTCTTTGCAAAGAAATTATCCTAGTAGGCCTACATGTAATTGTTTTGATGCCCAGAAATAGTTCCTAGCGTTTCGTAAAAACTCGGGTTACTTCACGGAAGGCATTAAAATCCATGGTTCCCTGACTCCATCGTCTTAATTTGGCCTCTCCACCAACGCTTTCTGCGAACTCAAACCTAAATATTTGTCCAACGCAAAACGTCGATCAAAATAACAATATTACCTTGAACTTAGAGGAGCGTAATATTGTGATGACGTCATATTCCGTTGTCCTGTGACGTTCAGTGATTGGATGACGTCATGGAGCTAATAGTACAACAGAGTAATCAAGGTGGATCTATACATGGGAGTATTCGTTATTGCAGTAAGAATTTGTTACCGTCACAGTTGATTGAGCGTGTGTGTATCGGCAGTGACGCGTGAAGTTTCGACAAGAGGTCTGACTCCAATAACCTTCTCTGTCTGTCTTTGTTAAGAATTTAAAATCTCGATTCCTTGATTTGTACTTATAATTTTGGTCTTATTTGTGAACTAATAATTCTGCCTTGTCTCACACTAGTCTGTCTTTTCGTTGTATTTTGTTGTCCTTTGTGTGGTTTTCCTGTTTGTATATTTGTCTGTCCATAGGTTAGGGCACAAAAGCGTTATACGCTTAACCTTATACCTAAATGTTGTCACTTAATTTTAATATCGCTTCTTTATTTAACTTAGTGTGTATAGTTTCTATCAACTTCTTGAATTATTATATTTTTGTAATTTATATAAGATTGTACATATAAAATTGTAATGGCAACACTGAAATAAATGTTACAACAACAATTTCTGGACACAATTATAGATGCGCTGCGATCCATGAACTGCCAGCAAGCTTCATAATTTTGTCTCCAAATGATCAGAAGTTTTGCAACTATTCAGTTCTGTAAAAGGGATTTTATGTACTAACAACAATAATGATTAACTATCGTGAATGTGTATACGTCTCGTTTATTAGCAGATCCTAACGTATCTGCAACAACCTCTTCAAAACCTCACAAACTCACAAAAGACATTTGTCACGTGGTAGCACCGTAATCTTTAACCTATTACAATGCCTCCTGCATAGTCATTTGATTTCGTCCTGTAGAATAATTGTCTTGGTCAAAGGAGTCAAGAAACTTGATAGTAGAAACTACTCTTATCACGTGATAAATTTACTCTTATCACGTGATAAATGTACCCTTATCACGTGATAAGAGTACATTTATCACGTGATAAGAGTAGTTTCCACTCTCAAGTTTTCCGTTCTAAGATCAGTAATGTAATAAGTCTCGCCATTCTTTAGTTGAAAAAAATCCCGAATGAAAAAGCTTACAGCAGAATAATTTTTCTTAATCCAATTTTTACTTAAATGTATGTAGGTCCTAATTTGATGTTCCCGTTGTATTCCCGTCGGCGATGTAATATTGTAACGGCTTATTAAATTTGGACTGACGCGCATGGAACATAATATAATATTCGAGACATAAAAGTTTCTCAAAGTTTGTGTGAATAGGATCTAAAAGGTAGCATTTGAAACTGAACACGCAGGAGACATTCTTGCTGGTGCATGTACGTGTGTATATAATACATGTACATGAAATTACGAAAATTATCGTCTCCAGACTTATTGTCACAAGATTATGAATGCACAACGATGCATAACTATGTGCTATCTTCATTTTGTCATTTTATTTTAAATAATGTACTTGGGAGCACTGTTACGGAGGTCATTTTGTTTGAGTCTGTTTTTTGCTACTCTCAGATAAATCAAATGGTATAGTAATAATAGCTGCCAGCAGGATTTACCAGATTTCACATTTCCGGACAAACTGCTTCTGTTGCCATTAATCTTTCTCCCGCAAGAACAATGAAGAGTAATTGTCTTGGTCCCGAAGGAATCGAGATGATCTTCGCATCATTAATCAAGCGAAACTTCGCGCAGTGAGCTCCGGTGATGAATATTGGGTTACTCTTTAATTTGTCTAATTTATTTGACAATTGGCTGAGCGGCAGAGGATCGTAGAAGAGTTTGATTGAAATATCCGTTAGTTGTTTGGATGGCCAGAGCGCAGAGATATTGAAGAAACAGTGGGTGGTATGCAACTAGTCATCCTCTACTGAACTCGCTTTATGTCTAAGATTTGCCATCCCGGCCTCTCAAGAAAGGATCTGTTGACGATTCTTTCTTTTTTTATTTGAGAACATAGAAAATGGCTAATAATGATGAATGTGTTTGGATCTGGTCCTTGTTTTTCAGTTGAAAAATAAAACTTAAGGAATTGATTTAAGGAGTTGATTGTTTTGCATGTAAATTTGATCAATGATTATGATTTGAGACATTAAATGTTTCTATTAATATTGTTTTGCATGTAAATTATTTGGTATAGACGTTAATCAATTATTATGATTTGGGGGCATTCAATTTTTCTATTATAAAATATTGTTTTGTTTATTTTTTTTACATTCGCATTGTGACTTTAATTTGTATTGGTGCTTCTTAATATTTTATTAATAGCTCTGGAGACAAAATTAATTATTTTTGGAAGGCGTTATGAAGTTAATAATACATGTAAAGATGATTCGCAGCTGTTTTCGCAAATTTTTAAGAATACTTATTAAACACGGGTCCTCGTTATAAAAGACAGGTTTAAAATACATTAACATTCAATCATCCATTTTGAATTTCCTTTCACGACAAAGCCTTTACACCAAAAAAAAACAATCTAAGAAATTCAGAAAAATAACCCTGTCAAAACCCGACAAGCGGTTCTTTATAATACCGGCCGTGTGCTGGTCAGCGCATTGAAACATTGTTAAATATAGAGGGCGCTGCTTAACACTTGCACAACTTTTGTTTCAAATAAAACAGTCGTCTGTATTATTTTGATTTATTATTAAGCTACCTCTTGGTGGCGCTTTTTACAATACATTTCGATCACGATCGCCTGCATGCCAGTGAGTGCCACTAAACTGCATTTGTGAATAAAGGTTGGCATTTTCCTCGTCTTTAGTGTTTTTTAACTTATAAGTTATTAACTGTTAGTAAAAAGATGAAAAGTATTGATGGTTTCGGTGGCCACTTAACAAGAAACGCTCGTCCATACTCCACTCTCCATATATAGCTGCTAGCAGTAGCAGTAGCATAGTATTTAAAAAAAAAATTGCAGGTTTATATTATTTAGCACTTTAAATAATATCAGCAGCATGAATGCGGACATCCATACGTTGTGTGAGAGACTAATCCCATCAACGTATGTCCAGCAGGGACGTGAAGCCAGACGAACACACGAAAACAAGGTACACTAAATCTGGGCATGCTCAGAGTCTTGCGCCCTCACGTTGGGCTCATTATGAATTAAAATATAACCATGACAACCTGCCCATAGTGAGGGCGCTGTGTGCAATCACTCTATTAAGCTGATTAGCTTCACATCCTGGGGCCAATTTCATAGAGCTGCTAAGCACAAAAATTTGCTTAGCACAAAAAAGTATTGCTCATTAAAAACAGGTTGCCAGCCAAAATTCTACGTGTTTTTCATGCTAAGCAAATTTTTGTGCTTAGCAGCTCTATGAAATTGGCCCCTGATTTGTTGTAAGTAAAATTGTATTTTGTTGGACAAACTTTGTATGTTTGCATGTTAACATAAATTGCTGTTTCTATAAATGTAGAATACACCATTGCATTGGTATACACCACACAGGTTTTACAAGTAAAATGCATTCATAACGCCACCAATAGTTGACCAAGAGCCAGTTCAGTTAATAAGCCAATCAGAGCAGCCCATAAAATCTTCTGGCCAGGAGTCTAGAATTACCATATGCCCATATTACTCTACAATTTGAAGGGTACTCTACACTATAGTCTTTGCAAATCTGTATTCACTTAAAATAAAGGATTTTTAAACTTGTTCAGATTCGCAACCTTCTTGAGCATCGTAAGTGGCCCGAGGAAGGCTGGGAAGATGCCACAATTGAGCTTCTTCTACAAGAACTGAGCACGATGGATAGCAATAACTTCACAGCTAACTGTGGAGTTGGGGAACGAGAGGCAAGGATTGCATCATCAATGGTTGCTAGGAGACACTACAGGTGGGCGGGGCTGAGATTTGTGGAGGGAGGAGGGGAGAAGTAAAAGAGGATGATTCCTCTTGTTACTGATAATAAAGCAAGATGTGTGGCTGAGGGGCCCTCCCTCTTTTGTGTTGGTCATTTTGTTTCCAGGATTTCAGGAATTCTTTTTAGCTATCTAGGGGGGTGTGTTAGGTAAGAATAGTCTGAAGTTTGAATTGTGTAGGGTATAGGGGGTCCATACAACCTTAAGTTGTGCTTGTTTATGCTGATGAAGAAAATTGATAAGCAAAATGTTGAATGTTTCTGATTCCATTATTAAAATAAACCTCTCAGTTAAAACTTGATGTTCTTTTCAATTCATCAGCTTCTGATTTCATTAGACTTTCATTGATGCAGCACTGTCTACAGTTTAGCACCCGAACAGCTTGAATACTTAAATTATGTCCGTAGTCAAGCTACTTGATTATAATTGCTTTTGCCAGCTTATGAGTATCTGTGACCATAAACCCTTTATCCAGATCTGAAGTGTTTGGCAAGCATTACTCTATAGGTTAATTTTGCCTCAAATCAAAGAATTTCACAAGTTTTGATGTTGTTTCAGATTTGGTCATGGGATTGGTAGGTCAGGTGACATCGCTGCTATACAACCCAAGGCTGCTGGTTCTAGTATCATGATGAAACTGACTAATGCCATGGCTCTAGACGCTCTCAGAATGACAGGTGAATACTTACAGGTGTTTTATCATTTTACTCCTTCTCTTGTCTAAGTGTGGTTGATTTTTATTTGATTGTTCCATCAGGTGTTCATTCCACTGCAGCCTGCTTTGTTGTCCCTCTAGCCACCGGAATGAGTCTAGTTCTTTGTTTCCTTGCCCTACGTCAACTTCGACCTAACACCAAATACATCATCTGGATTCGTATCGACCAGAAGACTTGTTTCAAGTCAATTCTAACCGCTGGATTCCAGCCAATCATCATCGAGAATTGTCTTGAAGGGGATGAACTAAGGACGGATGTCGGAGAAATCGAACGGAAAATCCAGGAACTTGGTGCGGAGAATGTTCTGTGTGTGTTCTCGACAGCATCTTGCTTTGCTCCTAGGGTACCCGATCGTCTTGAGGAAATTGCCAAATTGTGCAAAGACACTGGTGTTGGGCATATTGTGAACAACGCGTACGGTGTGCAGTCGTCAAAATGTATGCATCTGATTCAGCAAGCATCCAGAGTAGGTCGTCTGGACGCCTTCGTTCAAAGTACAGATAAAAACTTCCTGGTTCCTGTTGGTGGATCAATCATTGCTGGAACGGATGAGAAATTTGTGGATAAGATCGCGCAGACTTTTCCCGGTCGAGCATCTGCGTCGCCCTCTATTGACCTCTTCATCACATTTCTTTCCCTTGGAGCAAATGGTTATAAGAAACTTCTCAAGGAGAGGAAGGAGATGTACGTTTATTTGCAGGATCAACTGGCAAATGTTGCAGAGGCACATGGGGAAAGGTTACTGAGAATGCCCCATAACCCTATCTCCATGGCAATGACCTTAGGTCAACATGCAGAGGATGATGGGAAGGCGGTATCAGAGGTGGGATCCATGCTGTTCAAAAGGAATGTGTCAGGAGCAAGGCAAGTTATAATCAGATCTATGGGCTAGAGAGGTGGTGGTCTAGGGGGTTTAACATCCCACCTTGGGTCACAAGAAAAAACAATAATTTGCTTGGTGTTGACATGCTGGGTTCACTAGGGTCTATTTCTTTCTCCTTGCTTTATAGAGTTGTGCCGAAGGGCGTCACCAAAACTATTGGCGGCTATGACTTCACTGGCTATGGCTCTCACTGCAATGAATATACTACTGGCTATCTGACAGCAGCCGCAGCCATTGGTATTACTAAAGAAGATGTGGATTTATTTGTCAAGCGGCTTGACAAGGTGTTAACCAAGAGAGGAGACAAGAAATCTAAAGTTGTAGGATCTGATGATGTCCATTATGCTTGAAGCTCTGGTAAGATTCAAATTAAGGCTGATTAAACAATTATAACTACGAAGTAAAACAGGCAACTTTTAAATTCTGAAATGAAGTATACACAGTAAATGCAACCCTATCAATTGCAATCTTTAGTTATGCAATATTTCAGTGTTTATTGCAATCTTTTTGTTCATTTATTCCAGAAGTTAAGTACATTGAATTTTACCAACAGATTCAATTGTACAGAAACCAGTCAAGAAATCCACCTGTTTGGGTCAAACAAAACCCCACAAATCTTTATTGTCATAATTAAGGCATTGGCTACAATTTAAGAAACAGTTTCTTGTAGGAGCTTGCAGACGAGATGAAGTTTTTGTCTCGTCTTGGTGTCAACAATGACTGATCCAAGGAACGCCTCGGTGATTTCAGCAACATCTCTTGGCCAGAACATCTTGCCTGCATCAGTAAGAAAACAACAATCTAATGGTCACTGACTGAAACCGTCAGTAGATGAGATATATACGGCCCCATCTTACTGGAAAAATCAGCTGACTACATTCCTACATTCAAAAGAAGACATGATTTAGCTAAATAACCACTCCCAGTATGGGCGTGGTTCATATTGATCAGTGTTTAATAATTACCTGCCAGGTGTGCTGTCACCCATCTAATGCTTGTATGACCACACCCAGTATATGGGCGTGGTTCATATTGATCAGTGTTTAATATATTACCTGTCGGGTGTGCTGTCAATTCCTGTACAAGCCCTGGATCTATCCACCCATCTAATGCTTGTATGACCACACCCAGTATATGGGCGTGGTTCATATTGATCAGTGTTTAATATATTACCTGTCAGGTGTGCTGTCAATTCCTGTATAAGCCCTGGATCTATCCACCCATCTAATGCTTGTATGACCACACCCAGTATATGGGCGTGGTTCATTTTGATCAGTGTTTAATATATTACCTGTCAGATGTGCTGTCAATTCCTGTATAAGCCCTGGTTCTATCCACCCATCTAATGCTTGTATGACCACACCCAGTATATGGGCGTGGTTCATTTTGATCAGTGTTTAATATATTACCTGTCAGGTGTGCTGTCAATTCCTGTATAAGCCCTGGATCTATCCACCCATCTAATGCTTGTATGACCACACCCAGTATATGGGCGTGGTTCATTTTGATCAGTGTTTAATATATTACCTGTCAGATGTGCTGTCAATTCCTGTATAAGCCCTGGATCTATCCAGTATTCACCCATCTAATGCTTGTCTGACCACACCCAGTATATGGGCGTGGTTCATATTGATCAGTGTTTAATATATTACCTGTCAGATGTGCTGTCAATTCCTGTATAAGCCCTGGATCTATCCAGTATTCACCCATCTAATGCTTGTCTGACCACACCCAGTATATGGGCGTGGTTCATATTGATCAGTGTTTAATATACAGTCAAACCTGCCATTGTGGCCACCTTGATATAGCGGCCACCTGGCTTAACTGGCCACCTTTGCTTGGTCCCAGTTTGATTCTTGCATAAACATACCATAACCATTTCTGCTAATGCGGCCACTGCGTAACGCGGCCAGTGGCCAACCCATATTAGCCCACAGGAAATAAAATGTGTACAATTACATTGCCGTGAAACCTGTGTACTCCGGCTGCAGAAATGAAGTGCGCCCTCTGTTGACTTTGAAATCTCCCCTGTTGTTTGGTTCCTGGACTTCATACATGTACATGTATGGGTGTGTGTACATGTGTACGTTTTGCTATAGTGGCCACTTGCGTATAGTGGCCACAAAAACCGGCACCGTCGATGGCCGCTATATCAAGGTTTGACTGTATTACCTGTCAGATGTGCTGTCAATTCCTGTATAAGCCCTGGATCTATCCAGTATTCACCCATCTAATGCTTGTCTGACCACACCCAGTGTATGGGCGTGGTTCATATTGATCAGTGTTTAATATATTACCTGTCAGGTTTGCTGTCAATTCCTGTATAAGCCCTGGATCTATCCACCCATCTAATGCTTGTCTGACCACACCCAGTATATGGGCGTGGTTCATATTGATCAGTGTTTAATATATTACCTGTCAGGTTTGCTGTCAATTGCTGTATAAGCCCTGGATCTATCCACCCATCTAATGCTTGTATGACCACACCCAGTATATGGGCGTGGTTAACATGGATTAAGACAGACACATCGCTGTGAGACCTTTGCACGCTGAACTGAGGGGTCTTTCCGTATACCCAGCCCCAACTCTGCATGAAACAATCCAGAAATTATATAAACAGTTAAATTATGATTAGATAAATCTGTCCAGAATTATCAAGTAGTAATTTTTTTGAATATTTAAACCAAGGAACATAAAAAAGTTTAAACTAATGAGGTTTAACTTTAAAATTGGCAGTAACCCAAAATTTAAAGGGGGCAAGAAAGCTTACAATTTTTTTTTTTGTAAAAGGTGTTTAAACAAGTTATGTATTATCCATGGTTACACATGTATGCAAACAGGTTAGAAAAAGGCCTTACTCTAAGTTCTTCTCTACAAGAAAGGACTCCTGGCCAGTCTACTTCAGATGATGGGTCTACTGGGTAAACCTGTAAAAAAACAATTAAAAAAATAAAACGTAAAACATCATCGTTAAAGAATCACATAAATCTGCTTTAAGAGCTTTTAAGTTTTATTTAATCGGTTTTTTTTACGTACAATATGCAATGAAAAGTTGTATAAATATCTAATGTTTCGTTTTGTACAATGTTTGGAGATACATATAATTTTAGTTGCTATAAAAAAATATTGAAATGTTCTCAATGTTTGTCATGCACATACCTTATTTGTATATAGTGGTTGGTACTGTGAGTAGAACATATCAGCTATGGCCTTGACAAGGGTTGAGTGTCTTATACTAGGTACTACATCGGACAGGTTCTTAACGGCCGACGTCACACTTGGTGTGGCTCTGTTAGTCATTCCATCCTTAAGATGAAAATAAAGGGGAAATAGAAAATGAAATCACCGGTTAATTCTTGTTGATAAACCATTTCTGAGTAAGCATATAAACAGGTGAAGTAATATCGGAAAGGGTAATCTTACCTGAAATGAACAACTCGTTCAAAACCAACACCTATCTAGAGTTTTTTTTTGTTCTTTGGTTATTTTTTGTGTGAGTTTAGAGGATAATCACAATAGATAATACATCATGACATATCAGTTTTCCATCAACTATTCTCTCTGAAATTATTACCGTTTGTCCAACTTGAAACAAAACCTTCCCAACCAGATAATGTTGACCTTAAAAGCAACAACTTTTGTGGCAAACCCCTGTGCTCACTCACATTTAATATATTCCAATATTTAGTAAATAAAGAAATGCAAATTGATAAAATTAAAAACAGACTATTAACCTTTTTGCTATGTAGCAGTGATTTGAGTTCCGAGGTGTTAGCACTGTGAAGCAACGTGCAGTGATGGTATGCAATCTGACGTCCTAACTTAGCTGATGAGCCTGATACCTTATAAACAGTTAAAGATCTGTAAAAGAATTCTCTCTGAGCACGAGTAATAAGATGGAGGGGGTGGCCTTCTTTAACTTTTGTCTGACTTTTGCCAAGTGCCAAAAAAAATAAAAAATTGCTGAGTATTTAAAAAAAACAAAATTATTTCATTTGTTTTCTTTCGAGGTGGCAGAAATCCTAGATATTTTGGATTGTTTTAATTTTCCTGACTCGTTTGCTGACACCTTTGTGTCCAAATGCTTTGCAGAGATAGCTACAATTTGGCTGGATAAACAAACAAAATTAAATATTGCGAATCACTGATTAAAAGGAAAAAAAGGAGGCAGTCTAGAAAAATGAAAGCAGACAGAGATGAGACTCTGGTTTATTTGTTTTCTTGGCCTAAGCCTGTTGACATTTATAACAATGTCATCTCCAAGAGTGAGCAACTATTAATGATCACAAAGGATACTTTGAAAAAGTTGTCAAGTAGAATATCATCTCTACATGATACAGTGACATCCAACCCAGGCCACGTGGATCTCAGTGCGTTGGTTATAAGTGTCAAGTTTTCTTTGCGATTGTATCTCTTCCTGTCAGTGAAGAATGTGCAGTTGAGGTTACCTAAATCCTGAGAAAAAAAATAAATTATTCATAAGGATCTCTTTAAGAATATGCATGATAAAAATTTCTTTCAGAATTTAATTTATATTGTAAAAAGAATCACTTACATGGTAAACAGTACCACCACCACTTCGTCTTCTTGCTAATTTGACCTTTGAACCCCAGAGCTGCCGGAGGTGACACTCGGCCCAAGGATTTTGGTGACGACCAATCACAACGCAGGGATCATTTCGCCATAGCAGCAGTAGATTTGTTGTACTTAAATCAAGGTTGTTATACACCCTATTTGACAAGAGTTGTTTTAATTCACATTATATAATTTTATAAAAAATAAAATTGATCAGATAAATGACAAAGTTCTTTTTTTTAAATTATCACATACAAATACAATTTTTTTCCAAATTACATGTATTTGCAAAATCTGTATTTTTGTATTAATAACTCAGTCATAAACAAGTTTAATGTTTTTTCCTTACCAATCTTCGAATGCCAGGTTAGTAAATACATCACTGGACACTGATTCATACACAACTCCCTTGTAATATAAAAAAGAACAAGTTAAAACACACGATGTACTTATTATATATTTACACAAAAATGATTTGAATTTTTAATTGAACATTTTTAAGAAATCAAGACAAAACACATACAAATATAAAAACAGTTTACCTGTTTTAATATGACATGAGAGTATCTCTTCCAGGAGCAGATCCAAGGAGATCGGTGATGACATTTCTCATATTTAGATTGTTCATTTGGTAGAAAGTCGCGCTGAAGATATTTTACCAAGTTACGGCAGACGTTTCGTTGATGATACATCGCGGCGGGCATTTGAATGTGCATCCATGTGTCACTACTTATCAGTACTCGAACATTTTAATTTTTAACCGATATGAAAAGATAGATTTTGTTTTTTAGTGATCAGATCTAATCTACAGTCTATTCGAAGTATTTTACGGAACTCATTAGATTAAACTTAAAATTTTACTTGATGACAACCATCACTAAAAAAATACTAAAAAAAACCGTGCGAAACCTTCCACTTTTTCTATGGGCGCTGCCATGACAGGCTTTTTCGGATATTTATAATATATATTGAGCAACAATAGGTAATTATAAGGTAAAACAAAACTGTAAATTGTTGTAAATAATTTGAATACAATTAGTTATTTGTATTAGCGTGATTTTTAGATATGTTGTTTTTAATAATCAAATTTAGTCATCTTGCATATTAGATTCGTGTTAAAACAAAGTTCAAGGGTCAACTCGACACAAAACAACAACAACAAACCAACGTGTGTGAGTTCGGTTGTCATGTTTGTGCTTTTAAAACCTCAAAATCTTCATTTAGTTCTACCACCATTCACACAAAGGTATAAACACGATGACATCGTCACTCCCAGGCGTGAATTTGAGTACTTTTGCCTCGAGCAATATGCCCAGTTTGCAGGAATTTCTCTTGCAAGGTAGCGTAGTGGATTCAGCCTGTGACGCCTTGTTGCATCGACTGAGGGCGCTATGCGATAACGTGGATCGCGCCCCTGAGACGTTCCAAGATCATGAAATGGTGTATTTGCTGAGGACAAGTATGTAACTAGCTTGGACTTGAACTTTGAAAACATTATTTTACCTTGTAATTTTTAATGTTAGGAATGTTTGTTCGGTTTTTTAATTGTTGTTTTCTTTTTGTTAAATATAATTTTAATAGGGGCCCATTTTGTAAATAAATACATGTTGAAAAATTATTTCCCTTTTTTAATATTTTAAATTTTAGGCGGACCAGGAAATCCAGTGGTGCTACGTGCAAGGCATGCACTAGATCAACCCAACATGCCATGGTAAGTATTTGACAAGAAAACTGCAGCTGTCGAACTGGAAAAGTTGGAAAAGTTGTTATCAGGAAAAATGTAATCCTGTGAAGAAACACTGTTAGTTATTTAAAAACAAAAAATTAAACAATGGCATAATTTTTTTTAAAGGCTGCATTATCTTACACCTTTTTACCAGGTAATTGTATTAGTGGTAAGTAGCTTTTCAGGGCAAATGTTTAGACTAGGTATGAGAGGTTGCCCCTTTCAAAGGTTTGAAATGTTATTTCCCGGCTTTAACTGGTGTAATAACTTGTAAATTCATCTCTCTCCCTTTCTCACACACTTCAGTTTCAAATTCCCACCAGATATACCTCTGTTTATATCCCTGTCGCACATAAATGATTCCTACTTAGGTTTTAGTTTGAATGCCGACGTTTCTTTTCTTAGGCAGCTACGCTACCTTGGCCAATCAGATATCAGTGATAAGAGTAGACTTGTAACAGTCCGCAGTTATCTTGATTGTTCCACATCAGAGCACCTGCCACAATTCCTGACAGATATCGGATTCAGGTGAGTGTGAAGGATGCCCTTTTTGACTAAAAAATTGAAACTTTTTCTTAACAATGATTCATGTTCAGTATAATACATGTAATTGTTGGTCCTTTTTATCTTTAATCTTCATTTTTACACACAATTTGTTTTTACTATTTTCTTTTATTTTACTTCCAGGTTGGACCATGAATTTGTTGCTAAGGGTCACATGTTCAGGAAAGGCAAAATGAAAGTGACTATCACCAAAATCTTCAAGGTAATTATTTAAATGTACCTCCATTAGTAACAACGCTCATCAAAGACACTCGTCTTTTTAGAAAGAAGATGGTATCCTGTCGCCACGTCTCTGGTTGTGTACAAAGTCTGTGGCGAGTCAAGTGCATTTTCAGTATTTTCTAACAAAATTAGAAATGTTTTTCAGTCCTAGATTCATGTCTCAACATTCTTGCAATAACTGACCTTTATTAGGATAAAATATGAAACAAGTTGCGACAGGATACTATTTTTAGTACTAAACTCTTTATGTTTTGTTTGTTTTCTCTGATCAGATCTTGACCCCAGGCAATTTGGAAGCTCTGGAACCCCTTTCCATATCACAGCTTGTCGAGCTCAGTATAATAGCGCCCTCGGGGACAGACGGAATCGGTGAAGACATGAGAGCGTTCGCAGAGCAGCTCAGACCGTATCCTTTTTAGGACTCTGTGAGTCATTTGAAGAGCGCCCTCTTGTGGTTAAATGTAGGATGGACAGCAAGATGACCATTGGCAAGTAGATTATACTCCTGGGTGGAGAGAGGCAAGTTGGGGTAAAGTGGCTTGCTCAAGGACACAATATATGACCAGCAGCTGGATTTGAACTCCTGACCCTCTGATCACCAGTCACATACTCTAACCACTAGGCTACACTGCCCCACATTGTTTTCCTTAACTAGCTTATTTCAGTCTTGTGAGCATGGAGAAGATTTGATTTCCTCTGAGTTGCTGCACCTATCTGAGGTCAAAGGTTACAACTTCCCTTCAACCCCTGACCCTCTGATCACTAGTCACGTACTCTAACCACTAGGCTACACTGCCCCACATTGTTTTCCTTAACTAGCTTATTTCAGTCTTGTGAGCATGGAGAAGATTTGATTTCCTCGAGTTGCTGCACCTATCTGAGGTCAAAGGTTACAACTTCCCCTTGAACTCCTGACCCTCTGATCACGAGTCACGTACTCTAACCACTAAGCCACACTGCCCCACATTGTTTTCCTTAACTAGCTTATTTCAGTCTTGTGAGCATGGAGAAAATTTGATTTCCTCTTTGAGTTGCTGCACCTATCTGAGGTCAAAGGTTACAACTTCCTTTCGAACCCCTGACCCTCTGATCACTAGTCACGTACTCTAACCACTAGGCTACACTGCCCCACATTGTTTTCCTTAACTAGCTTATTTCAGTCTTGTGAGCATGGAGAAGATTTGATTTCCTCCTTGAGTTGCTGCACCTATCTGAGGTCAAAGGTTACAACTTCCTTTCGAACCCCTGACCCTCTGATCACTAGTCACGTACTCTAACCACTAGGCTACACTGCCCCACATTGTTTTCCTTAACTAGCTTATTTCAGTCTTGTGAGCATGGAGAAGATTTGATTTCCTCTAAGTTGCTGCACCTATCTGAGGTCAAAGGTTACAACTTCCCTTCAACCCCTGACCCTCTGATCACGAGTCACGTACTCTAACCACTAAGCCACACTGCCCCACATTGTTTTCCTTAACTAGCTTATTTCAGTCTTGTAAGCATGGAGAAGATTTGATTTCCTCTAAGTTGCTGCACCTATCTGAGGTCAAAGGTTACAACTTCCCCTTGAACTCCTGACCCTCTGATCACTAGTCACGTACTCTAACCACTAGGCTACACTGCCCCACATCGTTTTCCTTAACTAGCTTATTTCAGTCTTGTGAGCATGGAGAAGATTTGATTTCCTTCTTGAGTTGCTGCACCTATCTGAGGTCAAAGGTTACAACTTCCCCTTGAACCCCTGACCCTCTGATCACGAGTCGCATCTCCTAACCACTAGGCTACACTGCCCCACAATGTTTTCCTTTTTTCCTAACTAGCTTTTTACTTTAGTCTTGTAAGCATCGTGAAGATTTGATTTCCTCTGAGTTGCTGCACCTATCTGAGGTCAAAGGTTACAACTTCCTTTCGAACCCCTGACCCTCTGATTGATTGATGATTAAAGTAATTATCAGTAGAAGCAATGACAAAATTGTAAATTTTCAAAAAACACCAGCCAAGAATTCTGTGTTATAGATTTGTATTTGGTGTCCATTTTGTATATTATAATGCTTTGACAATTTCATCAAATAAAACTGATTTAACTCTCAAAGTACTACCTGTTTCCTTGAAATCTGTTTAACGACATAAATTTGCGCCTGTCGTAGTTTTAGTTTAGCGCTTTAATTTTATTTTTTTATAAATAGTACTTATGTAACATTGTTTTTCAAAAGTCAAATTGTGTGTTGTCAGGACACTTCGCAGAGCAGTAATGGCCAGATGAATCCGTAGTGTAGTTTCTAAAACTGGCGACGAGCTTTTTAGTTGATTGTTTTGTTTTTTTACTAACTTTTGCTTTTGTTTCCGAGAACTACACTGTAGATGATGTTATTCCTGTATTTCTGTGATTTAGTCGATATTGTAAGGCAAACATCGTTAAAATGTCTTTTGTTTATATATTTTTTATTGGCCCTTCCCTCCATTTCGTCATAATAGTTTTAGTTTATTTAATTAATCGCTTCATGCCGAAAGTTTCTCAAACAAGATATTCTATTTAGGAAGACTAGTAGCAAGTCTACTGTCGTACCGTTCATACACCGGTCATAAATTGATGTGTGTAATTTATTCGAACTCGTGAGAGCTCGAGTACGAAGTGTATATCGGCAAGTTGGGTTTGTAACGCACACGCGCGCGCGCGATCGATGTGACGACCAACTCTCGTAAATCCACGTGATTTATCGCTCCATGGCAATGACACAGCGCGAGTTTAGCATTGCAGAAGTATATCACGTGGTACGCTACGATGATGAACTTTAGAATCCATCTATACATGTGTTTATCCTGTGCGGTTTTATTTCTTTTGTAAGTCGACTCAGTGGTGCGGGGAATTTTGTTATCAATTGCCCGCTGGGTATACCGTTTCACGTATCCATCGTTCAGCGTACATGTACATGTACATGTACGTGAGGAATTATCACTATAGGGTTTGTACAGTGTAGACTACGAAGTTTGATCTGATATTTTCAGCTGAAATCTTTGTGGCTCTTTCGGATAAATTCACCCGGGCTGGGAAGGTGTAATAAGGTGAGATTTTGTCGATTTGATATTTTATTGTGTATAAGTCGGTGTTTTATGGCTGACTGCTTTGAGGATGTAGCGTTGAATTATGCGCCTTAGATGTGATAAATGGTGAATCGGTGGGAAATATAGACGTGGATTTCCGTGTATATTGGAATACGTCTAGTCTATACACGCAGCACACCACGGTAACCTAGGTACAAAAAGAAAAAATCTGCACCCGTTTCAAAGCCTCTTGTATTATAGTCACCCTTGGAAAAGAATGTAGAAACCTGACGCTGTTTTTTCTTTATTAAATCGGGCATCTCAATGAAGGTCAATGCAAAAATGTTGAAAAGACAACAAAAAGTGGGACTGACTCACTGAGAAACACTTCTTTACAATTTTGTTAGGAAGTAGCGTCAGGATTATACGCCCAATTGCAATAAACTTTAGAGTAAGTTCAACAAACAACTCCAAGGTAAAATAAGTAAACACAAATAGTATGGTATTTCCTGTTCCTATATGTATAGTCAATTTGAGCAAACTGTTAACTTCTTCCGGGAAGTAGTATTTGTATGCCTATTTCTGGAAATAAACGACTCGGATGCTTGGGAGTAATCAGTTGGGGAATTAGGGAAATTAACATGGGATATTTCTGTTGTAAATTGTAGTAGAAGTTCATTGGCCGAATGAGCTATTTATACTTGGAGTCTCCAGTCCAAGTAAAAACAATTACTTCTAGTCCGAGTTTGCTAAGTAATGAACAGAGCGTATTTTCTTTCTTTACATCGCTGCAAAGGGGATCGTTCAGCAATAGTGCCGTTTCCATTCTTGAAAGCATAAAAAATGCACAGTTGTTTTCGGTGTCCTTTCACTCTAAGGTTATTTAAAATTGTCCCCAAATAAATTTGACTATACAAATGTGGATTCGAACCAGGGTCCTTGTAATCTATAGCTCATCCCACTATCGACTAGCGTGACAGGTCGACGACAGTTTCATGTATATACTGTTGATTAGATAATAATGCTGTGACGTCATTGTGTTTCTAAAGCTTGTTGTAGTCTGCTTTCAAGAGTGCATTGGGTGCTCTTTCTATAGGAGAAACTCTTTGCTGCGGTGTAAAAAAAATGACGAACCCCGACACGTGACCACCCTACTCACAAGGCCCCTATCAAGGGAGACACAATTATTGTGCACGCCATTGTACAACGCAAGTAGGCAACTTAACTGTGCCATTGGATGGAAGGGGGCTTCGTGACCGAATTGATAGTGCATGGACCAGATTACTCTCATGTAGGATAAAGCACATTATTTTCCGGCCGTGAAAGTCCTTGGCTTTTCACATCCTTGGCGCCAGGCTGACCTTTTGGCGCACTAGACTCACCTATTGACGGGAAGCGATTATAATTGTTATCACAAAGTTTTTTTGTATGAATGCATTAACATTAATTACACCCAATCCAGCTTTTGACAGAACAACAATGTCGCGTTCAAAGTTTGAGAACGATGTCAATGCGGGTCGTTTGTTAATTACTTTTAGACTTTTTTCAACAAGTTCAAACTGTTTTCAGCAATGCACTTTCACAACAAAATAAGTTGGCACCCGGCCAGTTTGTCTTTGTCCGTATAGAATGCAGTACGTGAATTTCTACGATTCAAGTAAGAATTATTAAGTTCGCAAGAAGGAAATGTCACACTGCCGTCGTGGTGACCTTTTGCGATAAACAGATTGGTTTGACCATTTCCTGCACAACATGATCATTTCTGCTTAGTTTGCTACGACATTTGGTTTTGCATGACTTTTGATGGGATATAAATTTAATGGAATACAATTTATACAATTGTTTTGTTGCACAGTAAATGGACAAGAAAATACGTACAAAAGATCGGTTCTTGTATGTTGTATATGATTTGCAAAGTACATAACTTTCAGAGCTTAGCAAATTCCCAAACCAATTCTAAATAACAATGGAATGAGTGAGTACAGTGGTAGAAATATTCAGTTTTAGTTACGAGCCGTACGCGTATCGTAAAGCAATCTAGTCATTCTCAGCGTAGCGCCCGTGGGGTATTGCAGCGAAACACACGGCGCCTTGCGGCTGAACCTTTACGGTGAACAATCGAGTAAAAAATCAGGCTGGTTACCATGGCAATTGATTAGGTATCGCGCTGACTAATAATGAGTGTCATTGAACTGGGGATGGATTTTGTCGCGATGTTATGAAACACCCCAATTTAAATATATATCGAAATATAAACATGCATCATAGTTCGAGCATAGAGAAAGGATGGTTTGAGGTACAGTACTACGTATTTTCGCAACTGAAAATTGACAAGGCGAAATGTGTGTAAAGGGCGTGCCATATATAGCGCGTCACGAACTATTACAGCACAGTCGAGATTCATTCAGTCCAAAATGAACGTCTGGTGTCGAGTGAAAATATGTACCCAACTTGAAAGGTTAGAATATAGGGAAGATGGAACGCAAATATTACATATTTAATAATTTGTATTTTTAGATTACTAAAGGGCGCGGCGAAGATAATTTCCAGTTTTTAATCTAATACTATTCGTGTATTATCTGTTTTTTGTACGTACACAGATTAACAAGGGGCCATTAAACGGTTCATGGTCCTTTTGTTTTTGGAAGCGACGTATTATTTCCCGCCGGTTATCATGTATCCTTGATCAAAGTTCATTCTCAATTGGGAATCAGGTTGGCGTAGCGGTTCTTCATTTCTCGCCTTCCGCCGCTTTGACCCAGGTTCGAATCCCGCCTGGGCCAATTTGTAGATTTGGTTTTCAGTCCATCAGATGTGTTTTCTTTAAAAAATAGTTTGTTTTGATCACATTGTCTTCTCTTACTTTACCACATGCAGTGAATTCCACTGGGACACGGCGGTTAAAATAATAAAGAATACTACAACTCGATTGGGTAGTATTTAGGTACAAATTATTCACGCACGTTGTGATTGGTCGAAGTTTATGTTATAATGTGACTGCAATTATGCGTGCTCATTTTGATTGGTTCGCTTTATGGCACCTTTTGATTGGTTGTATTTTTATTATAATTCAGGCACAGCTAATAGTAATAGGGTAATGTTTATACAGAAAACCACAGTGTGCCAATATGCTAACAGTTTTCTATTGGTTCACAAAACAATTACCAAACTCCGAGTTAATTTTTAATAGTTTGTCAATATAAGGACGTCCATTTATTAAATATGCGGGTTTATTAATGACAACCTTGTATAGCTCTGATGTATATAATGGGATAAATCGGATGATTTTGTTGCGGGTAGTCGACACTAGAATAACAAATTTTGAAAAGTCAGACGCTAACTTTACCTCTGTCGATGATATTTTATTGTCTGAATGAGTTTCATGTGTTTTTTTAAATATTATACCTTACATACAATATTATAGGATGTATACATATACAGACACTAAATATGGGTATCAAACAATTGTTATAGAATTTGCTCGTAATTGTCGCAAATATATTGGTTATGTTATTAAGAACAATAAAATTGGAATAATTATATTTTTCTGATATTTAGCACATGTATACAAACTGTGACGTGCATCAATCGTTTCCCATTTATGCGATCAATAAAAACAATTCCCAATACATTGTGTACAATATTTTATCTGTCAAAGATTTTTGTTTAACCAAAAGTCTTTTGAAACGATACTTCCCTCCCGATAATAACATTGAAACTTGTGATTAATTTAAGTCAGTTGGTTTTCAAAATGCTGATAAAAATAATTTATAAAACTCACAATGCTCAAATTTTGAAAATCTAAACACTCACCGAGGGTTTTTCCCTCGGTTTTATTTGTAGTATACACGCACGCACTATTATCGACATAGTTGCACGACACGAACTACGATGTGTCACGATCCTCGTTCTCAATGGATCATATAATTTCCGTAATTTTAATAAGTGTTTCCTCTTGTAAAACATGCGATGCAGTTTGTTTTTAGCTTTGCTGACTTCTAATGACAACATTAAAGGTATATGAAATACATGTACGAAGCAATAAACATTGACACATGTGGTTCTTATTGCGAGGAAATAATGGCAATTTCATAATTGTTTCTGAAAAATAACAACAGTATATTAGGTATACAATGATTTTATGGGATGGTGCTAAAGTGTTGACAGTTTGCAAATGTTTATTATCTGTAAATGTATATTGATATTGGCAAACGTTAAACACAAACTACCTATAGTGAACAACATTGCTGTAAATGAATAAAGAATCAAGCATCCATGTGATATAATGGCAACTTGTGTGCTGTTATTATCAAGAAAAGTGTACGTTTTCGGCTGACCATCGTTCAAACAAACCTGGCTATTTTCAAATACGGTGCCCCCACATTATACAATTCAGTTCGGCCACATTTTGTTTGCCATTGTTCGATTTGTTTAATCTGAATGTTTCCGAAATCTAATCAGCCATCTCGGTTTACATTTTGATTATTGGACTCGGGGAAATGCATTAGACTTGCCCGATCTTGTGATTATTAATTACTTTAACGAATTGTGCTTATTTATATTGACTGGACATAGGTCTATTTCTTTATGGACTTCACAAAGAATACACTGTATATAACACATTTGTACAGTTACTTTAGTATGATCGATACTTTAGGATAAAAATAACTGAAAATGAAACATCATGAAGCGATACGTCTAAAAACAACCAGATTAAAAAAAACACTCGTATAGTCCCCACTACTTCCCCGTCTAAAGGTTTCGAAAGCTAATCCCCGGGGGGTGCCACTACTATAAGTACCACGGGTGAATGTCAAGCGTTTCTGGTAATCAAATAATTCCGGGTCGCGGCCAGAAGGAAATATATTTACGTTTGACGTAAAAAGGAATTAATTTGTTTGGCAGGGGTTTTTGTGTAAAATATTTCTATCGACATAAAAGTTGGTGTAGAAAAATATATGTGCAGTTACAGCTAATCAAAAAGATATCTGATTGATATTAAATTTCTTGAATTTTTTTCTTTCTTCAATGAATTGAAAATTGCACCAATACAACGTGCCGATTTTATGCTGCATGGTTAATTTATAATTAGCTAGAATTTGGGGAAATATTTCGCCAACTTTCGCGAGAAAAGTGTCGCTTAACTTTTTCTTCTAGGCGTAAGAGAGCCGCGCAGTTTTTTTGTAGAGTCGCCGGCGTCACGTGGCAATGACGAGCTGTACCCGCGATTATTTACACAATATACATGTACATACACATCAATAAATTCGCATTTTTGTATCACTGTAGAGACATGGCTTTGTTCTCGTGTACAAAATGGTTAGAAAGTCGAGCACGTTTTTCAAAATGCTCCCATTTTAACCACAATTATTTTCCTGGGTTGAAATTTCGACCCAATATACCCTATATTACACCCTAACCCAAACACTAACCCTAACCCACATCCTAACCCTAGTTTTTGAGTAATTTAAGTACAATCCAAAAATATAATTCGTGAAATTCCCAATGGAGACCTATTCATCTATAGAAATTACCCTTTGGAGATCTTTTCACTCCCATTGTCCCCATTGTGTTCACGTCTCCAGAGGGTACCGTATTTCGCACCACTGGTTTCAACGTGTCCAGGCTCCACGCGTACTATACTATACTTGTGGTACATATTAAATTTGTCCTCGTCGAGACGATACAATGCAATCATGTGTAGGATTTGATGAGCAAGATATTGCTCCGTGTACCTCGGACGAAGTCCTAACACAACATTATAATTCGACGCTTAAATTGGCGCACTAGACCGTGATAACTAAATAAGCACTGTGTTAATCGGTGAATCACGCGCTAGTATGTCTGGGTACGGTACGTAGCATCAGCGAACAATTTAAGCGTACTTTGGGTTCGCATAAGTAAATCGTATATTATGATTGTTGGCTTTTAATGCATTTTACATTATATAACACGTGTGTAACTCGTATGTAACTCGTGTATAACATGTCTAACACCACTCGAGAAAAACAATGTGTAACGCCTAACATAAATGTTGAAGTTTCAATAATGTCGAGAAGACCATGCACAACCCTTTGATAACGAAACACAATTCGTCAATCATAGCATTAGTTGCTTATAATCTAGAAATCAGTCGACAATTAAATGGTCGTTAGGAATTCGTCTGGGCAGTCCGTACATGCAACATAATGAGTTTAATTTAACAGACGCATGCAATACATTGTGTGTTCTGTTATAATTTGCTCTGCTGCATAAAGGATGAATTATAAATTAGGTATAGGCCTACATCAAGCCAAGACGACTCAAAGATACAGACCGGATGTCGCGTATACGAAGACGCGCGCCCACATGCCGCTCGACAAATGACCCTCTCATGACCTCCTCAAAACTTCCGCTAAATTAAACTGTCAGTCACAATCATTCGACTATGCTCCGTCACACACACGACAGGTAATTAAACCTTTCTTCTAAAGTTTGGCGGGAATGTTAGTAAGCCAGTAAAAAGGGAATCTATAACTATAATTTCTCTTCTTAAACTGGCTTTCTTTACAGCAGTATTATTACCACGCGTCGGTCATCCACTGAATTAAGTTATTAGTTCACAACTACATGTAGCTTTGTTCATACATTGTACATCAGCTTCATGTACATGAACATTGTGCACTCG
The DNA here is from genome assembly GCA_037893245.1 of Crossaster papposus. Lineage (NCBI taxonomy): Eukaryota > Metazoa > Echinodermata > Asteroidea > Velatida > Solasteridae > Crossaster > Crossaster papposus. The sequence continues at coordinate 1,399,922 of JBAIAA010000465.1, forward strand.
ACTGCACTTCTAGCCATTCTTGTTCAGAGTTCAGACCCACGCAACATCAGTACATGTTATCCTCATATATTATGAGGTTGCATGCACTACTCCCAAGGAAGGGAAAGAGGAAGGAAGGATGAGATGCGCTTTAATCTTGAAGTCAAACCAGACAGTTTAATAAGAGAACGTCAATGTAAGCGGAGCCCCGCATATCTTTTTCGTTTTAATAACTGTATGGCCTAAATGCCTCGGGAGACTCTGTTGGAGTTTCTTGTTGCAATTCTTTTTCTCGTAGTCTCGAGCTCGGGTGATATTTAGGTCAAGTGATATATCTCAGCTCCGTCGGGGTTTAACTTGATAATGAGCCTCGCTGACAACGCGTGAAATAAATCAGTTTGCATTATTGACACAACCACAGCTTGCCTATGTATTAGTAACATGGACCACTGGTCTGTCATCAAGAACGGAGCGCCTTCTGTAAGACAGACGCGTCAGCTGTAGAACTCTAGTGTTGAACAAGAAACATTTTAGGCTGTGTCCGACTACTTGGCTGCGGCTACACACGAGTCAATGCGACATGGCTGCAGCCGCTACATAGACTCATGTGTAACATCAAGCCACAGCCAACCAATTTGGACACGGCCTGAGACTTTTAAGACGACCTTGCATGGTAAACAAACACTGGTCCTTTTCAAATGTCAATAGGCCATTTTTCTGGTCGCATGAAGGCGCGTAACGACGCCATTTTCTGAGCGAAAATCACTAGCGAATAAAGTAGATTTTATTGGAAATGTACTTAAAATGCATTGATTACTGATAGAATACATGTAGTTTATGTGTGTGTTTTGATGAGTCGTTGTACTTTACTGAACGGAATATAACGAGTTATGGCGGCGAGATTTCACACCATAATCTACTCAAATGTGCGTGTGGATCGTAACCGATCGTCGACCTGTCTGATTACATTATATTCATTTTTGTCTTTCTCTTTTTGACCGCGGCTGAGGCAAATCGATCATCAAGTAGGATCAAGTAGGCCTGTAGATTGAGGAACTAAGGCATGTATTTTGTTTCCGGTGTGGCAGTTAATTTCAGACTCTATTAAATCCGGACTCAATGGTAGTATTGCTCAAGCTCAAGTGGGGGGACAGTGACCAGTCACGTGAGAGGGTTTAACCAATAATAGGAAAGATAAGTCCGATTTTCACATGAGTCTGAATTTCATATCACACCAGAACGAAATCAAGCTGGCGATTAAAAGGTTGGCTTTTCTTGTTCATGATGTTCTTCACGTTAACTGTTTTCATACAATAAATACATCAAGATTTAATCTTAATCAAGTTTTTAAAACTCATCTAATACTGGACAATCACCATGCGGTGTTTTTTTATATAGGCAAAACAAATCAATTTATTTTGGTTAGGCCTATATACCACAGCCCACTTTCTCTATTTCCCACACATGTTTAATGCTCCTTTTTTTTTCTCGCAAACTACCGATTTGTATTTTCAACAGAAATGTCTCTAAATTAAGTATAGCCAATTATTATAAGTTAGTTTTTGTGCACCCGTAAGTGCCAGTAATTAGCTTTCATGTGAGCTACTTTACGCGGTAGGTGTTATCATGACGAATGCTGCTATAGTAATCTGATATGTTGTATCTGATCATATCGTCTGATGCTAATAAGACGCGGCAAACTACAGTATACGTGGCAGTTAATTCATAGATTAATGCAAAGATAACAACGATTATTTTGTCACACGGTTGTTACATTTTAGCGATGATAGATAATGCGCCCGAGGTTCTCCGGTGATTTCTGGTTTCGTTAGTGAAATAATTATCGAGCCAATAATTCTCGTCTAACAGAAACTTCGTTTTATCCGTTCTTGGGGAAATCCACTGAGCTCATTATCTGAAATTAACAAGCTTCCGTTAATTTCACCTTAAAGTTGTTAACAGTTAATTAATATAGGTAAGTAATGATGAATGTGACGTATTGTTGATTTTGTAAAACAGTAATTACTTCAAATTCGTTTTTCGATACCCAAATTCCAAGTACTTCAAAAAGCACCATTTGTGCCTGAGAATTATTAATAAGAGAACGCTTTTGTGAACATACCTTTCTTGCATTTGAACGTGGCGAAAATTAATATTCGAGAGCAGTTATCGTTTACAAAATCACGATGGTTCACTCAACGTACGACATGGGGCCCTGGATTAGTGGGTCAAGTTGACAACATCAAAGGTCTAATCTACGATCAGCTAAAATTACACCAGGTGTATGTCTAAAGTGGGGACTCGGGTAGTTTAAAACTCAACATCGAGCAGAGAGAGCGTCGACGACGGCGAAGACAGGTAACGAATCTCTGACGTTCTCTTTTTGCAGTGTAACGATCAAGAAAACAAAAACTATAGCCTAAAAGTACATGTAAGTGTATGTTTTCTGTAACTTCTGTTTGTTCTCGTTTTAATTTAGCAGTTCTGTTTAGAGTCATGATTATATAGAAAACAAGGTAGATATGCCAATTGCCAATGGTGAACATTTCGTTTTCTTGCTTGTCTGTGTTTCGCAACTTGATTGGTTTGAATGTGACATTGTATAAGAACCTGATAGGTTTTTCTTTTAAGGATGAGATGTGTGTTTTTTTGTCGAATTCGTCTTTCTAATTTCCCAACCCATTAGCTAGTGAGGTCTATGGACCAGGAAGAATGTGCGAGGCAGTGGCGTAACTACTATACGAGGCACCGGGGTAACGCCCCTGCTGGACCAGCGGAGCCCCCCCCCCCCCCCCCCCCCCTCACCCTCCTCGGTTCGCCCCTAGGTGCCCCGGCTCATTTGCTTCAGTGACATGCCTTAAACAAAAAATGGTGCATCCCAGGTGCCCCTAGATGTTTAACGCCATATTTTGTTGTCTTTGTGGGAGTAATTTGGTACATGTAGTTAGATCTTTTGTAGAATTGACGAGCCAAACTATTTCATTGCATTTTGTCCGTATATCTAATTTCTATCCCAGGTATAGATACACGGGCTTGGTGACTTGATATTATTTGGATTGTTTCTTTCCAGAGACAGAATTAATCTTCAGCCCCGTCTTGAATGGTTGTATTTCATTAACTCCTAAACCGCCATTATAGCGGACCTTGTTTGTTCACAATTCGCTACTTGTGGTAAATTTTCTTGACACGGTTGTTTCGTGGCGTTTCTTTACCGTGTTTATCTTTAGCGCGTCTGTATTTGTTTTTGCCAAACGGCATATTTGTTGTTTGATAAGAGGTCGACAAGTGTTACTGAAACCGTGTAAGAACTTGGTCGGTACACGTTCTGAACAGGTTCATAGTTCAGAATGCCGTTACTGGCAGAACTTTGAGCTTGCTGTGTGAAGCATACAGCTACGTACATATTTTATGTCGAACCTTCAACCTTGAGTTAAGTGCAAATGTCTATGATTGTCAATAATATAGGACCTCGTATCGAGGAGCTTGGGTATTATTAAAATATTAATTAATTAAAGGGTCCGTGCGATGAATTTTCTCGGGAACAGTTTTGTGCAGCTTTCTACTGCTCTTTAATGTAACTCTTTGAGTTTGACATCACTTTTCGGTTAATTAATTTAAAAAGTGCACCTCTGTTAAACATTCAAACTTCACTATGTGTTTTTTTCAGACAACGGAGGGCGCTGTTACATTGATGTCATTTTATTAGGAAGACACTGTTAGTGTTACTGCTACTGACTCGGCGACTGATTCTCTAAGTGCAAAAGGATCATCTTAACGACAGCAAACAATTCTTAATTCATTGAAACGATATGATATTTTTGTTCGAATATCGATTTTCCTAGATCATTTTATTGGAACCAGACTATAGACCGGTACCAGTCTACATCTACGATGGCTGAGTCAGAGGAGATGTTTGGCAACCGCCTCGCGGAGTCAGTCACCCAGGGTTTCTTGTGTTTGGCATTGTCGGTGGGGCACAGGACCGGCTTGTTCGAGACGATGGCGGGATTTGAGGAACCAAAGAGTGTCAAGGAAATCTCTGCTTCGGCTGCTTTGAAAGAAAGGTGGGAATAATCATTAAAAAACAAAGTCAACAATTCCGAACTTCGAATGAATATATTATTCAGATTGTTACCATGCATAAAATACCTTTAAATCGGTTTTCACTATTGTTTATTAATTGTCAATGGATGCCACCGAAATTTATAACTTCAGCTTTAAATCAATTTTCACTATTTGTTAGTTCGCTTGTTGGGGTGTTTGTTTGTTCGTTTTTTAATAAAAGTAAAGAAATATATAATGTATAAGTAATAAATGGATGCCTACGAAATAATTTTCAGCTTTATCGCAATTAGTTTAAAATTTATTTGTTATTGCTTGTTCGTTTGTAATTTCTGTCTGTCTTGCTTTAAAGTTCTTAGAAATTATATTTAAAAAATAGTTTTGTATATAGTTTTCACGTTTATTTGACAATTTGCTTTTGATGGAAATAACTTTATTGAAAATGGTAGAACAAAAATGACGGTATTTTTATTTTATTTTTTTGTAGCCTCGATTCATTTATAAATAGATGAATAAATTACTGCAATAATTGTATACTTTTTAGATACGTGCGCGAGTGGCTAGGAGCAATGGTATCTGGCTGCATTGTCGAAATAGACGAGGAAAGCAGCGAACTATTTTTTCTTCCGCCACATCGAAGAGCCGCTGTGACGCGGCTTGGGGACATAGTAGACTGGTCCATGGTCGCTCAGGGATTACCCATGGTTGCTGGCGTGTACGAGAAAGTCATAGAATCAATGAAGACAACGGGACCGACTGGTAAAAACCTCTCTAGTTAAACTGATAGGTGCAAATTGTAACAATATAACAGGTTTGGAATCATTTCTAAACCCGTTGAATTATTTGTTAAATTATTTATTATAAAAACCTATAAAATTGAAACCCTCAACCTATAAAATGTGGCTGGATAATTAAACAAATCAAACATGATATAAAAATAACACATGGTGAAAGTTTAAAGTGCAAGTAGTAGCTGAGAAAAACAAGTTTGTTGGAAATACCTGGATTTAAGTCAGAATTGAAGGTAAATCAATGGACTTGAATGGATTCGAACCAAAGACACGGAAACAAACATACACTGTATGCTCTGTGACGTCGTATCGCTGGGCAACTGAAACGCTACAAACGGTTAACCCAAATATTTCAGCATCGTTTGTAGTTGTTTTCCCACATTAAACAGATGCACATCAATTGCATAAAAGAACATTTGCTCCAAAGATGGCACCACATGACATCCAATTTGTGAGAAATCTAACATAGACCGTTTTCCGAACCCCAGCTTTGTCTCCGTCTTTGGTTTCCTTCATGCAGTTTGGCAACGGTAATGGAGCCGGAAACGGAGCCTAAGCTGGGCTTTGGACAACGGCCTAGGTCTAAACACTTGTAAGTTGTAGACACCTATAGCTAATTAGGATGTCAACCAATGAATATGTAGGATTTTTGAATTTTTTTCTGGCAGGTATTGCAAGCGCTAACTATTCCCCGAGCTATCACCGATGGAGGAATCAATGCTATGATGCATTCGTACAGACATCGCTACTCGAAGCCGTGGTTCCATCCATTCCATGCTTTGAATCTATTCTCGGTCAGTAACGGAAAATTGTAACTCGGTTTATTTAGGATGATAATCAGCCTTATATTTATTGCTTACTGAAAACCACAAGAAAACAACCGCTACCATTTAGAAGTTCCTTGCTTTCGAAGACGCGTGCAATGGAGATGTCAGGTTATTGTCTTCTCCTGCAGATATTCAGAGCTTACCGATTGACGTCTTTTATGATTTTTTTTAAAGCACCGGTTTACTGCTTCTCACAACCATCTTATATTAGTCTTCCTTACCTTTTCAATTTCCCCCAGGAATTTCATCAAATCTATAATGGTTTAACGATATTTTTTAGAGCAAGGTACCGACGTTCTTGAAATCAACAGCCACAACGGATCAGCAGCTCGCAAACTGGCGAGGGCGTTTCCAGACAGCAGTTTCTTCCTTAGCAACGTCCCCCAACTAACCATTGGCGACAAAAGCAATCCAGGCGACCCTACAGCCAATCCCGGCTCCCCTTACAGACAATTCAACCTGAAGGCAGAGACGCACGACCCGACTAAACTGCCCGCTGACTGGTCGAACAAGTTCGGCGTCGTGCTGGCTATACAGAACATCCGGGACTCTCCCCGTCCTGACGTCATTGTTCAAGAAGTCTACCGCATCCTGAAACCCGACGGATTGTTTGCAATGATGGAGAGCAACATGAGGTCAAAGGTCGCTGACAATCGTGACAACCCCGCCGCAGTTTTTGTCTACACTTGCAGTCTGTTTACTTCTCTCCCACAGTCGTTAAGTGAAGAGGGCGGCCTTGGTTTGGGCGCGGCTTTTGGGCGCGAATCCTTCAAACCGCTACTCGAGAAAACCGGCTTTCGATCAATCACACTAGTCCCTGTACCAGGGGATCCGCTCGATAATGTGACTTACGTGTGTACAAAATGATTCCTCCCATGTGGAGGATGAGCCGTACATTTTGTGGTTTTTTGTAATATACAATTTTTACTTGACAGATTGCTACTGATGTTTTTTATTGTACATGTATACAATTTCATAAACGGATTTAAATAATAAAGTGCACTGGTTTCGGACGCTCGTTATATACCATGCGTATCCTCACCTTCTAAAAAAAAAGGTTGTCTAGACTAGCAAATTAACATCATTTCCAAATTACCTGGCTACGAACGCCGGACGGCTCCGTCCGCCAATTAAGCCATAGCCAATTAAATACACAGGAATTGTCAAACGACTTAATTTGGTTAAAGATCTTACTTTTATACTAAACACAGCGTGAAATTATTTTGTCTGGCTTCCGATTGAAATGGAGACAGTGTCTTTTAAACTCTCTAATCATGACTTGATAAAGAAATGGTCATCGTCATTTTAGCAAAATGGCGTCGCCATACCCAATTATGTGTCTAGCAAATAAACGCAAATAAACTGTGTGCATGAGTGGCGTGTATGTGCCACTTTAAACTTAATTTTCTGAAGACGACACCCCTGACGTCACCGTCGCCTCTCAAGGGGCCGATTTCACGGAGCTGCTAAGCACAACAATTTGATTAGCATGAAAATTTGTCTTTGGTAAAAACAAGGTTACAGACCAAATTTTCACGTGATCTTTATTGTTTTTGACTGATAATCAGCTGGTGTTTTGCTTAGCAGGAAAAACACGTAGATTTTTGGCTGATAACTTGTTTTTAATGAGCAAGACTTTGTTGTGCTAAGCAAATTGTTGTGCTTAGCAGCTCCGTGAAATTGGCCCCAGTACGTGACGCGATTTGTCGTCTATAGACCACCATAGCAAACAGTTGACAGAATGTATTATTATGCGGAGGCAAAAACGCTTGTTTTGTATATCAATTTTAAAGGAAATGTTACATTTTGAAATGCATTTTGATTCATATTAACTGTACATTATAGTTGGACAAAAAACGTATCATTCAAGACTACAGTTCTGAAAATAAATATCTATAAATATATGTGATTTTGTTATGTGATATTGTGATTATTATTAGAGTATATTTCACTTTGGTTAAATGTTTTGTCAAATGTACGTCGAATATAAATTTACTGGTTTTCCATTTTGTACGATCATTTCACATGGAACAAATAATTGCGGCATGTGTATAATAAAGATCATCTAACAATAAGTGAGAAATAATTATAATATTTAATATTACACGGAAGAAAAATACAGAGTTGCAAGTGACTGACAAAACAAAACTAGACCCAGCCCGATACAAGACCGAGGGACTCTCCTCCCTACTCCCATATACCATAGAGCCTTGCTCTATGTATATACCATGGAGGAATAAGAAGGTACCTCCATGGTATATACCTATACTCTCTAGAATATTGTTACCTAACGCAACCCCCCCCCACTTCCTAAAAACCTGAACAGAATTCCTGAGAAACCACAACATTCCGCAAGCTCAATGACCGCTACAAAGGAGGGGGGGGGGGGGGGGGGGGGGGGGGGGGGGGGGCGTCCGTCTCATATCTTGCTTCGTATGAAAAAACACATGTCATACAATCGTTGACAATCTGGAATCAATTATTTCTATCTCATCCAACCAGAGATCTAATCAATCTTGAAAGGCAGGTGTTTTGAATGAAAGGAAATATATCAACGGAAATATATCAACGTCAGCGCAAGAGGGCGCTGTTTAAGATCCCGAATGCAAACTTTCATTTGTTGCCTTTATTAGTTCATCTGCGTCAAGCTATCACCACATTCAGCACCACATTCAGCACCACAATTCAATCGTCAGGTGACTTCGACATTTAACACCACATTCAACGCCGCCTTCGCTACTACGGTGATCTGTAACGGACATCCACTTCAAAATTTGTGAAAGTGCCAACGTACAAAGTAAGGGACCCCGCTTGCAAATTGACTTGTAATTTCCAAACCCATTTCGATGCCACCCTTTCACAACTACTATATGAGGATCAGATTATGACGATGTTTAAGTTTCTTAAACTTTCTATGCATAGTTTTCCTGTAATTTATCGTGAAATCACGGGATCAAAATTAGTGTACGAATAAAGTTAATGCATGTGATGTCACACGCGCTACGCGTACGCGCTAATCGCACGTACAACCGGGCGGAGCGGTGAGGTCAAACACACTTTGTTTGACCTCACCGCTCCGCATGGTTGTACGTGCGATTAGCGCGTACGCGTAGCGCGCGTGACGTCAATGCAACCCCTTTATTCGACGTACGAATGCATTACACCGATCCAGTAGGCCACGCCCACCTTAGCAACTGCCTAGCAACGATCGAAACGTGACGCGTGTCTGGCACGTGCACGCCTAGCTAGCCTATACGTACTACAATGTACATGTACATGTACGTACAAACGTACACAAGCATAGTACTGGCGCGCCAAAAACTTTTTATTAACGTTATAAAATAAATGAACATGGCGCAGAGTAACGTTAATGACTGCAACTTTGCTGAATTAACGTCAGGCTTAACTTCACGCCTTTCCTCAATGAAAGGAAAAGTCAGCTTGGAGTTATTTCGCGACGTGACACTCACCAAGCGGGCTAGGAAAAGAGGGTATTTGTTTTTTGTTCAAGGTTATGTGCATGGGATTCGTTTCAGTTATAAAGAAGAAAATCAAGTTGTTGAAATCATCGCAAAATGTTTCCGTTCAATGAAAAAGAATTCACCGCCCCACACGATAAATTCAATTATTTCATTCAAACAACCGGAGAGCAAGATCGTAGAGAGTGCCTGCAGCTGTGTGGCAGGGTAGGTTTATTATTTCATCTCAATAAATTCCATTGATATGATGTTTGTCCTACACGTAGGCCCTAGGCCTAGTTCTATACAGGCCGAGCCGTAAATCGGGCATACGCCTTCATAATATTAAACTTATTTATTATTTGTTTGGCCGCGGCATATTACTAGTTGTACATGTATGTGCTTAGTTATAGCCTACCTTAACATGCACACAATATCATTTCACTCAGCAAAAGAAAATAATAAGACTGAGTCAAAAAGTATGGGGTAAATTAAAAATGAAGTTGTAAACTTGTGTACTTGTATAGATTGTCAGGGACGTGCTGTCATGTTGTCGGCGTAATCGACACGATTTCCCACTTTCAGCAAATGGGAATGAAGGAAGTGCCCACATATCCAGCTGTTACAAGCCTTCCCCAACAATGGCACAGACCAAGAGGGACTAAAATAAGCCCCAAATCAGTGACCTCCATGATCTTTGCAAAGGCCAAAAAAGACCAAAGCAGAAAACGGAGACCAAATCTCGCTAGGAAACCAGAGAGGTGAAGTATTTTTGGGAAAAAAAATGTTAAAGGGATTCCCTTGGTTTAACAGTTAATTATCCCAGGCCAACTTTTCCAACATATCTCTAAGCAAGGTTTTTAAGGAAGCTTGTAATAGGGGAATTGGCGTGAATCGCGCGAAGCATTCATTAAAAAAATGTATCAGATTTCCCGCTAAAAGGAAAAAAAAAAAACAGTACCAACACCGTTGCCTTAAAATAATAAATGGTCTTTTTTTTATTTAATGCTCTAGTGACCTATGACTCGTGATTTGCATAATAAATAAATTTTATGGAAAGCTGGTTTCATACGATACATTCTTGCAAAAACACAGGCATTTTTTTGGCTGCAAATAAGTTACTTTATTCAATGCAAAACTGTACACTTTACAAGGTATATTTTGTTAAGCGAAATAAATATTGTTCTTGCATACACAGTCCCCTGTTGTACTCTATACATGTAATTGACAATAAATTACCTATTTGTCTGGGAAACATTTGCTTTTTACTCAACCATTTTGATATCAAATATTTACTGAATATTGGCTTTTGAACAAGGAATTTGTTTTCTCATTTTTTTGTATCGATGTTTACATGGAAATAATTACTTGACACAACAGGTGTGAGCCACCAGGTGAGGAGGCTATACGGACCTTAAAGTCCTTCAGCTCCACTCCCCTGTCTTATCTTCTGGATGAAGCACGAGCGACCACACTTACATCCATTGGTTATATCCAAGTTGGATCCTCTGTTCCATATCATGTAAGTTCATCATTTTATAATTGTGCTCAAGACCAAAATATAAAACACTCACACACAGAGAAATATCAGTGCTGAAGACACTCAAGGAAATTGGGTTGTATATTCCTGAAATCTGGAATATAGAACTTGTCATTAGTATTAAAATCCCTCAAGAAATGTCAATCTGAAGAATTTAATTTCTATTCCATGGTTTCTTTGACAAGGGTATCTTGGAAGTTAGTTAGCATACCACAAACAAACCAAATTTCATTAATTTGATGGAGAAGGCTGACTGGAATTTTTCTTCCAACAATTTGAAATCTCTTGATTCTATTGATTGCTCTTTCAACATGAATCCTGTGTGCAGCAATTGTTCTGGTTTTGGAAACATCACTTGGTCTCATTTGTGAAGTTGATGACGCACTTGGAGGAACATTAAATTTCAGTCCTAACTTCTGCAAATGCTCTTCAATGTTAAACCCTTTATCTGCCATAATTGCATCCCCATCTGTAATTAAACCCTTGTCTTTATACACACTTAACAAATCATAAAATCCACTGTCTTTACAAATTCGGTTATCTGATATTGATCCCGAAAATAATTCAGACAGAAACATAACAGATCCTCTTGAGTCAACAACAACAAGTGATTTTAATGTATTTGTTGATTTGTACTCAGAATAGCACTGACTCTGGGATTTCAGTGATGATGGTCTCTCTATCCTCAGTTCTGTTCCATCTATGATTGCCAAAGAGTTAGAAAACTGCTTTCTGTACCCAGATGTCATTTTACTTATGAGGACATCCCTATGAGGCCAAAACGAAAGGAAGCCCAGTTTTACATACATGTATTTCACCCAACTAGTAAATATTGTTCCTATAGTCTGTGGACTAACAGAGGTCCTAAATGCAAGATCTTTCAAATGAAACCCATTTCTAAGTCTACAAAGGACTAAAAACAGCTGATTTTTCAGGGAGAATGTATCAATCTCACGCCTTTTTTCTGAATATTGAATGGGATTGTTTTTTAGATTACATTGTGTAGGTATTAAGAAGCTAAACAATGTCATGAACATTACATATGACAGGCCAGTATAATATACAAACAGATTGGTGATACAACTTGAGTGTACTCTCTCTGTGTCTAAACTCTGGTTGGTTGCAGCCATTAGTTGATCGAGTTGTAATTTTTCTTCCTTGCATGCATCGAGTTGTTTGGAAAGTTGTTCATTGTCCTCTTCCAACTTCTTAATTCTTGCCTCTGCTGCAAGCATGTCTAGAGATGAGTACACTGTGAAATTAAAAAAGAAAACACAAAATGTTAATAACAGAGAATTGATTACTTTTCTGTTTGTTTGTTTGTTTTACTTTTACAGTTGAAAAGCTACAAGGACACCCCCAAACCCTGCACAGTTTCACCTTGTACAGACACAACCTTTCCAAAGACATCTCCAGTCCACCTTGGGGAAGAGCATGCACTTTGTAACACACTCCACCCAATTACAAAACATGATGCAGCAAAGCTAGAGCAAATGACCACGCCGCAAAGCAAGTGTTCACTATGGTATGAGGAACGGAAAACACGTCTCACAGCATCAATTTTTGCGAAAGTGTGCAAGCGCAAGAAGGACATTAATGACAATTTCTTGAATATTTTATTTAATCCCAAGCCCTTCTCTGCTGCTGCTACCTCGTATGGCAAGGCTCATGAAATCGACGGAAAGCAGGCCTACTGTACACATAAGGCAGATGTGCATATACATGATTGCGGTTTAGTTGTGAATCCCCAATTCTCCTTCCTTGGAGCAAGTCCTGATGCAAAAGTTTGTGATAGGCAGGGCTGTGGATTACTGGAAGTTAAGTGTCCATATGCAGCACGGGATATAACTGTGCGAGAAGCAATTGCCAACATCCCAAATTTCTGCCTCAAAGAAGAAGAGGGGCTTATTCTAAATCGTAAACATGATTATTTCTATCAAGTCCAGGGGCAGCTCATGGTGACGGGGGCACCATTTTGTGATTTTGTTGTATATACAAGAAAAGATGTTGGCATTGTAAGGGTCCTCCCAGACACGTCATTTATGGAGATGATTCTTTTTCACTTAGCCAGCTTTTACAAAACACATGCCATTCCTTTTTTCAATGCACATTAAAGTTGCATTTTCTGTGCCCCTGCAACCCATGAAACTGGCTCCTGTAGACTGGCTCCTGGTCTCTTCATTATCAATATTGTTCGCAGGGCAGGAATTGGCCTAACCCACAAGAACATAATGAGAATTTTTTATTTTAAATAGTCTTTATTTTATCAAAATGAGACTACTCATTCAAGAGTTTCCCCCATTCTAGCGAAGCGTAGTCAGCACCCATAAGATCCTGATTCGAACGTAAGCTATTTTACTTTACTTTAAAAACTCAACAGTGTTTCACTAAAATAAATGGGTGTAACTCTTGAATGAGTGGTCAGATCTGATGAAATAAAGATGATTTTTCATGTAAGGACAATTCCTGTAACATATGTAAAAACAGTATCATGTAGTGCCCGAAAATATGGTTGTGCTTTTTGGGGGACACCCTGTAAAAAAAAGCACTGTCATGTGTTTTTTGGAGCTTCAAAAGACTTACTTCTTTCTTCAGTTTGTGATGCAGTGCACGAAGAAGGCTTTGGTGTCGGTGCGCACGTTGCTCCATCTGTGGTTTTGGTGCTACGAGCCGCGTCACTATTAAGAAATATAGAAAACTTGAACATTGAAATAAAGCTAAGGGTTTCTTAAACTAAGGCAAATCGGAATTCACTCAACCACCAGATTACTCCCCCCCCCCCCCCTCCCCCCCATGCATATGAAGGATTTGATAGCCCATATAAATGTTAACAAATGTGGCAGCAAAGTTATCTTGTCAGCTTCTCAAACAAGTAGTAAATGTCACCCTACACTTTAGGAGTATAGTTCCCCATTGGTTTTGTTAACACAATCCTATAAATGGAATTACTTTGCTGTTGGATTTAGTTCAAAAATGTATAATCATAAATTAAATAATAAATGTTATGAATGTGTTCCTCTCAATGTCATAAGAAAACTAGGTGTGGCATCAGACACAGTGACAATGAGTTGGTAATAAGTCATCTTCACCATTGGCATCAACAACTGGAGTTAGTTTATACTAGAATAACAAGAAATGTAAAAGCAAACAACTTGTAAACATACCCAGAAGAACATTCACCCATTTGGACAACGCGCTTCCTTGGCCTTCTGGCTTTAAATATTGGTCGTCCATCAGCTGGAATAGGATCAGGGTATTGCAGCGTGGGGCCACTTGCATCTTTGAAATGCTGATGAATAAAAAAACAATGACCTCAATAAATACCAACCTTTTCAATTTACTTTTAAAAATACTATAGTTTCCATCATGTTTATGCAAGTTTTCCCCCAGAGAAAATGTATTGTCATTTTTACTGCTACCATCAAATAATAAAGCTATTATTTATCATGTATTCCTTTTTTTAATTCCTATATTAAAATTCACTTTTTAGCTACATGTATTTGTCCATACAGAAATTATGGGAAGCAGTCAGCAAGTGATTACTGAAACCAATCACAGTAATTACAGTAATCTTGTGGATACATGTAGATGGAAAGTTTTGGGAGTTGTTTGCAATAAACGAGACAACAGAATGCAAAATGAAAATATAGATGGCGACCACCGTGCATGTGTAACCGTACTGCAAATAAAATGTGGACTAACTAAATTGAATAAATTGGGGCAATGTTTGAGAATAGTTTTTCTACGAGTTGCCGGCCGGAAAACATTGGAATTTTAAAAAAATTAATCGCAGTAAATAAATGATATTTTTAATTCAGTAAATGATATTTTGCCGGTTAGGTATTGTCATAAACCTGTTTATGCGCAGTGACTTTTTGTTATGTCCTAGACATTTTTCAACGACAAATCTTACTATTCTGGTCCCGCACCAACATTGTCGTTGTGACTTAATTATTAACAAGACAGGTTTTGGACTTTATCTACCTCTAAAAAAGCCCTCCAACATATCCAAAGCCACGAAACAGAAAAGGAAAATAATAGGCCTAGGTCTAGGCCTACTAAAACTATAGGCCTGTGTACATGTGGAATTAGGCCTATTCGTAATATTTTGTGATGAAAAAGAAATTCACAAATGTCACTACATATAGTTAGGAATCGAAGTTGTGAGATACATGCGCTATCCAATGAAGGCCACAGAGGTTGCATAAACGATGGTGGTAATTAGAGGGCGCTGTATATAGCTAGCCCGCAAAATATTGTTTACTTTAAATCGAGCCGGCGCACCGGCTAAATATCCACTGAACAAAATCTTTCTCGTATCCACGATGATTACTGAACATGATATGATACCAACTAGATCAGTCGTTTGTGTGAATTAGTATTAGTAAACAAAACAGTCAAAAAGAGCCATGGCCGTACCCACCTTCGAACACACGAACGAGTGCCGTGTTACGCTGTTGACGTCCAGGCGACCATTCGGCCCGCCGCACGCTCTGAGCCACCGAACACACTTTTCCTTTTTCGTTTTTGGCTTAGGAAATGGCAAAAAAAATACCTTTTTCCTTTTCTCAGGGTACCGGGAGTCGGATTTACAATTACTATAACAACACCGCTTAACCATGACTATGTTAAAAACCAGGTTAATATTTGAATCAGATCGTAGAAGTGAAACAAACGTAAAATCAACAAAACGTGTGCGGTAAACTATGCTAAAGTAAATATTTATGTCGGACAAGATGGCGACAATTTGTCGGACCTGAAATCATGCACTATGATTGGTCAATTTTTCAAGGGGCGTGGCCTACTGGATCGGTGTATTGGTCAAAAGTGCCGTAGGGGCCGGTGACCTGGGGTCAATTTGATTGAAGACAGGACAACTTTATTTCAGTGTAGTGCTCGACAAAACAATTTTCCAGTACGTTTAACGGGTAATCAACCAGAAATAACTTTAAATTACATCTACAAAATTAATGCATCCTACCGTTTTTTCGACCTGCTTATTTCCCTGCTAACGAAATAAAGTAGCCTGTAAAGTAGCGAACGAGTTCACTTTAGACTGGTGCCATTATAGAGGTCAGTGGGATTAGACAAGCATCCAACGGTAAAGGCACCTGTCGAAATTGCCATATAAAAGCACAATGTATAAAGGTATGGTTTCCATTTCGTCTATGTAGCATTGTTAACAGGTGCTACTACTGCTACACGAAAATTATAGGAAACGACGTGAAAACTACTCTTCGGAATATTCTTCTTAAATAGGTAACTATTTATCATTTTTTGGTGGCAGGTCTATGTCACGAAATTGATTTGTTCTTTATTTAGGTAATATTAGATCTAAAACAAATACATTTTCAAAAATACTGAGTTTAAAATAATTTCACTTGACTTGTCCAGTTTCCGGACATAAACAAAAAAGTTTCTTGTTGTCTGAATCAGTGAATGTTTTTAAAAAAGAGGATTTGTTTTTACTTGACAATGCCATTATTTGTAAATTGTAGAGAATGTATCGATATCAATTATCGTATGATAGTTGACTCCACCCCACCCCAATTTCCCTCAAAAGCTTAAATCCTGCATTTATCCATTTGTTTGGCCGGGTTTAGTTTGTTGCTTTAGTTTGGAAATTCCAAATGTCTTTTTTTTATTACAGAAAAGGATGTCAAAATGCCTAAAGGCACAGAAAAAGAATTCTACTTCCAGTTCAAGACCAAGGGGTTATTTTCCAAGCTTCGGGTGCCAATCCCAATACCACTGAATATAAGCTGTCGAGAGTTTGTGGGTAGACTGGTGAACACACACAATCTGCCATGCTTTGTTGAGGAAGGTAGGTTGGGCTCCAGACAAACAGCCAGATTTTACATTTAACCCTAACAGACACCAATCTTTTACCTGTTGAAAAATTGAGGACTGTTAGGATTAACCTAAATAGCATTTTAAATAAACAAAAAGTGTTGGTAAAAAATAAATAAATTATTTGCATGAAATGATTTTATACAAACAAAACTGTTGCTATTTTTACGGAAGTTGACAGTTGTCAGCCGAATGGTTCTAAATCAGATAGAAAAATAGAATCTACTTCATTCAAATATAACACTTAATTTAAAATAAGATATATATTTTGGGAAAATTCCAAAAAAATTATAAGATTGTTGCTGTTAATCTTCTTACCTTACACCTCGAGCACTTCAATACATTATTTGATTCCTTTGTGCGTCTAAAGCACTTCAGGGTTCAGAGTTCAATCGCTGTAGGAATTTATAACCTTGTGTAGATTTGCAATGGTATTTTGAAATTTCATTAAAATAGCAACTACGTAAAAACAAAGGTAGGAATTACATAAATGTAGCAAACAAATGACTGTTAATATTATTGGTAAAAGAAGCACGTTGAGTTTCATTCAAAATATTCTTAAGTTATTGTCTTGTACGATCAGTTGTTGCTTTCATCAAATTTATTTGATCCTTTACATCTGAATCACAAATTTATTGCCTTTTTTCTGCCTTTTTAAAATCTATACAGACATTACGTTGAATCTTGACAAATTTGTTGCCAAGGAGACTGCAGCCTTTCATGATCAGAATTCCCAAGAGGCGATAGAAATATTGCAGAAAGCTGGCGATGATGACATCGGAAATATTGCTGATAAATGGGCTAAGGCTTATACACAGGTATCTGACTTAAAATCTAAGGATGTAGTTGAGAACATCACAAGTATGTCACAAGTATGTCACAAGTCTATTCACATAAAATAGTGGATGAACAATGACAAAGGAATGCTTTTGTCAAAGCTCATTTGAATAGCTTGAGATCTGAATTGGGATTGACGGACTTGTGATGGATTGTGATGGACTTGTGATGGACTTGTGGTGGACTTGTGATGGACTTGTGATGGACTTGTGATGGACTTGTGATGGACTTGTGATGGACTCGATGCATCCCTAATTTAATCTTCCATTAGATGAGCTAAGCAATTCTAAACATTCAGAAGGCTTTGATATGCCACCTTGAAAATGAGTTTCCATTTCCAAATGTCCATTTTAAAAAGTGTTCATTCTAATGTATTAGATTCAATTCAATTCACAGGAGTGTGTAGCCTATGCACCAGATAGCAAACCCAAACCAGAAGTAGGATTTGCGGAACTGTACCACAAACTCATCCATTCCCCAGCACTGCAGATTCTCTTTCGTTTGGAACATACATACGCTGTGGCTGTAGAGGATGTTTTGATACAGAGGGATCAGGCTTTGGCCAAGCTACAAGAGAGGTAACGTTGTTATCAATGATTAGTGTCAAGAAAAAGACCAGAAAAGTACAATCCAGAGCCGACAAACTTGATGAATTAAGTCTATTTAATTTTTTTATTAAGAGCATTGTCTTTAAAATCAAATGCATCTCATCTAAAAAAAAACAGAAGTGAGAATATTTGTTGGAAGTTTGTTTTTTTAAGTCGGTAGATGAGGTTGGAGTGCATCTAATTTCAAATTCAGCTGTGACTATTCTTTAGCCAATGCAGGTGACATTTCGTCAAGTGATTATTACACAATTGGTGTCTTCTGTGATGATGTTTTGTAATTCAATGTCTTGCCATTGTCTTCTATTTGCAGACAAGCAGCTCAAATCCAAAAAGCTGTGCAGAATCTAGATTACACTCACAGCGACCAACAGGTCAACAGATTGGCAGCGCAACACTTTGAAAAAATACAAGTAAGATCATGTCTGAATTACTTGGCTGTGGCTTGAACTTACACACGAGTCTATTATAGTGGCTATAGCCGCTTCTCATGGATTCCTGTGTAATAGTTAGCCCCAGCCAAGGAATTGACCTGGAAAGTGTACGTAGGAATTTCAAAAGTAAATCATTGCTCAGAGGAAAGCTATAACTGTTAGTAAAAACCCTGGGAAATTATTCCTTTTGAACTTCACAAAGAAATGTTAATGTTAAGATGTTTTAAGAAAATGTGTCCACAGACCCCAACAATTGTACACATGTTTTGGTGGGATTTACTGCCAAATTTGGAATTATGAATCGTCAAGGAACGTGGTATAATTTTGTTTTCTGGTCAGTTTGAGGAAGCCAAGTGGGACAGTGAGCTGAAGAATCTTCAAGACACTCAGAAGTTGGAGTTCCGCAACTGGATTGAGCAGTTACGAGATGATATGGAGAATGGGACAGAAGGACCGGTGAGTCGTAGGATACGAGCGATGTCTGACTTGCTGCCAGCACCGAGGAGGGAAGTGACTGTAGAAGAACCCAAACTGGAGGAAAGCTTCACTATCCATCTGGGTAAGGAAGGGGGATAAACGTCTCAAACCTTCTCTCTAACTCTAACCCTTACCCAAACCCAAACTGGAGGAAAGCTTCACTATCCATCTGGGTAAGGAAGGGGGATAAACGTCTCAAACCTTCTCTCTAACTCTAACCCTTACCCAAACCCAAACTGGAGGAAAGCTTCACTATCCATCTGGGTAAGGAAGGGGGATAAACGTCTAAAATCTTCTCTAACTCTAACCCTATCCGTGGGTTTTCCCCTGAATATTCTTCTGGGGTTTTCCTTCTATCCTAAAACTGTAATTTCTTCTCATTGTCTTCTTTACAGGATTACGAGCTTTAAGATTTCTCAAGAAAATATCAGGGAAATTGCAGGAATTGTTCTTTTCTTAAAGTGCTGATAACCGTGAATGTGATTATGTCTGATTTCTCTCATCAGGTGCTCAGATGAAGACGATGCATAACATACGTCTCATGTCAGTGAACATCTTAGATCTCTGCAAACACAAACCAAACAGAGAAGGGTGAGTTCAGCATATATTACTGAGTCTCAGAATTCTTGTTTCTTTAATCACTGACGTCCTTTTGATTAGGGGATGTAGTCAAGTTTATCACAAGTCGAGTCATAAGAAACATTGGATAAACAATAACAAAGGAATGCTCTTGTCAAAGCTCATTTAAATAGCTTGTGACTTTAACTAGAACTGGGGGACTTGTGATGGACTTGTGATGGACTTGTGATGGACTTGTGATGGACTTGTGATGGACTTGTGATGGACTTGTGATGGACTTGTGATGGACTTGTGATGGACTTGTGATGGACTTGTGATGGACTTGACTTTATCCTAGTTTTGGTTCTGAGCTCTGTTTTGTCTGCATGCAGATTCACAACGAAAGATGGAATGTCAACAATATGAGAGTTATAGTGACAACATCGAAGACATTTTACATTGTGGAGACTTGCTGATATTTCAACAAATCCATTATAAACAGAACAGAAAAGAACAAAAAATGCCGGATTTATTTTAAACAAGGTTTGACCTCTGATCTCTTGACAGGGGGTCCTTACAACCTCAACCCCAGAGGTTACAGACAGCGATGTCCTTGTTTTCTTGTTCGCTTTCCGGCCTCATTCTCATGGTGGATGACAGAATCAACTCCTACACAGGCATCAAGAGAGGTAGGCACACAAATCTCAAAAAAAAATGGGGGAAACAAATAATTTCT
Source organism: Crossaster papposus (assembly GCA_037893245.1). Lineage (NCBI taxonomy): Eukaryota > Metazoa > Echinodermata > Asteroidea > Velatida > Solasteridae > Crossaster > Crossaster papposus. The sequence continues at coordinate 1,420,076 of JBAIAA010000465.1, forward strand.
AAAGAAGAATTGTTGACACATCAAGTAATAAGAGAACCGGTATTGTTTTATGAAACTTTTAACTGATCTTGTCATAATGACCGACTCTACAAAAAAAAGTGTTAGGTCACGCTGTGCATCACATAGGCCTGATCATGCACTACCATCCTCAATATATTCATATCAAAATGTCAGAAATGTTAAGATATTTAAATGTTATGAATAATTAGAAGTGTTGGAGCAAGATATACTCTAGAATATATGTTTGATTTCGGTCAAGCATTTCCCTTCTCTTTATTTCAATGTTGTGCATCTTTTATTGATTTGTTGACAGATTTTGCCGCTGTATGCCAGCAATCGACTGATTTCCATTTTCCTGACCTTGACACTCAGCTTCGTGTTATTCAACAACATGCTCTACAGGCAAACACTGTCCGTAGAGCAAGAAAGACAGAGAAAATCAGCCAAGATGGTAAGGATTTAAGATGGTAAGGAATCAGTAGACACTCAGCTTCGTGTTATTCAACAACATGCTCTACAGGCAAACACTGTCCGTAGAGCAAGAAAGACAGAGAAAATCAGCCAAGATGGTAAGGATTTAAGATGGTAAGGAATCAGTAGACACTCAGCTTCGTGTTATTCAACAACATGCTCTACAGTCAAACACTGTCCGTAGAGCAAGAAAGACAGAGAAAATCAGCCAAGATGGTAAGGATGTAAGATGGTAAGGAATCAGTAGACACTCGGGTTCGTGTTATTCAACAACATGCTCTACAGGCAAACACTGTCCGTAGAGCAAGAAAGACAGAGAAAATCAGCCAAGATGGTAAGGATGTAAGATGGTAAGGAATCAGTAGACACTCAGCTTCGTGTTATTCAACAACATGCTCTACAGGCAAACACTGTCCGTAGAGCAAGAAAGACAGAGAAAATCAGCCAAGATGGTAAGGATTTAAGATGGTAAGGAATCAGTAGACACTCAGGTTCGTGTCATTCAACAACATGCTCTACAGGCAAACACTGTCCGTAGAGCAAGAAAGACAGAGAAAATCAGCCAAGATGGTAAGGATTTAAGATGGTAAGGAATCAGTAGACACTCGGGTTCGTGTTATTCAACAACATACTCTACAGGCAAACACTGTCCGTAGAGCAAGAAAGACAGAGAAAATCAGCCAAGATGGTAAGGATTTAAGATGGTAAGGAATCAGTAGACACTCAGCTTCGTGTTATTCAACAACATGCTCTACAGGCAAACACTGTCCGTAGAGCAAGAAAGACAGAGAAAATCAGCCAAGATGGTAAGGATTTAAGATGGTAAGGAATCAGTAGACACTCGGGTTCGTGTTATTCAACAACATACTCTACAGGCAAACACTGTCCGTAGAGCAAGAAAGACGGAGAAAATCAGCCAAGATGGTAAGGATTTAAGATGGTAAGGAATCAGTAGACACTCAGGTTCGTGTCATTCAACAACATGCTCTACAGGCAAACACTGTCCGTAGAGCAAGAAAGACAGAGAAAATCAGCCAAGATGGTAAGGATTTAAGATGGTAAGGAATCAGTAGACACTCAGCTTCGTGTTATTCAACAACATGCTCTACAGGCAAACACTGTCCGTAGAGCAAGAAAGACAGAGAAAATCAGCCAAGATGGTAAGGATTTAAGATGGTAAGGAATCAGTAGACACTCAGGTTCGTGTCATTCAACAACATGCTCTACAGGCAAACACTGTCCGTAGAGCAAGAAAGACAGAGAAAATCAGCCAAGATGGTAAGGATGTAAGATGGTAAGGAATCAGTAGACACTCAGGTTCGTGTCATTCAACAACATGCTCTACAGGCAAACACTGTCCGTAGAGCAAGAAAGACAGAGAAAATCAGCCAAGATGGTAAGGATGTAAGATGGTAAGGAATCAGTAGACACTCAGGTTCGTGTTATTCAACAACATGCTCTACAGGCAAACACTGTCCGTAGAGCAAGAAAGACAGAGAAAATCAGCCAAGATGGTAAGGATGTAAGATGGTAAGGAATCAGTAGACACTCAGGTTCGTGTTATTCAACAACATGCTCTACAGGCAAACACTGTCCGTAGAGCAAGAAAGACAGAGAAAATCAGCCAAGATGGTGAGAAATCAGTTAAATTTTAAACCTCTAATCTTTCCTAAAATAACAGAAATTGGCTGGAGTAGGGTTGGAACCTGGGACCTTTGGATTACCGTTCTGGAGCTTTACCATCTGTATTTTATTATTTAAAGTTTTCTGGGAGAAATATGATGTCCAACTTATTTAAATTTTCTTTAAACAGTCGTCTGCAAAGTTTAAATTGCACATGGTCAATTTTTAATATTCACTGTTTCATTGTAAATGTTCTTGTTATGACCAGGGATGTATTCATGTCCATCACAAGTCTTCCAGTCCAATTCAAATCACAAGCTTTTCAAAAGAGCTTTGAGGCATTCCTTTATCATTGTTTATCCACAGTTACTTATGACTAGTCTTGTGAAAAGACTTGTGATTTATTTGGGATGGACTTGAGATGGACTACGTCCCATAAACACCAGAATTTGCAGAGTGACATCAAATTGGTTAACATATCAACGTTTTATCTATTACTGTAGGATCCAGTAACGGTGGCAGTGATCGACGATCAGTTGCATCAAGCGAATCCCGACAATCATCTGAAGAAGGAGAGGTCACAGCCAATCTTAAGACAGGTCAAAAAAGCCCCTGAATGCCACTTCCAAGAAATATGAGATAACGATATCAAGTGATAGTCTCAGTAACTAGTATACTTAATACTTTTTGTAAAAAAAAATTTAATTGTTACTTTACTCACTGAATGGGATTTGAACCCCTAACCTAAAAAAAGGTGCCTAAAACATTCTGACATAAAACAAATAACTGTGATTGTTTGAAATGCTTTGTTTTTGTAGGCGATTTCTACATCACCAAGCATTCCAACCTCGCTGAGGTTCACATCGTGTTTCATTTGGTTGCCGATGACCACCTACGTAGCGGTGACATCAACTCACGGCATCGATGTATCCTTGCCCTCCGAAATATCTTGAAATGCTGCGTTCAGTTTGACGTCCATGCTGTAACGCTGCCGTTGTTCTTGCTGTATGAGATGTATGAGGTTAGTATCGTGAGGTGGCCTTACAAGTACATATATACTAACATGCGTGTGCCCTTGAGCAAGGCACTTTGTCACTCATTGCTTCTCTTCACTCGAGTACAATTATAGCTGATATTATTATATGTGAAGATTTATTCATATATTTAGGTGCGTCAATAGGGTGGAGCTTGTCTTGAAATGTGTGGCATTTGGCTACATATGATACATGTATAACTCATTTAAATGTATTTTATTCAGGAGATGACCATTGCCTGGTGTCTCAAGAGGGCAGAGCTCGTCTTGAAATGCATCAAAGGTTTCATGATGGAGATGGCTCAGTGGGGAGGAAGTGAGAGTCGAACCATTCAGTTTGTGGTTCCTAAGGTAAGATTAGACCCTCGCCTTGCCTTGTCCTGTCTTGCCCCGCCCCACCCTGCCCAACTCCGCCCGTCCCACCCTGCCCTGTCCGTCCTACCCTGCCCTGTCCGTCCTGCCCTGCCCTGTCCGTCCTGCCCCACCCTGTCTGTCCTGCCCCGCCCTGTTTTTTCATGCCCTGCCCTGCCCCACCCCACCCCGCCCCACTCCGCCCCACCCTGCCCCACCCCGCCCCACCCTGCCCCACCCCGCCCCACCCATCGGGTTGTCCAAGGGGCGTGGCTATGTACCAGCGAGCAATAGGTAAATTGCCTTAATATCTAGGCCGTTTTTCAAACCCTAGCTTCGACTTCGTCTCGGGCTTCGAAACAGAGCCTAAGCCAGAGGCTTGGAAAACGGCCCAAATTAACAACTGATTGTTTTCCTTTGATTGTTTCAGGGCATTTCTGATGATCTGTTCACTCAACTCAATTCCATGCTTCCACAAATCTTCAGGCTGTCAAGAACTCTAGACCTCTCCCAACACAAGTAGCAAGATCGACATGAAGTCACAATATCGCAAGATGTCCCACGTTTCGTACCTACTGATGTATTTTGGCCATCGATGGGCAATAATCATTGTGGGAAATATCTGTATTACAGTGAATAAATAGTTAATAAACTAATAAAACCGGATGACAATAGGCATTATAGATGGTTAATAGAACAAAGAATGTTAGGAAAGATAGAACAGGAATTAGGTGAAAACCCACAAATTGACAATCTCTAAAAATGCTGGCTTTTCTTTCACCTGCAAAATGGCAATTTCAGACAGAAATGTAACAATTGTAAAAGACAGTAAATCAGACCAATGAGAAATGAGCTTTTAACCAGTTCGCGCCGGGATTATTTTAACATCGCCGAACCCACGGGCGGGATTATTTTTAACGAAACTCAATCCGAAGCGTGTTGAGGCTGATAGTGCCGGGAAGCACACCCACGCATTTCCGGCCTTGCCCGCTGCTGACATACATTTCCGAACTTGAACTTGGCGTGTTTATGCATCATCCGTTTTGAATCTGGGGAAATATTTGCGTTTATATACGTCATCCGGCGCGAACTGGTTAAAAGCTGTTTTTAAAGCTTCACTTAAGAATTTGTAAGTTTGATCATGTATCTATGCATCTATTGACTTTTATGAGATCATTATCAACAACTATTTCATGTCTCAATGTTTGTGCATTGATAAATGTTTGACTAGAACTTCTTGTTATGATATAAAGTACTTGTATTTATGTAAAATAAAATAACATTTATTTTAATGTCACAGTAGTTGTCAAGTTTCCCTTTTTTCATTTGCCCACCTTTTCTGAAAAATTAACAAGGGGTTAGTCTTGCATTTTGTTATAAAAATAGGCACAAATGTTGAGTTTTATGACAAATTGACAATTGTAAGGGGTTAGCCTTGCATTTTTATCAAAAATGGGCAAAAAATGAGTTTTATGATAAATTGACAATTATAATGGGTTAGCCTTGCATTTTATCAAAAATAGGCAAATATTGAGTTTATGATAAATTGACAATTATAAGGGGTTAGCCTTGCATTTTTGTCGAAAATGGGCAAAAATTGAGTTTTCTGACAAATTCGAAATTGTAAGGGGTTAGCCTTGCATTTTTATCAAAAATAGGCAAATATTGAGTTTTATGATAAATTGACAATTATAAGGGGTTAGCCTTGCATTTGTATCCAAAATAGGCACAAATTGAGTTTTCTGACAAATTTGAAATTGTAAGGGGTTAGCCTTGCATTTTTATCAAAAATAGGCAAATATTGAGTTTTATGATAAATTGACAATTATAAGGGGTTAGCCTAGGGTTTTTATATAAAATGAGCAAAAATGGAGATTTCTGAAAATTAACAAATGTAAGGGGTTAGCCTTGTATTTGTGTCGAAAATGGGAAAAAATTGAGTTTTCTGACAAATTCGAAATTGTAAGGGGTTAGCCTTGCATTTTTATCAAAAATAGGCAAATATTGAGTTTTGTGATAAATGTTCAATTATAAGGGGTTAGCCTAGGGTTTTTATTTAAAATGAGCAAAAATGGAGATTTCTGAAAATTAACAAATGTAAGGGGTTAGCCTTGTATTTGTGTCGAAAATGGGCAAAAATTGAGTTTTCTGACAAATTCGAAATTGTAAGGGGTTAGCCTTGCATTTTTATCAAAAATAGGCAAATATTGAGTTTTATGATAAATTGACAATTATAAGGGGTTAGCCTTGCATTTGTATCCAAAATAGGCACAAATTGAGTTTTCTGACAAATTTGAAATTGTAAGGGGTTAGCCTTGCATTTTTATCAAAAATAGGCAAATATTGGGTTTTATGATAAATTGACAATTATAAGGGGTTAGCCTAGGGTTTTTATATAAAATGAGCAAAAATGGAGATTTCTGAAAATTAACAAATGTAAGGGGTTAGCCTTGTATTTGTGTCGAAAATGGGAAAAAATTGAGTTTTCTGACAAATTCGAAATTGTAAGGGGTTAGCCTTGCATTTTTATCAAAAATAGGCAAATATTGAGTTTTGTGATAAATGTTCAATTATAAGGGGTTAGCCTAGGGTTTTTATTTAAAATGAGCAAAAATGGAGATTTCTGAAAATTAACAAATGTAAGGGGTTAGCCTTGTATTTGTGTCGAAAATGGGCAAAAATTGAGTTTTCTGACAAATTCGAAATTGTAAGGGGTTAGCCTTGCATTTTTATCAAAAATAGGCAAATATTGAGTTTTATGATAAATTGACAATTATAAAGGGTTAGCCTTGCATTTTTATCAAAAATAGGCAGAAATTGAGTTTTCTGACAAATTTGAAATTGTAAGGGGTTAGCCTGGCATTTTTATAAAAAATGGGCTCAAATTGAGTTTTATGATAAATGTTCAATTATAAGGGGTTAGCCTAGAGTTTTTATATAAAATGGGCACAAATTGAGTTTCATGACAAATTGAAAATTGTAAGGGGATAGCCTTGCATTTTTATCAAAAATAGGCACAAATTGAGTTTTCTGACAAATTCCAAATTGTAAGGGGTTAGCCTTGCATTTTTATCAAAAATAGGCAAATATTGAGTTTTATGATAAATGTTCAATTATAAGGGGTTAGCCTAGGGTTTTTATATTAAATGAGCAAAAATGGAGATTTCTGAAAATTAACAAATGTAAGGGGTTAGCCTTGTATTTGTGTCGAAAATGGGCAAAAATTGAGTTTTCTGACAAATTCGAAATTGTAAGGGGTTAGCCTTGCATTTTTATCAAAAATAGGCAAATATTGAGTTTTATGATAAATTGACAATTATAAGGGGTTAGCCTTGCATTTTTATTAAAAGTGGGCTCAAATTAAGTTTTATGATAAATGTTCAAATTATAAGGGGTTAGCCTAGGGTTTTTATCTAAAATGAGCAAAAATTGAGTTTTCTGACAAATTCGAAATTGTTAGGGGTTAGCCTTGCATTTTTATCAAAAATAGGCAAATATTGAGTTTATGATAAATTGACAATTATAAGGGGTTAGCCTTGCATTTTTATCCAAAATGGGCACAAATTGAGTTTCATGACAAATTGAAAATTGTAAGGGGATAGCCTTGCATTTTTATCAAAAATAGGCACAAATTGAGTTTTCTGACAAATTCCAAATTGTAAGGGGTTAGCCTTGCATTTTTATCAAAAATAGGCAAATATTGAGTTTTATGATAAATGTTCAATTATAAGGGGTTAGCCTAGGGTTTTTATATAAAATGAGCAAAAATGGAGATTTCTGAAAATTAACAAATGTAAGGGGTTAGCCTTGTATTTGTGTCAAAAATGGGCAAAAATTGAGTTTTCTGACATATTCGAAATGGTAAGAGGTTAGCCTTGCATTTTTATCAAAAATAGGCAAATATTGAGTTTTATGATAAATGTTCAATTATAAGGGGTTAGCCTAGGTTTTTTATATAAAATGAGCAAAAATGGAGATTTCTGAAAATTAACAAATGTAAGGGGTTAGCCTTGTATTTGTGTCGAAAATGGGCAAAAATTAAGTTTTCTGACAAATTCCAAATTGTAAGGGGTTAGCCTTGCATTTTTATCAAAAATAGGCAAATATTGAGTTTTATGATAAATTGACAATTATAAGGGGTTAGCCTTGCATTTTTATCAAAAATAGGCACAAATTGAGTTTTCTGACAAATTTGAAATTGTAAGGGGTTAGCCTTGCATTTTTATTAAAAATTGGCTCAAATTGAGTTTTATGATAAATGTTCAATCATAAGGGGTTAGCCTAGGGTTTTTATATAAAATGAGCAAAAATTGAGATTTCTGAAAATTAACAAATGTAAGGGGTTAGCCTTGTATTTGTGTCAAAAATGGGCAAAAATTGAGTTTTCTGACAAATTCGAAATGGTAAGGGGTTAGCCTTGCATTTTTATCAAAAATAGGCAAATATTGAGTTTTATGATAAATGTTCAATTATAAGGGGTTAGCCTTGCATTTTTATCAAAAATAGGCACAAATTGAGTTTTCTGACAAATTTGAAATTGTAAGGGGTTAGCCTTGCATTTTTATCAAAAGTGGGCTCAAATTGAGTTTTATGATAAATGTTCAAATTATAAGGGGTTAGCCTAGGGTTTTTATCTAAAATGAGCAAAAATTGAGTTTTCTGACAAATTCGAAATTGTTAGGGGTTAGCCTTGCATTTTTATCAAAAATAGGCAAATATTGAGTTTTATGATAAATTGACAATTATAAGGGGTTAGCCTTGCATTTTTATCAAAAATAGGCACAAATTGAGTTTTCTGACAAATTTGAAATTGTAAGGGGTTAGCCTTGCATTTTTATTAAAAATTGGCTCAAATTGAGTTTTATGATAAATGTTCAATCATAAGGGGTTAGCCTAGGGTTTTTATATAAAATGAGCAAAAATTGAGATTTCTGAAAATTAACAAATGTAAGGGGTTAGCCTTGTATTTGTGTCAAAAATGGGCAAATATTGAGTTTTATGATAAATGTTCAATTATAAGGGGTTAGCCTAGGTTTTTTATATAAAATGAGCAAAAATGGAGATTTCTGAAAATTAACAAATGTAAGGGGTTAGCCTTGTATTTGTGTCAAAAATGGGCAAAAATTGAGTTTTCTGACAAATTCGAAATGGTAAGGGGTTAGCCTTGCATTTTTATCAAAAATAGGCAAATATTGAGTTTTATGATAAATGTTCAATTATAAGGGGTTAGCCTTGTATTTTTGTCGAAAATGGGCAAAAATTGAGTTTTCTGACAAATTCGAAATGGTAAGGGGTTAGCCTTGCATTTTTATCAAAAATAGGCAAATATTGAGTTTTATGATAAATGTTCAATTATAAGGGGTTAGCCTTGCATTTTTATCAAAAATAGGCACAAATTGAGTTTTCTGACAAATTTGAAATTGTAAGGGGTTAGCCTTGCATTTTTATCAAAAGTGGGCTCAAATTGAGTTTTATGATAAATGTTCAAATTATAAGGGGTTAGCCTAGGGTTTTTATCTAAAATGAGCAAAAATTGAGTTTTCTGACAAATTCGAAATTGTTAGGGGTTAGCCTTGCATTTTTATCAAAAATAGGCAAATATTGAGTTTATGATAAATTGACAATTATAAGGGGTTAGCCTTGCATTTTTATCCAAAATGGGCACAAATTGAGTTTCATGACAAATTGAAAATTGTAAGGGGATGATAGCCTTGCATTTTTATAAAAAATAGGCACAAATTGAGTTTTCTGACAAATTCCAAATTGTAAGGGGTTAGCCTTGCATTTTTATCAAAAATAGGCAAATATTGAGTTTTATGATAAATGTTCAATTATAAGGGGTTAGCCTAGGTTTTTTATATAAAATGAGCAAAAATGGAGATTTCTGAAAATTAACAAATGTAAGGGGTTAGCCTTGTATTTGTGTCAAAAATGGGCAAAAATTGAGTTTTCTGACAAATTCGAAATGGTAAGGGGTTAGCCTTGCATTTTTATCAAAAATAGGCAAATATTGAGTTTTATGATAAATGTTCAATTATAAGGGGTTAGCCTTGTATTTTTGTCGAAAATGGGCAAAAATTGAGTTTTCTGACAAATTCGAAATGGTAAGGGGTTAGCCTTGCATTTTTATCAAAAATAGGCAAATATTGAGTTTTATGATAAATGTTCAATTATAAGGGGTTAGCCTAGGGTTTTTATATAAAATGAGCAAAAATTGAGATTTCTGAAAATTAACAAATGTAAGGGGTTAGCCTTGTATTTTTGTCGAAAATGGGCAAAAATTGAGTTTTCTGACAAATTCAAAATGGTAAGGGGTTAGCCTTGCATTTTTATCAAAAATAGGCAAATATTGAGTTTTATGATAAATGTTCAATTATAAGGGGTTAGCCTAGGGTTTTTATATAAAATGAGCAAAAATGGAGATTTCTGAAAATTAACAAATGTAAGGGGTTAGCCTTGTATTTGTGTCGAAAATGGGCAAAAATTGAGTTTTCTGACAAATTCGAAATTGTAAGGGGTTAGCCTTGCATTTTTATCAAAAATAGGCAAATATTGAGTTTTATGATAAATTGACAATTATAAGGGGTTAGCCTTGCATTTTTATCAAAAATAGGCACAAATTGAGTTTTCTGACAAATTTGAAATTGTAAGGGGTTAGCCTTGCATTTTTATTAAAAATAGGCACAAATTGAGTTTTCTGACAAATTTGAAATTGTAAGGGGTTAGCCTTGCATTTTTATTATAAGTGGGCTTAAATTGAGTTTTATGATAAATGTTCAATTATAAGGGGTTAGCCTAGGGTTTTTATCTAAAATGAGCAAAAATGGAGATTTCTGAAAATTAACAAATGTAAGGGGTTAGCCTTGTATTTTTCTCGAAAATGGGCAAAAATTGAGTTTTCTGACAAATTCGAAATTGTAAGGGGTTAGCCTTGCATTTTTATCAAAAATAGGCAAATATTGAGTTTATGATAAATTGACAATTATAAGGGGTTAGCCTTGCATTTTTATCCAAAATGGGCACAAATTGAGTTTCATGACAAATTGAAAATTGTAAGGGGATAGCCTTCCATTTTTATCAAAAATAGGCACAAATTGAGTTTTCTGACAAATTCCAAATTGTAAGGGGTTAGCCTTGCATTTTTATCAAAAATAGGCAAATATTGAGTTTTATGATAAATGTTCAATTATAAGGGGTTAGCCTAGGTTTTTTATATAAAATGAGAAAAAATTGAGATTTCTGAAAATTGACAATTATAAGGGGTTAGCCTTGTATTTTTGTCGAAAATAGGCACAAATTGAGTTTTCTGACAAATTCGAAATGGTAAGGGGTTAGCCTTGCATTTTTATCAAAAATAGGCAAATATTGAGTTTTATGATAAATGTTCAATTATAAGGGGTTAGCCTTGTATTTTTGTCGAAAATAGGCACAAATTGAGTTTTCTGACAAATTTGAAATTGTAAGGGGTTAGCCTTGCATTTTTATTAAAAATGGGCTCAAATTGAGTTTTATGATAAATGTTCAATCATAAGGGGTTAGCCTAGGGTTTTTATATAAAATGAGCAAAAATTGAGATTTCTGAAAATTAACAAATGTAAGGGGTTAGCCTTGTATTTTTGTCGAAAATGGGCAAAAATTGAGTTTTCTGACAAATTCGAAATGGTAAGGGGTTAGCCTTGCATTTTTATCAAAAATAGGCAAATATTGAGTTTTATGATAAATGTTCAATTATAAGGGGTTAGCCTAGGGTTTTTATATAAAATGAGCAAAAATGGAGATTTCTGAAAATTAACAAATGTAAGGGGTTAGCCTTGTATTTGTGTCGAAAATGGGCAATAATTGAGTTTTCTGACAAATTCGAAATGGTAAGGGGTTAGCCTTGCATTTTTATCAAAAATAGGCAAATATTGAGTTTTATGATAAATGTTCAATTATAAGGGGTTAGCCTTGCATTTTTATCAAAAATAGGCACAAATTGAGTTTTCTGACAAATTTGAAATTGTAAGGGGTTAGCCTTGCATTTTTATTAAAAATGGGCTCAAATTGAGTTTTATGATAAATGTTCAATTATAAGGGGTTAGCCTAGGGTTTTTATATAAAATGAGCAAAAATTGAGATTTCTGAAAATTAACAAATGTAAGGGGTTAGCCTTATATTTTTGTCGAAAATAGGCACAAATTGAGTTTTCTGACAAATTTGAAATTGTAAGGGGTTAGCCTTGCATTTTTATCAAAAATAGGCAAATATTGAGTTTTATGATAAATTGACAATTATAAGGGGTTAGCCTAGGGTTTTTATCTAAAATGAGCAAAAATGGAGATTTCTGAAAATTAACAAATGTAAGGGGTTAGCCTTGTATTTGTGTCAAAAATTGGCAAAAATTGAGTTTTCTGACAAATTCCAAATTGTAAGGGGTTAGCCTTGCATTTTTATAATAAATGGGCTCAAATTGAGTTTTATGATAATTGTTCAATTATGAGGGGTTAGCCTAGGGTTTTTATATAAAATGAGCAAAAATGGAGATTTCTGAAATTTAACAAATGTAAGGGGTTAGCCTTGTATTTTTCTCGAAAATGGGCAAAAATTGAGTTTTCTGACAAATTCGAAATTGTAAGGGGTTAGCCTTGCATTTTTATCAAAAATGGGCAAAAATTGAGTTTTATGATAAATTGACAATTATAAGGGGTTAGCCTTGCATTTTTATCAAAAATAGGCACAAATTGCGTTTTATGACAAATTGAAAATTATAAGGGGTTATTAACGCCTTGCATTTTTATCAAAAATGGGCAAAAAAAGGAGTTTTATGATCAATTGGAAATTGTAAGGGGTTAGCCCTGCATTTTTATCAAAAATAGCAAAAATAGAATTTTATGATCAATTGACAATTGTAAGGGGGTTAGCCTTGCATTTTTATCGAAAATGTGCAAAAAAAGTGTTTTTTGACAAATTGTAAATTATAAGGGGTTAGCCTTGGATTTTTATCTAAAATGAGCAAAAATTGAGATTTCTGAAAATTAACAAATGTAAGGGGTTAGCCTTGCATTTTGATCAAAAATTGGCAAAAAAAATTATTTTTAATATAAATTGACAATTGAGTTTTATGATAAATTGACAATTATAATTGGTGACAAATAACAAATGTATTTAATTGTTTTACTAAATTTTGTTTAGGCTACACAACATGTTGTTCGACAACTGTAAACTTATATTTACACATTATGATTCAGTTTATTCGACTTCCCATGAATGTCCAACATACACAGTATAAAATATTTGTGAGCACACAAAATGACTGTACATCAAATCTCTCCATAAAATCAAGAGTTACACCATTACTGAGCAGGTTTTCAGTAAAAAGAGGGAAAAAAAACCGTCTGTAAATTGTTTCAACTAAACATTGCCAAACCACAATTGAAAATACAGTGTGATAAATGTCTATGCTCGGTCTACAGTGCAAAATGTTAGTCTGCAATGATTCGTTTGGTTTCATCAAACTTCTCAACGAGGAGTGTTTCAGCTTCAAATTATTTGGTAAAATGTCCGCAGGATAATTTATTGTAACCTATTGGCATATCTTGAGTATTGGCAGAGATTTTCTGAAAAAAACATGAACATTTGCAGGCAGTATAAGTGTTACAGGTTATGAAACACTCGTGTACAAGAGTAAGGCAGTATCATCGCAAGGCGTAGTCTGCCCCTAATATACCGACAGTTATAAATCAAAGGTTTCTAATTCACGTAACTTGTCACGCTAAACGGAAAGCCTACATCATGTGTATTCACCCGTCAATAACTTAAAGGGAAAGTATACGTTTTACAACTATCCAAAAAGTAACTAACCAAATTATTATTCAAAGGCTTACTTGCTGTAAAGATAAGATAAGTAGTTTGCGGTAGCACCATGTGGTAATTCTCTTTGTGGTAATTCTCTTTGTGGTAATTCTCTTTGTGGTAATTCTCTTTGTGGTGATTCTCTTTGTGGTGATTCTCTTTGTGGTGATTCTCTTTGTAGTGATTCTCTTTGTGGTGATTCTCTTTGTGGTAATTCTCTTTGTGGTAATTCTCTTTGTGGTGATTCTCTTTGTGGTAATTTTGTGTGTGGTAATACTCTTTGCGGTAATTCTCTTTGTGGTAATTCTCTTTGTGGTAATTCTCTTTGTGGTGATTCTCTTTGTGGTAATTCTCTTTGTGGTAATTATCTTTGTGGTGATTCTCTTTGTGGTGATTCTCTTTGGGGTGATTCTCTTTGTGGTGATTCTCTTTGTGGTGATTCTCTTTGTGGTAATTATCTTTGTGGTAATTATCTTTGTGGTGATTCTCTTTGTGGCGATTCTCTTTGTGGTAATACTCTTTATGGTAATTTTCTTTGTGGTAATACTCTTTGTGATAATTTTCTTTGTGGTAATTCTCTTTGTGGTAATTCTCTTTGTGGTAATTTCTGTCGTAATGCTCTTCCCTAACCACATATCTCACTAAACATAATTACCACATAGTGTTACTGCAAGCTACTTATCTTATTGCATTTACACCGTGCAAATCTTCAAATCTCATCTGATGTCAAGATATTAATGACCCTAAACTCCATGTGAAAATATTCCTTTTGGCATGCCATCATTTAAAAAGAAATAATGTTAAAAACGTCAACAAAACATGTCTCGAAGATGCAATTTTGGAAATTTTAGAATGTTATTTTCTCAGAATATACAGCATTCACAGTGCTCAAATATCGCCAGGTTAGTTGTCAAGAACCATTTTGAGATTTTTAGAACTTTTGCTACTTTAGTCTACGATAACTAAGTAAACGGATCAATTCCTTGGAGATTTGTAACTTGCTCCGAGACTCTTTCGGTCGTCACATTATTTTATCAATTTAATCGACTCTGGTCAGGCAGAAATCCCGACACACCACAGGGAGGCAAACTTGGGATGCAATTTTCACTGGGTGATTTGTTTTTAACGCGGTACACTCGGTGTAATTATCTCGAGTAATGGTAAGAATAAAATCACAAACTATTTTGGTGAGACTTGAACCCACAACCGAGATATAGTAGTGGCTACTGCAACCAAACTATTAAAATATATATAAATGGCTACTATTCAAAGATTGAAATTGCGCGGTCACTTTGCTTTTACTTTCATGTGAAGTACGAACCAGCTTCTAGTTTCTTGTGAACCCACATCCTACAGATATGAATTAACACACAAACCACTGGTTTACAGCAAGGTACTTACTGTCCAAGAATTGAAATAAATAATAGTACTACACAGATGACATGTCATCAATCGCTGTCATCGCTGTCTCGTTGAAGTGACTGGACGAAGCTGTCAAACTCTGCCTGATTCTCCTCAAACTTGGCAATTTGTGTCGGCAAGATATCCTAAGAGAAAATTGTAAATCCAATTATTCCCTTACATATTATTGGTCATTAGCTTTAGTTACATTTTGTTTGTTTCCATTAACCAGTTCGCGCCGGAGGACGTATCTATACACACGCACATTTTTCCCCAGGTTCAAAACAGATGACGCATAAACACGTCACGAGCAAGGCCGGAAATGTCTGTCAGCAGCGAGCAGGGCCGGAAATGCGTGGGTGTGCTTGACAAGCGAAACTCGTTCTCGAACTGTGGGAATGCGACCATTTAACATTGCACTCGGAACAGGATGACACATCTATCTATTTATTTATTTATTTTGTTTTATTTTATTTTACCAGGGTAGCCCCATCAGTTATCTAAGAACTGTTCTCCATGGGGCCCTATCTTTTGCAAGAACGAGTTACGCGTGTCAAGAGCAGACCACCCGACCCAGCCAGTAATGACTTCAATTGTTTCTCCCAGTGATCTTCCACATCCCTAACTCTCCCTCTGTGACCGTTGAGGGGGTACTTGCATTTCTCCGACTACGAATCCGACTCACCAGTGTTTCTTCAAGAGAGGGTTGATTGTCAAACATGACCAATTGGGGCGCTGTTTGGAATTGCCGATAGAAACTCACAACGTCACTGTTACTCTCCGGTTTAGCAAACGCTGGATTCTATTGGGCACATCAAAGAGATAATATCAGTCACTTAAAGTAAAAACTCTGGATGTTGCTCATGGACAATAAACAAAGGCAATGAGCCTATGTACTGATGATATTACACTTTGGAGGGCAGGAAGGAGGGGGGTGATTTTGTGTACTTACAAATTCCACCATGACAAAGTCTTCGGCGACAGAGTGTTGACTGTGAGTAGATTCCTTGGAATGCTGGGAAGACGACGAAGCTTGACCATCGGGCTGCTCCCAAGAGGTCTGCAATCATCAAATCAGTCTTATTTCTAATCAACATTAACTTATAAAAACATTCTGCAGGACATATTCATGAAAGTAAGCAGAGTTTAGTTCTTGTAAAAAAACAGGATGCATTTGAACAAAGAAATAAACTAAAGTGGATGTGAATCCAGGACCTCCAGATTGCAGTTCCGATGCCAAGTGACATATACAGGTTTATGGCTTGGAATCGCCAACATAAGGATGGATAGAACACTGGAATGGCAGTCCGGAGGTCACAGGTTCGATTTCCTTGTTAAGCAAGTTACATGTACCGGTTCTGATGAGCTAGACTTGTCCTTAGTAGAGTTATCAAGAGAGGTGTGTTCTAGTAGCAATGCTGAGAATGGTATATCGCATGGTACATCACTCTGCTCAGAAACAGAAGTCAAAACAAACAAAGACAAACAATTGTAAAGACTCATATTAAACCTGTAAATATCCTGTAAATAACTGGTTTTAGTTTGGATATTGACGTTATAAAGCAAACACTAAAGGGCATTTTTGAAGGCAAGATTTCCTCAAACATTTGAACATTGAGGAATTTTCTGTGAAAAACCTTTTTGTATATACACTGAACAAAAATATAAACGCCCACAAAAATATATAAACGCCCACACAAATATAAACGCCCCCCAAAATGGTGATTGTCTTGATTTGTAAACAACATTTGTTTCCATCTCTGCCAGTGAGGAATTGCTCAGTGATGCAGTGATTCCACCCACAACACAGATGTGGGTGAAATCACTGCATCACTGAGGCGTTTATATTTTTGTGGGCGTTTATAATTTTGTTTAGTGTACAATGTATATGCAAAATTTGGTTGGAGTAAACCTTTTTTTCGGTAAGGTGCTTTGAATTCTAGCATTCCAGTGATAACTAAATGTCTTTAAGATCTGATGTAGCAAGAGGAATCACAATCACGTCCTACCAGATCAGCTTGGTGCTTAGGTGATGCAAAGGCACCAAGTTTCCCTGAGAGAAGATCAGATCCCAGACCTGGACTGCTTCTGCTGAGAACACAAAATAAACATCGAAGCATCACCCACGGGAATTAGGATGAAAATGGATCCACACAAAAAATGTTCAAAGTGAAATGAACAATAAATAAACAAAAATTAAAAAATTGTACCCTCTTGGTTTTTCTTCCGTGACTTTTGACCTGCCTGGGGGCGAAGTTGTAAATTCAGTTCGTAAGATGCAAGGTTCTGGCGGTGAGGTAGAGAAGGAGGTTGCGCAGAGATCATGAGATCCTTCCATTGCTGATGAAAAATCGTCCGGTCTAATAGAAGACACACATACAAGACACATGAAAGACAAATTAGTTAAGACAAATTAGTTAAGACAAATTAGTTAAGACAAATTAGTCAAGACAAATTAGTTAAGATAAATTAGTTAAGACAAATTAGTTAAGACAAATTAGTTGAGATAAATTAGTTAAGACAAATTAGTTAAGACAAATTAGTTGAGACAAATCAGTTAAGACAAATTAGTTAAGACAAATTAGTCAAGACAAATTAGTCAAGACAAATTAGTTAAGCAGTTGAATTAGTTAAGACATCTTAAACAATGTTAACAGCCCCTCAAGGTATGGGTCTTCAAGAGAAATAACAGCAGACTAATTAGAGGGAGGAGGTTTGAGCAACTTAACTTACACTAGTGTTTGACCTGTGAGGTTCATAGCTGCTGGACTTTTATGCTTAGGGCTTGAACTGCTGTAATAATCATCTCGTACTGAGACCGAGTTGACACCACTACTCTTTAGTTGACTCTGATTAGAGGCAGGAGGTTATAGCGACTTAACTTACACTAGTGTTTGACCTGTGAGGTTCATAGCTGCTGGACTTTTATGCTTAGGGCTTGAACTGCTGTAATAATCATCTCGTACTGAGACCGAGTTGACACCACTACTCTTTAGTTGAATCTGATTAGAGGCAGGAGGTTATAGCGACTTAACTTACACTAGTGTTTGACCTGTGAGGTTCACAGCTGCTGGACTTTTATGCTTAGGGCTTGAACTGCTGTAATAATCATCTCGTACTGAGACCGAGTTGACACTACTACTCTTTAGTTGACTCTGATTAGAGGCAGGAGGTTATAGCGACTTAACTTACACTAGTGTTTGACCTGTGAGGTTCACAGCTGCTGGACTTTTATGCTTAGGGCTTGAACTGCTGTAATAATCATCTCGTACTAAGACCGAGTTGACACTACTACTCTTTAGTTGACTCTGATTAGAGGCAGGAGGTTATAGCGACTTAACTTACACTAGTGTTTGACCTGTGAGGTTCACAGCTGCTGGACTTTTATGCTTAGGGCTTGAACTGCTGTAATAATCATCTCGTACTGAGACCGAGTTGACACTACTACTCTTTAGTTGACTCTGATTAGAGGCAGGAGGTTATAGCAACTTAACTTACACTAGTGTTTGACCTGTGAGGTTCACAGCTGCTGGACTTTTATGCTTAGGGCTTGAACTGCTGTAATAATCATCTCGTACTGAGACCGAGTTGACACCACTACTCTTTAGTTGACTGCAGAAGAAAAGAAAAAACGAAGTAAGCAACAAAAACAAAAACAAATGAAATGTGTTGTTTTCCGAATGTCTTTGCTTGAACAATGTTTTTGCGTCTTGTGCCATAACTTGTGTTAATAATAATAATAATTTTCGTTTTTTTATATAGCGCTTTAGACTCCCACAATGTGGGTGTATCAAAGCGCTTTACAACTATTATCCCTGTTCACCAGGAACGAGACCATTTTTGCAGCAGCTCAAGATCAGTGCATGTGGTCTCTACCTTCACAGGTACCCATGACTCCTGGGTGGAGAGAGGCAATTGTAGCAAAGTGTCTTGCCCAAGAACACAAGCACCATGTTCCCTGCCAGGGTTCGAACCCACGTACCACCGTACAGGAGTCAAACACGGTAACCACTGGACCACAGTGCCCTAGTGTTAGAAGACAATATTCCGTTGTTTTTTCGATTGCACGAAAAAAATGCAAAGAATACGAATTCGGTTGACATGTCCGCCATAGCCTTGTGAGCATTTATCTTTGTGCACATGCCTAGTTAAATACCAAACTGGATTATTGTAAATATCCTCTAAATGACTGATGTTGTTGGGTACTTACTGGACAGATAACGTCAGCTTTGTCCTGTATGCAACTGACAGGACCACTGAACCGATAGGAGAAGCAACAGAACCAACATTCAAGGAATGAAAGTCTAGAGAAAAGAACAAGATTTCCACTAATTGGATTTTGAAAAATGTGATCAGAGTTTCTAACAATGACGACAATTTATACGCACACAAGTGGTGCGAAATACGGTACCCTCTGGAGACATGAACACAATGTGTACAATGAAGACAAAACGTCTCCGGAGGGGAACATTTCTATAGATGAATAGGTCTCCACTGGGAATTTAACGAATTAGATTTTTGGATTTTACTTAAATTACTTAAAAACTAGGATTAGGATGTTAAAAGGATTATGGTTAAAATGGAAGCATTTTGAAAAACGTGCTCGACTTTCTAACCATTTTGTACACGAGAACAAAGTCATGTCTCCACAGTGATACAAAAATGCGAATGTATGTATATACTGACAATTCAATGAAATTTGTTTACATGCTAAAACAAAATATTTAACATGTTTGTGGTCTGTGAACGATTATTTAGAATGATACTTGATATAAAAATGTGGTTTGATCAAGGAATCCAATCTTACTTTCACCAAGCAGCGATAGTTTCATCTCGCCATAGTACATACGAGACATCACTCGGTAGTCTGCACCAAGCTGGTGTCGTGCAATGCGATATGCTGGAGTAACTCTGGAGATACATATTAATGACTTAAGTAGGAGACCAAGACGATTGTAGACTGCGTAGTGAATCTTAGCGTTTGGATCCCGGTTCTCATTTAAGACTAAACTCCAGCATTCCAACACCATTTTGTCACCCTGGATTGTTAGACGAGTAAAAAGTAGTTATCTTTAATTAAAGGTAGGATACACTATTTGCAGATATCGAAAATATTTACTACAGAATTATTAAGAAATATATTACTCATTTGAAAATAAATAATGATTGTAGGCATCCAGCAAAATGAGGGCCCTAGATATCCTGTAATTGTTTCAAAAAAATGAATTGTATAAACGAAAAATTTATTCTCGTCGGACGGCGATCGCGAAAAAACCAAAAACAACATAAGAAAAACTGCCCGACTCCGGTTAAAAACGAACGTCGTTTTTCTTGCGTTTCTCAGCAACCATGATTGTAAAACTTCGGACAAGTCAGTTAAACGATATTTACTATGAAATACAACCCCCCAAATCCACCCGTTCCTGATAATTCAAAAAATTACCAATGGTGTATACTACCTTTAACCAGTTCGCGCCGGGATTATTTTAACATCGCCGAGCCGACGGGCGGGATTATTTTTAACGAAACTCGATCCGAAGCGTGTTCAGGCCGATAGTGCTGGGTAGCACACCCACGCATTTCCGGCCTTGCGCGCTGCTGACATACATTTCCGAACTTGAACTTGGCGTGTTTATGCGTCATCCGTTTTGAATTTGGGGAAATTTTTGCGTTTATATACGTCATCCGGCGCGAACTGGTTAAAGGTAGGATACACTATTTGCAGATATCAAAAATATTTACTACAGAATTATTAAGAAATATCTTACTCATTTGAAAATAAATAATGATTCTAGGCATCCAGCAAAATTATTGCGCTAGATATCCTGTAATTATTCCAGAAAATATAATTTTATAAAGAAAGGTTCGCGATCGCCATCCCTGATTGTAAAACATCGGACAGGTCAGGTAAACGATATTTACTATAAAATACAACCCCCTCAAATCCACCCATTTATGATAATTCAAGCAATTACCAATGGCGTGTCCTGCCTTTATGTCATGCAGGCAACACTTACCTGTAAAATCCCAACAAAAATAAAACCAAACTAGAAGAAGGAAATAGAGTCAAATACCTTGCTTGTGGACATAAGGTGAACAAAATCCACTTTCCGAAATCTATTGCAACAAAAAATCCAAACGCCACTTCTGTTCACTTTGAATTTACAAAAAAATATACAAAAACGAAAGAAAGTGATGGTCTTACCTCACTGGTTTCCAAGGAAACCTCCACATTTAAGGGGGAGCCCACCCCGGGAAGTTCCTGGGCGAGTAGCCTCTTGATATTACTTTTGGTGGTCGGATTATCATAAATAGCCAGATTGAACTGTTATAAACAAAATAGGAGAACAAAAAATGATTATTTTTCACTGGGGATATTAAAGACGATGTGCCCACTGACGTCACGTGTTTACACTGTATTCAAAATGTGCCTGGCAGTATGCGCACACATCGTGTTTAACATAAAATTTGCTTAAAGAGTGACGTAGCAGGTCAGATCACCTTTGAATTATGCGACCTCTGATGTCATCTCTTAACAAAATTTATGTAAAACATGATGCGAACGCATACTGCCGGGCACATTTGAATACAGATGTGAACAGAGGGCACATCGTCTATAAGAATCTTGAAGAGTAAACAAAAAGTGGGGCAGCGAGAGAAGGGGGGGGGGGGGGGGGGGGGGGAGGGGGAGGGGAATTAAAGTTTGTATTAATTACTCACCCAGTCTGTACCATCAGATTTTGCTTTGGAGGCGGAATCAATTTTTTCTCCAGAACGCGACTGTACAATAACCTGCGCAGACTGTTGAAAAGATAAATAATATGTGATTCAACGCCAATTAAACGATTGAGTGATAGCCCAGATCCACTGGGGCCTATTTCATAGAGCTGCTAAGCACAACAATTTGCCTAGCACAAAAAAGTCTTGCTCATTAAAAAAAGGTTACCAGCCAAAATTCTATGGGTTTTTCAAGCTAAGCAAAAAACCAGCTGATTATCAATCAAAAACAATAAAGATCTCGTAAACATTTGGTCTGTAACCTTGTTTTTGCCAAAGACAAATTTTCATGCTAAGCAAATTTGTGTGCTTAGCAGCTCTATGAAATTGGCCCCGGATTGTGCGCAACACACCTATCTTACTGGATTAGTTTTCAGTTACCTTAAATGCCATAAATTTGATGAACTTGTTGAGATCTCTGAGTTCTCTATCATTCAAGCTGCAGCTACCAGCCGAGTCTGGGCTGATACGTAACGGACTAGGATCCTCCACTGAACCCTTGGCCATCATGATTCAATCATAGTCACTACAAAGACAAACAAACACATATAAAGATGCAATCATTCCTGCAATTTTGTTTCAGTCAAGCTGAAATAAATGTCATGAAATCACTTTGAATTCGAAGGGAAAAAAGTAATAAATCACACAGCTTTGTCGCCTCAATGTAAACACACTCGTTAATTTGTGTATTTATCAAAAGTTGTGAGACAAAGTCGCATATGTATAAAAGAGACCTAAATTTACCTAATAAAAAAAAATACAATAAAACAAAAATCAAACCAACAGTAAACAGGAAGGCTGTGTAAACATATTAAGCAAAATACTTTTATTTCATGAAATTTAAATTGTAATTTTAAATAGCACATTGTATAAGTTTATTACACAACAATACTAGAATATGCCTAAATGAGTCATGATGAATGTGTCACACGGGATCTTCCGGATGTCAGACAAGTCGACCGTTGAGACAACTCGACTCGGGACAAGTCGAACGTTGAGACAAGTCGACCGTTGAGACAACTCGACCATTGAGACAACTCGACTCGAGACAAGTCGACCATTGAGACAACTCGACTCTGGACATCTCGACCAATGAGACAACTTGACTTTATGGAAATGTTTATAAAAAAAGTTTTGTATCAACGAAGACCAATCAGCATGCAGGTAGTAGTTGTCACCTGTCAACTGGTCGTCAACTACGGAGCTATTACATTGTACTGTGCCGAATATATAATAAACGAACAAACAAATATATAATAAACGACCGAACAAATATATAATAAACGACCAAACAAATATATAATAAACGACTAAACAAATATATAATAAACGACTGAACAAATATATAATAAACGACCGAACAAATATATAATAAACGACCGAACAAATATATAATAAACGACCGAACAAATATATAATAAACGACCAAACAAGTATATAATAAACGACCGAACAAATATATAATAAACAACCAAACAAATATATAATAAACGACCGAACAAATATATAATAAACGACCAAACAAATATACAATAAACGACCGAACAAATATATAATAAACGACCGAACAAATATATAATAAACGACCGAACAAATATATAATAAACGACCCAAAAAATATATAATAAACGACCCAAAAAATATATAATATACGACCCAAAAAATATATAATAAACGACCGAACAAATATATAATAAACGACCGAACAAATATATAAACGACCGAACAAATATATAATAAACGACCAAAAAATACATAATAACCACGGTCGGCGTGTCTCAACGGTCGGCGTGTCTCAACGGTCGGCCTGTCTCACCCTACTCACCCTTCCCTACACCTACTCACCCTTCCCTACACCTACTCATTCTACTCACCCTTCCCTACACCTACTCACCCTTCCCTACACCTACTCACCCCTCCCTACACCTACTCACCCCTCCCTACACCTACTCACCCTTCCCTACACCTACTCACCCTACGGTCGGCGTGTCTCGACGTGGGTCGACATGTCGAGACGTGGGTCGACGTGGGTCGACGTAACGAGACACTTTGATGTGTCAAGACCTGTCGACCGTTGAGACACGTGTCTCAACGGTCGGCGTGTCTCAACAGTCGGCGTGTCTCAACGGTCGGCTACCTCAACGGTCGGCGTGTCTCAACGGTCGGCGTGTCTCAACGGTCGGCCTGTCTCACCCTACTCACCCTTCCCTACACCTACTCATTCTACTCACCCTTCCCAACACCTACTCACCCTTCCCAACACCTACTCACCCTTCCCTACACCTACTCACCCTACGGTCGGCGTGTCTCGACGTGGGTCGACATGTCGAGACGTGGGTCGACGTGGGTCGACGTACAAGACACTTTGATGTGTCGAGACCTGTCGACCGTTGAGACACGTGTCTCAACGGTCGGCGTGTCTCAACGGTCGGCGTGTCTCAACGGTCGGCTACCTCAACGGTCGGGGTGTCTCAACGGTCGGCGTGTCTCAACGGTCGGCCTGTCTCACCCTACTCACCCTTCCCTACACCTACTCATTCTACTCACCCTTCCCTACACCTACTCACCCCTCCCTACACCTACTCACCCTTCCCTACACCTACTCACCCTTCCCTACACCTACTCACCCTACGGTCGGCGTGTCTCGACGTGGGTCGACATGTCGAGACGTGGGTCGACGTGGGTCGACGTAACGAGACACTTTGATGTGTCGAGACCTGTCGACCGTTGAGACACGTGTCTCAACGGTCGGCGTGTCTCAACAGTCGGCGTGTCTCAACGGTCGGCTACCTCAACGGTCGGCGTGTCTCAACGGTCGGCGTGTCTCAACGGTCGGCCTGTCTCACCCTACTCACCCTTCCCTACACCTACTCATTCTACTCACCCTTCCCAACACCTACTCACCCTTCCCAACACCTACTCACCCTTCCCTACACCTACTCACCCTACGGTCGGCGTGTCTCGACGTGGGTCGACATGTCGAGACGTGGGTCGACGTGGGTCGACGTACAAGACACTTTGATGTGTCGAGACCTGTCGACCGTTGAGACACGTGTCTCAACGGTCGGCGTGTCTCAACGGTCGGCGTGTCTCAACGGTCGGCTACCTCAACGGTCGGGGTGTCTCAACGGTCGGCGTGTCTCAACGGTCGGCCTGTCTCACCCTACTCACCCTTCCCTACACCTACTCATTCTACTCACCCTTCCCTACACCTACTCACCCTTCCCTACACCTACTCACCCTTCCCTACACCTACTCACCCTTCCCTACACCTACTCACCCTACGGTCGGCGTGTCTCGACGTGGGTCGACATGTCAAGACGTGGGTCGACGTGGGTCGACGTAATGAGACACTTTGATGTGTCGAGACCTGTCGACCGTTGAGACACGTGTCTCAACGGTCGGCGTGTCTCAACGGTCGGCGTGTCTCAACGGTCGGCTACCTCAACGATCGGCGTGTCTCAACGGTCGGCGTGTCTTAACGGTCGGCCTGTCTCACCCTACTCACCCTTCCCTACACCTACTCACCCTTCCCTACACCTACTCATTCTACTCACCCTTCCCAACACCTACTCACCCTTCCCTACACCTACTCACCCTACGGTCGGCGTGTCTCAACGTGGGTCGACATGTCGAGACGTGGGTCGACGTGGGTCGACGTACAAGACACGTCTTTGATGTGTCGAGACCTGTCGACCGTTGAGACACGTGTCTCAACGGTCGGCGTGTCTCAACGGTCGGCGTGTCTCAACGGTCGGCTACCTCAACGGTCGGGGTGTCTCAATGGTCGGCGTGTCTCAACGGTCGGCCTGTCTCACCCTACTCACCCTTCCCTACACCTACTCATTCTACTCACCCTTCCCTACACCTACTCACCTTTCCCTACACCTACTCACCCTTCCCTACACCTACTCACCCTACGGTCGGCGTGTCTCGACGTGGGTCGACATGTCAAGACGTGGGTCGACGTGGGTCGACGTAACGAGACACTTTGATGTGTCGAGACCTGTCGACCGTTGAGACACGTGTCTCAACGGTCGGCGTGTCTCAACGGTCGGCGTGTCTCAACGGTCGGCTACCTCAACGATCGGCGTGTCTCAACGGTCGGCGTGTCTTAACGGTCGGCCTGTCTCACCCTACTCACCCTTCCCTACACCTACTCACCCTTCCCTACACCTACTCACCCTTCCCTACACCTACTCACCCTTCCCTACACCTACTCACCCTACGGTCGGCGTGTCTCGACGTGGGTCGACATGTCAAGACGTGGGTCGACGTGGGTCGACGTAACGAGACACTTTGATGTGTCGAGACCTGTCGACCGTTGAGACACGTGTCTCAACGGTCGGCGTGTCTCAACGGTCGGCGTGTCTCAACAGTCGGCGTGCCTCAACGGTCGGCGTGTCTCAACGGTCGGCGTGTCTCAACGGTCGGCCTGTCTCACCCTACTCACCCTTCCTTACACCTACTCACCCTTCCCTACACCTACTCACCCTTCCCTACACCTACTCACCCTTCCCTACACCTACTCACCCTTCCTTCCCTACACCTACCCACCCTACCCACCCTACCCACCCTACTCAACCCACTCCACCCACTCAACGGCGAGTTGTCTCAACAGTCGGCGTGTCCCAACGGTCGGCGTGTCTCAACGGTCGGCCTGTCTCAACGTGGGTCGGCCTGTCTCAACGTGGGTCGACGTGTCTTAACGTGGGTCGACGTGTCTCAACGTGGGTCGACGTGTCTCAACATGGGTCGGCGTGTCTCAACGTGGGTCGGCGTGTCGAGACGTGGGTCGACGTGTCGAGACATGGGTTGACCAAACAAATATATAATAAACGACCGAACAAAATATATAATAAAAGACCGAACTAAATATATAATAAACGACTGAACAAATATATAATAAAAAACCGAACAAACCAATATATAATAAACGACCGAACAAATATATAATAAACGACCGAACAAATATATAATAAACGACCGAACAAATATATAATAAACGACCGAACAAATATATAATAAACGACCAAACAAATATATAATAAACGACCGAACAAATATATAATAAACGACTAAACAAATATATAATAAACGACCGAACAAATATATAATAAACGACCAAACAAATATATAATAAACGACCGAAAAAATATATAATAAACGACCGAACAAATATATAATAAACGACCGAACAAATATATAATAAACGACCGAACAAATATATAATAAACGACCGAACAAATATATAATAAACGACCGAACAAATATATAATAAACGACCAAACAAATATATAATAAACGACCGAACAAATATATAATAAACGACCGAACAAATATATAATAAACGACCGAACAAATATATAATAAACGACCGAACAAATATATAATAAACGACCCAAACGACTCATTCTACTCGCCCTTTCCTACACCTACTCACCCCTCCCTACACCTACTCACCCTTCCCTACACCTACTCACCCTTCCCTACACCTACTCACCCTTCCCTACATCTACTCACCCTACGGTCGGCGTGTCTCGACGTGGGTCGACATGTTAAGACGTGGGTCGACGTGGGTCGACGTAACGAGACACTTTGATGTGTCGAGACCTGTCGACCGTTGAGACACGTGTCTCAACGGTCGGCGTGTCTCAACGGTCGGCGTGTCTCAACGGTCGGCTACCTCAACGGTCGGTATGTCTCAACGGTCGGCGTGTCTCAACGGTCGGCCTGTCTCACCCTACTCACCCTTCCCTACACCTACTCATTCTACTCACCCTTCCCTACACCTACTCACCCTTCCCTACACCTACTCACCCTTCCCTACACCTACTCACCCTTCCCTACACCTACTCACCCTTCCCTACACCTACTCACCCTTCCCTACACCTACTCACCCTTCCCTACATCTACTCACCCTACGGTCAGCGTGTCTCGACGTGGGTCGACATGTTAAGACGTGGGTCGACGTGGGTCGACGTAACGAGACACTTTGATGTGTCGAGACCTGTCGACCGTTGAGACACGTGTCTCAACGGTCGGCGTGTCTCAACGGTCGGCGTGTCTCAACAGTCGGCGTGCCTCAACGGTCGGCGTGTCTCAACGGTCGGCGTGTCTCAACGGTCGGCCTGTCTCACCCTACTCTACTCACCCTTCCCTACACCTACTCACCCTTCCCTACACCTACTCATTCTACTCACCCTTCCCTACACCTACTCACCCTTCCCTACACCTACTCACCCTTCCCTACACCTACTCACCCTTCCCTACACCTACTCACCCTTCCCTACACCTACTCACCCTACGGTCGGCGTGTCTCGACGTGGGTCGACATGTTAAGACGTGGGTCGACGTGGGTCGACGTAACGAGACACTTTGATGTGTCGAGACCTGTCGACCGTTGAGACACGTGTCTCAACGGTCGGCGTGTCTCAACGGTCGGCGTGTCTCAACGGTCGGCTACCTCAACGGTCGGCATGTCTCAACGGTCGGCGTGTCTCAACGGTCGGCCTGTCTCACCCTACTCACCCTTCCCTACACCTACTCATTCTACTCACCCTTCCCTACACCTACTCACCCTTCCCTACACCTACTCACCCTTCCCTACACCTACTCACCCTTCCCTACACCTACTCACCCTTCCCTACACCTACTCACCCTTCCCTACACCTACTCACCCTTCCCTACACCTACTCACCCTTCCCTACACCTACTCACCCTTCCCTACATCTACTCACCCTACGGTCGGCGTGTCTCGACGTGGGTCGACATGTTAAGACGTGGGTCGACGTGGGTCGACGTAACGAGACACTTTGATGTGTCGAGACCTGTCGACCGTTGAGACACGTGTCTCAACGGTCGGCGTGTCTCAACGGTCGGCGTGTCTCAACAGTCGGCTACCTCAACGGTCGGCGTGTCTCAACGGTCGGCGTGTCTCAACGGTCGGCCTGTCTCACCCTACTCACCCTTCCCTACACCTACTCACCCTTCCCTACACCTACTCACCCTTCCCTACACCTACTCACCCTTCCCTACACCTACTCACCCTTCCCTACACCTACTCACCCTTCCCTACACCTACTCACCCTACGGTCGGCGTGTCTCGACGTGGGTCGACGTGGGTCGACGTGTCGAGACGTGGGTCGACGTAACGAGACACTTTGATGTGTCGAGACCTGTCGACCGTTGAGACACGTGTCTCAACGGTCGGCGTGTCTCAACGGTCGGCGTGTCTCAACAGTCGGCGTGCCTCAACGGTCGGCGTGTCTCAACGGTCGGCGTGTCTCAACGGTCGGCCTGTCTCACCCTACTCACCCTTCCTTACACCTACTCACCCTTCCCTACACCTACTCACCCTTCCCTACACCTACTCACCCTTCCCTACACCTACTCACCCTTCCTTCCCTACACCTACCCACCCTACCCACCCTACCCACCCTACTCAACCCACTCCACCCACTCAACGGCGAGTTGTCTCAACAGTCGGCGTGTCCCAACGGTCGGCGTGTCTCAACGGTCGGCCTGTCTCAACGTGGGTCGGCCTGTCTCAACGTGGGTCGACGTGTCTTAACGTGGGTCGACGTGTCTCAACGTGGGTCGACGTGTCTCAACATGGGTCGGCGTGTCTCAACGTGGGTCGGCGTGTCGAGACGTGGGTCGACGTGTCGAGACATGGGTTGACCAAACAAATATATAATAAACGACCGAACAAAATATATAATAAAAGACCGAACTAAATATATAATAAACGACTGAACAAATATATAATAAAAAACCGAACAAACCAATATATAATAAACGACCGAACAAATATATAATAAACGACCGAACAAATATATAATAAACGACCGAACAAATATATAATAAACGACCGAACAAATATATAATAAACGACCAAACAAATATATAATAAACGACCGAACAAATATATAATAAACGACTAAACAAATATATAATAAACGACCGAACAAATATATAATAAACGACCAAACAAATATATAATAAACGACCGAAAAAATATATAATAAACGACCGAACAAATATATAATAAACGACCGAACAAATATATAATAAACGACCGAACAAATATATAATAAACGACCGAACAAATATATAATAAACGACCGAACAAATATATAATAAACGACCAAACAAATATATAATAAACGACCGAACAAATATATAATAAACGACCGAACAAATATATAATAAACGACCGAACAAATATATAATAAACGACCGAACAAATATATAATAAACGACCCAAACGACTCATTCTACTCGCCCTTTCCTACACCTACTCACCCCTCCCTACACCTACTCACCCTTCCCTACACCTACTCACCCTTCCCTACACCTACTCACCCTTCCCTACATCTACTCACCCTACGGTCGGCGTGTCTCGACGTGGGTCGACATGTTAAGACGTGGGTCGACGTGGGTCGACGTAACGAGACACTTTGATGTGTCGAGACCTGTCGACCGTTGAGACACGTGTCTCAACGGTCGGCGTGTCTCAACGGTCGGCGTGTCTCAACGGTCGGCTACCTCAACGGTCGGTATGTCTCAACGGTCGGCGTGTCTCAACGGTCGGCCTGTCTCACCCTACTCACCCTTCCCTACACCTACTCATTCTACTCACCCTTCCCTACACCTACTCACCCTTCCCTACACCTACTCACCCTTCCCTACACCTACTCACCCTTCCCTACACCTACTCACCCTTCCCTACACCTACTCACCCTTCCCTACACCTACTCACCCTTCCCTACATCTACTCACCCTACGGTCGGCGTGTCTCGACGTGGGTCGACATGTTAAGACGTGGGTCGACGTGGGTCGACGTAACGAGACACTTTGATGTGTCGAGACCTGTCGACCGTTGAGACACGTGTCTCAACGGTCGGCGTGTCTCAACGGTCGGCGTGTCTCAACAGTCGGCGTGCCTCAACGGTCGGCGTGTCTCAACGGTCGGCGTGTCTCAACGGTCGGCCTGTCTCACCCTACTCTACTCACCCTTCCCTACACCTACTCACCCTTCCCTACACCTACTCATTCTACTCACCCTTCCCTACACCTACTCACCCTTCCCTACACCTACTCACCCTTCCCTACACCTACTCACCCTTCCCTACACCTACTCACCCTTCCCTACACCTACTCACCCTACGGTCGGCGTGTCTCGACGTGGGTCGACATGTTAAGACGTGGGTCGACGTGGGTCGACGTAACGAGACACTTTGATGTGTCGAGACCTGTCGACCGTTGAGACACGTGTCTCAACGGTCGGCGTGTCTCAACGGTCGGCGTGTCTCAACGGTCGGCTACCTCAACGGTCGGCATGTCTCAACGGTTGGCGTGTCTCAACGGTCGGCCTGTCTCACCCTACTCACCCTTCCCTACACCTACTCATTCTACTCACCCTTCCCTACACCTACTCACCCTTCCCTACACCTACTCACCCTTCCCTACACCTACTCACCCTTCCCTACACCTACTCACCCTTCCCTACACCTACTCACCCTTCCCTACACCTACTCACCCTTCCCTACACCTACTCACCCTTCCCTACACCTACTCACCCTTCCCTACATCTACTCACCCTACGGTCGGCGTGTCTCGACGTGGGTCGACATGTTAAGACGTGGGTCGACGTGGGTCGACGTAACGAGACACTTTGATGTGTCGAGACCTGTCGACCGTTGAGACACGTGTCTCAACGGTCGGCGTGTCTCAACGGTCGGCGTGTCTCAACAGTCGGCTACCTCAACGGTCGGCGTGTCTCAACGGTCGGCGTGTCTCAACGGTCGGCCTGTCTCACCCTACTCACCCTTCCCTACACCTACTCACCCTTCCCTACACCTACTCACCCTTCCCTACACCTACTCACCCTTCCCTACACCTACTCACCCTTCCCTACACCTACTCACCCTTCCCTACACCTACTCACCCTACGGTCGGCGTGTCTCGACGTGGGTCGACGTGGGTCGACGTGTCGAGACGTGGGTCGACGTAACGAGACACTTTGATGTGTCGAGACCTGTCGACCGTTGAGACACGTGTCTCAACGGTCGGCCGAACTAAATATATAATAAACGACCGAACAAATATATAATAAACGAACAAACAAATATATAATAAACGACTAAACAAATATATAATAAACGACCAAACAAATATATAATAAACGACCGAAAAAATATATAATAAACGACCGAACAAATATATAATAAACGACTAAACAAATATATAATAAACGACTAAACAAATATATAATAAACGACTAAACAAATATATAATAAACGACCGAACAAATATATAATAAACGACTAAACAAATATATAATAAACGACCGAACAAATATATAATAAACGACCGAACAAATATATAATAAACGACCGAACAAATATATAATAAACGACCGAACAAATATATAATAAACAACAGAACAAATATATAATAAACGACTAAACAAATATATAATAAACGACCGAACAAATATATAATAAACGACCGAACAAATATATAATAAACGACCCAAACGACTCATTCTACTCGCCCTTTCCTACACCTACTCACCCCTCCCTACACCTACTCACCCTTCCCTACACCTACTCACCCTTCCCTACACCTACTCACCCTTCCCTACACCTACTCACCCTTCCCTACATCTACTCACCCTACGGTCGGCGTGTCTCGACGTGGGTCGACATGTTAAGACGTGGGTCGACGTGGGTCGACGTAACGAGACACTTTGATGTGTCGAGACCTGTCGACCGTTGAGACACGTGTCTCAACGGTCGGCGTGTCTCAACGGTCGGCTACCTCAACGGTCGGTATGTCTCAACGGTCGGCGTGTCTCAACGGTCGGCCTGTCTCACCCTACTCACCCTTCCCTACACCTACTCATTCTACTCACCCTTCCCTACACCTACTCACCCTTCCCTACACCTACTCACCCTTCCCTACACCTACTCACCCTTCCCTACACCTACTCACCCTTCCCTACACCTACTCACCCTTCCCTACACCTACTCACCCTTCCCTACATCTACTCACCCTACGGTCGGCGTGTCTCGACGTGGGTCGACATGTTAAGACGTGGGTCGACGTGGGTCGACGTAACGAGACACTTTGATGTGTCGAGACCTGTCGACCGTTGAGACACGTGTCTCAACAGTCGGCGTGTCTCAACGGTCGGCGTGTCTCAACAGTCGGCGTGCCTCAACGGTCGGCGTGTCTCAACGGTCGGCGTGTCTCAACGGTCGGCCTGTCTCACCCTACTCTACTCACCCTTCCCTACACCTACTCACCCTTCCCTACACCTACTCATTCTACTCACCCTTCCCTACACCTACTCACCCTTCCCTACACCTACTCACCCTTCCCTACACCTACTCACCCTTCCCTACACCTACTCACCCTTCCCTACACCTACTCACCCTACGGTCGGCGTGTCTCGACGTGGGTCGACATGTTAAGACGTGGGTCGACGTGGGTCGACGTAACGAGACACTTTGATGTGTCGAGACCTGTCGACCGTTGAGACACGTGTCTCAACGGTCGGCGTGTCTCAACGGTCGGCGTGTCTCAACGGTCGGCTACCTCAACGGTCGGCATGTCTCAACGGTCGGCGTGTCTCAACGGTCGGCCTGTCTCACCCTACTCACCCTTCCCTACACCTACTCATTCTACTCACCCTTCCCTACACCTACTCACCCTTCCCTACACCTACTCACCCT
Source organism: Crossaster papposus (assembly GCA_037893245.1). Classification (NCBI taxonomy): domain Eukaryota; kingdom Metazoa; phylum Echinodermata; class Asteroidea; order Velatida; family Solasteridae; genus Crossaster; species Crossaster papposus. The sequence continues at coordinate 1,453,307 of JBAIAA010000465.1, forward strand.
TCCCTACACCTACTCACCCTTCCCTACACCTACTCACCCTTCCCTACACCTACTCACCCTTCCCTACACCTACTCACCCTTCCCTACATCTACTCACCCTACGGTCGGCGTGTCTCGACGTGGGTCGACATGTTAAGACGTGGGTCGACGTGGGTCGACGTAACGAGACACTTTGATGTGTCGAGACCTGTCGACCGTTGAGACACGTGTCTCAACGGTCGGCGTGTCTCAACGGTCGGCGTGTCTCAACAGTCGGCTACCTCAACGGTCGGCGTGTCTCAACGGTCGGCGTGTCTCAACGGTCGGCCTGTCTCACCCTACTCACCCTTCCCTACACCTACTCACCCTTCCCTACACCTACTCACCCTTCCCTACACCTACTCACCCTTCCCTACACCTACTCACCCTTCCCTACACCTACTCACCCTTCCCTACACCTACTCACCCTTCCCTACACCTACTCACCCTACGGTCGGCGTGTCTCGACGTGGGTCGACGTGGGTCGACGTGTCGAGACGTGGGTCGACGTAACGAGACACTTTGATGTGTCGAGACCTGTCGACCGTTGAGACACGTGTCTCAACGGTCGGCCGAACTAAATATATAATAAACGACCGAACAAATATATAATAAACGAACAAACAAATATATAATAAACGACCGAACAAATATATAATAAACGACCGAACAAATATATAATAAACGACCGAACAAATATATAATAAACGACCGAACAAATATATAGTAAACGACCGAACAAATATATAATAAACGACCGAACAAATATATAATAAACGACTAAACAAATATATAATAAACGACCGAACAAATATATAATAAACGACCAAACAAATATATAATAAACGACCGAACAAATATATAATAAACGACCGAACAAATATATAATAAACAACAGAACAAATATATAATAAACGAACAAACAAATATATAATAAACGAACAAACAAATATATAATAAACGACCGAACAAATATATAATAAACGACCGAACAAATATATAATAAACGACCGAACAAATATATAATAAACGACCGAACAAATATATAATAAACGACCGAACAAATATATAATAAACAACCGAACAAATATATAATAAACGACTAAACAAATATATAATAAACGACCGAACAAATATATAATAAACGACCGAACAAATATATAATAAACGACCCAAAAAATATATATAATAAACGACCCAAAAAATATATAATATACGACCCAAAAAATATATAATAACAACGGTCGGCGTGTCTCACCGGTCGGCGTGTCTCACCGGTCGGCGTGTCTCACCGGTCGGCGTGTCTCACCGGTCGGCGTGTCTCACCGGTCGACGTGTCTCACCGGTCGGCGTGTCTCAACGGTCGGCGTGTCTCAACGGTCGGCGTGTCTCAACGGTCGGCGTGTCTCAACGTTCGGCGTGTCTCAACGATCGGCGTGTCTCAACGGTCGACGTGTCTCAACAGTCGAGTTGTCTCAACGGTCGACTTGTCCCGAGTCAAGTTGTCTGATCCCCCCCCCCCCCCATCACACGTACGCCTCGGTCTGCATACGATTTATTTTTATGCATCATTTTTCAAGAATAAAGCCAAGGCAAGACAGCTTAAAACTAAAAAAGAGCTTAATTCTTGCGTACGGCATGACGTCAGGAAGGGGCGAGCCGTCCATGGCAAGATGCGTTAAAGCTCATTATATTCCCCTTCCGCGCTAAATTTAAAATGCATAAACAATAGAACTGGAAGATAAACGAGGGTCTCGGAGTCGGATGTGTGATGTCTGAATCAGAACTCAGAAGAATGCAATTTTGAAATGCAAAACTATTTTTAAACAGGACGAAATGAAATTATTTACATACCTTAGATGCGACCGAAAAGGAAATGGGTCATCTTTTGTCAAATTGGCGCTAGTTTTATTCCTTTTCTTTAACCCTTGTTCTTCAGAAAGTTGCAAAATGAAGTCCGAAGTTTGTTCAGCTATGTAAGAAAGGTAATGTTATGATATTGTACTGACGTCACAATTTAGTCTGTACGCAGCTGCTTCGCTTTCAAATTGTGCGTAAAAATAAATGTAGTAAGTACGAGTCGGGGATCAGTTCACATTGTCAGCGTAAAAGGTCAAAGCACTATCAACGTTAAGTACAACGCGTGAGGGCGGTATACAAGTTTATTGGATCGGATGTTGGAAATCGAAAGAAGGGAGCACACAATTTCTTACGGAAGGAAACTGGTTAGCCACAAATGTAATAACATTTCAACCATATTTCTTTATTTTTGGGGAATCTGAAGCTGTATCGAGGATGGTGTATCAACCAAAGAACGTGCTCCTGAGCCTCAAAGGCCGAGAAATTGGTTTTGGAGGTCGCATTCGGCAAAATATCCTGGCCCATTTCGCAGAAGAAATCGCCGCGACTTCTTCAACTGACAATAAAGTAAGGTGAATCTAAAGTAAGACTGCACTGCATGCAGTGCAGTTGGTGCAGTTAGTGCCTTAAATTTAAATAATGATTGACCCAAAAATGAATTTTTTTCAGGAGTCCTCATACTGTGTAGGCCCCCTAATACTATTATACTATTATATTATAATTAAAGCAAATAATAAACAAAAGAGTTTTAGGCCCAAATGTATTAATTAGGGATTTTTACTGTTTTGACTTTTGTTTGTTGGGGTGTTTGTTTTAGCCTAGATTAGCAAATTAGTAAATCGGCAAATTTACGCGCAGTGGAATATGCTAAATAAATGTTTACGTTAATGTTAACAAACTGTTTACTGAGTGTTAACGGCAATATAACCCCACTGTTCACAGGGCAGAAAGAACACGCGTTGTAGAGTATGTACGTCAGTCAGTAAACGTTTTCCCTCATAATTGCAACTTCTCAGGAAATCTGAATTATTATACAAAAACGTCAGATTGTGAAGGAGAAATTTTGTTTATAAAAAATCTAAACTAGTATGGATATAACTTGTCTGTCCTTCCCCAGGCCTGCAACTTGCCAGGAACTCTGCGTTGTACGTTCCTCGTCACCTTCAGTCATGACCACAAACTGGTAGCCTCCTCCCACGGTAACCACACCATTAACATATCACGACTGACTACTGGTGATCATATACAAACCCTCACGGGTCACCCACGGAGTCCATGGTGCGTGACCTTTCATCCCTCGTCCAATGAGATTCTAGCATCTGGATGTCTGGGTGGTGAAGTCCGAGTCTGGGACTTACAGGTAATTAGTTCAGTTTCATCTAGAACCCCCTGGAATTGGAAGAGCAAGCACAGAATACCAGTGTAATTGGTTGTCATTGATCTTGCTCTTCCAATTCCAAGAGAACATTTCAGTGTGAGATTAGGACTTACGTTCAGTTTGATCCAGAAACACTCTGGAATTAGAAGAGCGAGCACAGAATACCAGTGGAATTTGTTGTCATTGATCTTGCTCTTCCAATTCCAAGAGAACATTTCAGTGTGAGATTAGGACTTATGTTCAGTTTGATCCAGAAACACTCTGGAATTAGAAGAGCAAGCACAGAATCCAGTGTGATTGATTGTTTCGCTCTTCTAATTTGGTCACGATTTACTGGTTTTATAAAATGCTCTTTTTGGTGCAATGATGTGTGACACAGTTACTGTAACATTACCTGAAACTGACCTGCAGGTTTTTTAATGGTTTGGCATATTGCTCTGAACAGTGACCTCCCACTCGGAGGGCTACTCGCCTTATATGTGACCTGTCATCACAAAATGAGCGTAAAGTCGGCAAATTCTAAAATTGAGATATGGGCATTTCTAAATTCTGTGGAAACAGAGCTTTCCAATGGTATATAACACTTGGAGGTTTGATACTCAATATTCTTTTTATTTTTATTTTTTAGTCTGGAGTCTTAATACGGAGATTATGAGAAAACGGGCATTTCTTGCGAGAAATTGTGTGAAAGTCATAGAAAGGCATAGTCAAAATTGTCTCAAAAACTAATTTTGTTTGTATCTGATCGTCCTGAAAAATTGGGAATTGATTGTTGGGGATTTAGTCTTAAAAAAACCCATATAATCCCAAAATCGACCACCCCTTCAAATTTTGACTTTAACTGGCTGTACTGGGAAATCACTCCGTGGGACTTTACGCTCATTTTGAGATGACAGTTCACATATTCTTCTACCTTGTCATTCATCTCGTCCTCTCAGGGAAGCAGTGAAGTCTGGCAGTCGGAGAACCATTCCATGATAGCGTCTCTCTCCTTCCATCCAAGAGACCAAGTCCTCGCGATTGCAACCCAAGATCAAATCCTACTCTGGGATTGGCGTCAACCCGTGCCATTTGCTTCCGTTTCAATTTCATCTCCGCTGGAGAAAGTCAGGTAATTTACTTAAACCTAAAATTGATATTAAACCTTAGGCCTAATTCTTTCTGAATAAGAGTTTATTTCATGATAAACAATAGTCATTTTATTTATCAACTTGTCAATTTCATCCTTTTTAGCTGGTAGTTAAAGAATACAACTTTGTATTTGTCTTCTACAATTGCAGGTTGGTCAGGTTTAGTCCTTTGGGTCACAATCTTCTGACAGGAATCGCCAATGCACCAGTGGACGAAGAGGAACCGGAATATGAAAATCTGTAAGCTACTCTGTTCATTCGTTCTTACGATTCTCTATTTATTTTCCTAATTTGCCTAGTTTCCATGGTTATTTCAATTCCTTGGTTAGAAGTATCTCTCATTTTACCCTTTCCTGACCACGTTTTTGGTTAACGCTATGAAACGGTTGAGTGTTGCAGCTGTGAAGAAAATATTGGCCAACAATTTGGAAAATTATTTACCACTGCTATCTAAACAAAAGATACACCATTTGCAGATATTTAAAAAAAATTGAACCGAATTTGAAAGTAAGTAATGATTATAGGCATCCAACAAATTGATTGCGCCAGATATCCTGTAATTGTTATAAAAAATTGAATAAAAAAAAATCGTATCTTTATAGCTTCTTTGTATAAAAATTAAAGTATCCATAAAAACAAAGTTTGTTTTTTTATAGTGATGTTCAACAGGAACCCTACCAGAGTACAGTAAGACACGCTCGTCCTGGTGTCCAAGAACATCTAAATCCTTACACAAGACCACGCTTAGACCCAACCTTACAAGGAACATACCCCTCATTAAGGCTACCCACGACTCAAAGCCTCACTGCTGCTCAGAGTAGGACACCCATGTCGCCAATTCAGAACGAGACTCTTGAAGATGCAAGAGAATATGCAGCAGCTGTGACACTGACGGCACTAGGACTTCGAAGAGTCAATCCCACACAAAGCTCAGCTCATGATTATCGGTATGACGGATCCGGAACAGGTGGGCAAAATCTTTCCATTGAGCAGCCTGATGCGCGTGAAAGAATCTTTTCAAGAGGGGCCAGGCAGGCAGGTGTCAATCACGGTAATGCTGAGATGCAGAATGACCCTGCTGGGGCAAGAGGTCAGGCCAGAAGGGAAAACGGTGGCAGGAGAGGGATTAGCTCCTGGGATGTTGGAGAAAGCAGTGATGATACCAGAGGTGACATGAGATCAAGTGATGACGCTGTGAGTGAAGATAGTCAGAGCAGTGACATAATGTCTAATGTTTCCGTTGAGGAAAGCAGAAGCTTTTCGGCACCAGTTTACGTGAATATGGATGTTACAAACGGAGACGAAATCAGGATCGCAAGGACGTCGCTATCCATTTCACACCAAAGCAATGATACTGAAAGCCATGTAGCAAGATTGCAACAGCTTCCCTTAAATACTGATAACAGAACCACAGAGGAACTCGTGTCAACATCCACCCAGAATACTGCAGCAACAACCCAGTCAGACTTTGACCAAAGGAATTTAGCTGCTGGAAGTGAACTGAGACCTCTGGATTTGGTGTCATTGAAGAAATATGGAATTTTACCTTCCACAAGCTCACAGCATGAGCTAGTTTCTCAAGATAATGTGACTCAGGGTCCTGGTCCATCAAACAGTGAAAGTAAGGACTGTCATTCCCCAGAATCCAAGCGACACTGTCCAGACTTCAACAGCCAAGACCAAAACCATAGTGTAAAGAACACAAATCGAGTTAACAACGAACATTCCTTGAGTAATCCATCATCGTCCAGTATTGGTGAAAGAGCAGCAAAACCAGGACACACAACCCATCAACGGTTGTCGTTCTCAGATGCTGAGGTTTCAAGTGTTGTTCAAAATGTGGAACTTTTGCCAAGAGGTGATGGGGAATCCCTAGTTGCAGCGACTGCTGTTTCGTCGCATATAGTCAGCAGTGGAAGCAGTCAGGGTGCAAGCCTGCAAGACACAGGTTCACCAGTTCAATCTTCATCTTCAGAAGCAGCAGCAACTGAATGTGATGCTGAGATGCTTCCAGCTCTTCAATCGCAGACCCCCGTACATCCGCATGCAGCTGTCATGCATCGTGACATCAGTGGGATTAGAGATCAACCTCGTGCATTCACGGCACATCTTGGAACCATACCTCATACAGCTCCACCGGAGAGAACCGCGGAATCTGAAAACAGCTCCTCACTGAGGCCCGGTACCTCACAGTCATCAAACGACCCTCACTCATTAGATATCTCTCCTGAAATAGATCCTATCTCTCATTCTGGGACCGTCTCCTCACCTAACACTTTATCTATAGCCAGCATCCCCTTGCCAACTTCTTCAACAAACTACCCAAGTGTCCAAACAAGAGCGTTTCATTTTAGATCCAGATCTGCAATCAACTCTGGATCCAGTCTCGACCCTTTAGACTTATCTATTACAAGATCGGGAACTTCAAGTCATCCAGAGGTTAGAAGCAACATCTCAGATTTGCCGCTTGGTGAGAGACATTTGGAATCTTCAGGGAATAACCTCCAAGACGCTCTCCTCATAAGAACATCAGAAGCACCTCCAAACTCTCAATCAGGAACCAGACTTGAGCTTCCTGTTCCTTCTACTACTTATCAACCATGCAGTGTACAGGACACCAGACCTCAACGTGAATCGCCAGTCAGGTCCCATCACCAAACAGAATTCCAGGCTCCAGTTCCTCAGGGTATAGATTTGTCCATCCCTAATGTCAGACAGGGAACCAGACCTCCCTATGCACCAGTATTGACCTCTGCTCGTACAAGTGGTGCAGTGCACGCGAGTCACATGGCAGGTTCTTATACAAACAGACAGCAGGATCTTGCCACCCCTTCTGGTCCAGAACCAATATCAGATCTTCCTACCAATCTACAACCTCATAACCCCTTCCCAGTGGGTGATGCAGCGTCTAGGTATCGTCGCTACAATCTCTGGAGAAGTCCAGGATTACATCGACAGCGCTCTGGAGGGATGACTCAAAACCCAGACCCTAGAGACAGCGAATCAGTGACAGGTGACAACCAAACAGATGAACCACGGGGTGAGTTCAATTAAAGGCCATTTTTCAAACCTAAGCTCCGTCTTCTACTTCGTCCATACAGTTTGGCAATCGGGATTTAGCTTTAGATGGAACCTAAGCTGGGGTTTGGGAAAGGGCATATATTTGTATTGGTTTTGTGCATGAACCACGATTTGTAGGTAGCACACCTCAATATTTCTGGCCTTGCTCGCTGCGAGCCGGTCGCTGACAGATATTTCCGGCCTTGCTCGTGACTTATCCGTAATCTGTTTGTAATTCCGGAAAAAACTGTGCGTGTACGTATAAACATCCTCCGATGTAAACTGGTTAAGAAACCCTTGCCAGCAGCTGGATTAGAACCCCAGACCCTCCGATTCCAATTCCCAACCCCCAGCCACTAGGCCACACTTCCCCTGGGTTATATTGTATTTTGGTTTCCAGCAGGTGTTGTGTACGGTGCCCGTCGAGTTGCCCCGCTACACACTCGTCGACAGCTTCACTTGGCACTCTTAAATCAACCGTCTCGTCAAATGACTGACATGGAGAGAATGGACATGGCTGTTAGGGTACAACGTCGATTGCTCAGGCAGTCACGTCAAGGACCTCTACGTTCACAGCTTGGGTAGGACCAATCTTTTAGAAATAAAAATCTTCAAATAAAACCACCGAAGTGTCTATAGATCCAAATAAATCAGAGGCATATTGGTCCTGAATTTCCTGTACACTTTTCTTTTACCCTCACAGCAGGTTAACGGGTCAATTTTCTGGCCAATTTTCCCGTCAATATTCTGGTCATCATCACCATCATCCAAGGAGCAGCATCTTTGATGAGACTTACCAGCCACCTCCACCTATGATCCATGCAACTATTAACCGTGCCATTGCAAGTAAGTACATTAATAATAATAATAATAATACATGTAACAGGCATTTATACTGCGCTTTTCCAAAACAAGATCAAAGCGCATAACAACAGAAACTAGAACAAAACTTAAATCTACTATTTAGGAAAAAGATAAGTTTTAAGTTTACTCTTAAATGTAACAACACAAGTAGAATCACGAACACTAATTGGGAGACTGTTCCAAAGTTCAGCAGCAGAGTGTGAGAAGGCGTGTTTGCCATAAGATAAACTTGAGTTGTGAGTGTTAAGCCGAGTTCTATCAGAAGAAGAACGGAGTCCTTGACGATTGCTTTGGTGAAGATGAAACATATCAGAGAGATAAGGTGGAGCAATGTCCTTCAAACATTGTTGAGACTCTATGTAGGAACCATTACTTGAAGGTGCTATTGTAATTAATCTGGCAGTCTGGAAAACCCCTGAAATCAGAAACCTCAAAGAATATGATTGTGACGCCGGAAGGAAATTGTCTTCCTCAGTTTGGTGTATGTGTTTTTCTGTCGCATATGGTAATGACTAGTTATGAGAAGAGAGACCATTGTTTATCAACAAGTTGACTGTGCTGTCAATAGCCTAACCCTAACAGTCCTCAATCCTCCAAAATCAATATGATGTTGCACACACCCTAGAAAGTCAGGGATATAGTTGCTTTGCCGCCTCTGGATTTCTTATTAGCAACCTCCACTTGACTTGGCAACCTTGGTGACATGTAAACAATTCTCATGGGTTTTGGAGATATTCAAGGGAAATATACCGGGCAAGGTAGGGTTTAGCCCTCCAGATGTAGCTAAGTTATTTAGATGCAGTGTAATCCATGTTGATGTGGTTGATTTTAGGTGCATTTGCTGGTCGTGGGGAGACGGCCGTAGCTAATAACATCGGTAACACCACTTGGAGGTTGCAGTGGTGGGATTTCTCCGAGTTTGAACTACCAGATATTAGTGATGGTAAGTTTATAATCAGCACTCCTCGCATATACAACCACTCCTAGCAATCATGGCCATATAAGGTGCTCCTATTAAAGGGATCGTATACGTTTGGTAATTGGAACCCACTGTTTGTTTCAATCCTATACAGTTATAGATATATACCATAAAACTAACCTGTACAAATTTCATTTCAAAAGGTGGTAGCAATTTTGAGATATTGCCGAAAATCGGGAGCGGTTTATGTCAACGCAGGAAGAATAATCTGCATTGGAATACACAATCTGAGAAACGTCACTGCAGAAACGCTTCTCAGATTCAAATTTTTTGGGATAAAAAGTGATATCTTTTTTCCATAACCGCAGTACTTCGAAGTGAACAGTTTCTAAAAATGCATTATACTATCCAAAGCTGCTGTATTTCTTACCAAGTAAGTTTTTATTGCCATTAATTTTCCGGGTAATTACCAAACGTATACGATCCCTTTAAAGTTGATGGTTTCATTATTGTTAGGGTTAACATCGCTTACCTAAATTCTTTACACAGCGGATCATAACGTCATCGTCCCTCATTGCAAACTGCACAACGATGCCAGCTGTGATGTGTCTCAAGATAGCCGTTACCTAGCGGCCTTTGTACCCAGTCCTCTTGGTTTCCCTGATGATGGAGTACTCGCTATCTACTCGCTCATGCCGCACAACTTTGGCGACATGCTCTACACCAAGAGTTTTGGTAAAAATCGACGCGATGACTTCTCAGAAATTATAAAAGTGTTAATCCTTGAAGGTTAAAATGAAATTGTTTCAAATTTTAAAAATGAAATAATGTGAAACAGCGCCCTCTGGCGTGTGTGCAAAAGAGCTCCATTGTTCTATTGGATCCATGTTTTGTTTTGTTTCAGGTCCTAATGCCATCACAGTGAATATTTCTCCATTGAGTGGCTTTGTTATTGTTGGTCTGGCGTCTCGCAAGTTACATCTCCACATGGCATCAAAGCAGGTAATTAGCTGCAACCAATGTTTGTTTTCTCTGTTCCACCTTTGTAGCTTTTTTGAGAAGTATAGGTACATTCCAAAGGTACATTTTTTTCATAAAATAGACATTTTCCAGTTTTATTTCACAGTTTTCTTAACTGGGACCAATTTCATAATTGTACATTTCAGCACAAAAGTTTGTTTAGCACAAAAAGTCTTAACAGCCAAAACTGTTGTGCTTTTCATGCTGAGCAAAAACCAGCTGAATACCAGTCACAAACAATACACATCACCTGAAAATGTTGTTTGTATCCCTGTTTTTCCCAAGGAAGCGTTTTGATGCTAAGTAATTTGTTTGTGCTTAGCAGCTTTATGAAGTTGGCCATTGGTCTTTCTTTTGTGTGATTTAGTTGATTGGCATGATCTATAAGCTACATAAAGAAGGTGCAGCAGAAGATTCCTTGCTGTATGTCTGTGATGTTGACCATACGTGTAATGATCAAGAACGTCGTCATCACGTCAGTGTCAATACCGTCAAATGGATCCCAGTATCTGGAGCTGGACTAGTCTACGGTACCGATAAGGGAGATCTAAGGATATGCTCCCCAGCGTAAGTCCATTTGTAAAACCAGTCCTTGGTATTTATGCATGGTTTCTTATCACAATAATTGGTTAGAGGGCTTAAATATTGTTTAAAATTATTCATTTCGGGAAGAACCTGATTAACATAATATTTTTAAACAAAACAAATTAACAAATATTTTAAGAATTTGTTGGGGAAAACAACAAATTTTGGGAGGCTACTCTTGTTGAAGTCAACATCCTAAGCTAATTAGTAATTAATATTCCCATTCCGGCAATGAACCTAATCTTTATAAGTTAGTATTTAAATTGAATTGTTGTACATGTAATTTGTTTTTAGGAATTTCACAGCACCGGATGACCCATCCACTGACCAGAGTTATTGTTCAGACTACACTTCCCTAGATGACTGCCCCCGTCATGACTTGGTCCATCGTCGACGTAGCTATACTTACATGTATCAGGAGTTCGGTCTGAGGAATCTGGGCTTGCATGCACCGTCGTCAACAGCGCCCTCTAGTGGTGGGGGAGCGTTGGCACCAGAGAGGAGGGCTAGGGGGACCCAGACGCCACAGAGGGCGTTGTTTAGTACAGCAACGCAGACCGATGAGCAGGAACAGGTGTAGGTTGTCAGGAATAGGAGAGGTAGGGTTTGAGTGATGACATGCTGGTGATGAAATGAGTGACAGTTACAAACCAATTAGAAATGGGTAAGCTGGTTGTATAGAGGTCAGTGACCTAGATTGGGCACTGTAAGATGGATCTGCACCAATTAAGATTTATGGTCTTACAGAAGGCTTGGTCATCCGTCAGGAATAGGAGAGGTAGGGTTTTGGGTGATGACATGCGGATGATGAAATGAGCGAGTTACAAACCAATTAGAAATGGGTCAGCTGGTTGAATAGAGGTCAGTGACCTAAGTGGTTGTATCAAGGTCAGTGACCTAGCTGGTTGTATAGAGGTCGTTGAGTCAGTTGGTGTTTAGACCTTGATTGGGCATTGTATTGGACAAGGAGGGAGCTCTTGGAGTCGGAACCCTTAATATTGATGGTCTTATGTATGAACGTCTAACAATCAATTCAATTGTTACTTGTTCAGTGTTAAAGGAGACTTTTGAAGTTGGTGAATTGTGCTTCACTGTAGAGTACTGTGATTCATTGTGTATGGAATGTGAAACGGAAAGTCCGTTAATTTGATTTTATGGTGTTTGAAGACCTGTTGTTTATACTCGGCATGATATGAGACCAAATGACTCCCCCTTAGTCCCCTATAACTACATGTATACACTATCTAGACTATTGTTACCTAACGCACCCCCTAAAAACAATTCCTGAGAAACCACAACATTCCACAAGCACAATTACTTCCCCTAACAAAGGAGGAGTGGGGGGGTCCCTCCTTTTTTATATCTTGCATTAACTTGCATTATATGCTGTGGTTAGTTTGGTTTGTAAAGGTCGGAAAGAATGTTGCAACTTGATGCTATTTATTTGTCTTCATATCATCTCAATCAGTGCAACAATGTTGAAAAGACATGAATCTGGGATTGAGCAAGTTCAATAATTTTGTTTGGAAAATTGTTCAACTCACAACACAACCACTAAAGTAGCGTCAGGTTATTTCATTCAGTTTTATGCAATACATGTACAACAAAGTCATTTCAAGATGGCATAATTAAGGTGCTGCTTTTGTTTTTAATAGATGGGTATTATTTGTTTACAGCTGAGATTCACTGCATGTTTTGTTTACACCTAGAACACATTGATCAGGATGAGCCCCTATCACTCACGTTTGAAAGAATTCAAACTACATGTACATTGTAGATACATGTAGCGACAGGTGCTTCGAGTGTAAATGTTAAAAACTATCAAAATAATGAATTTTATTTGAATTTTATGTCGAGCATGAAAGTATAATTATGGATTATTGTCCAAAGTAGCGTTTTCCTTTTAATCAAATGTTCGAATGTAGCTTAGTTTAAAGGAAATGGTCTTTCCTGGGAAAAGTAAATAAAAAAGATAATGAAATTGATCATTTGTCTGCATGGAGTCATTTATAACGATCTGCTAATTAAATTGAGTCTTGACGAGTGTTTGCCTTCATCTCGTCAGAAATAAGACAAGCAGTAGAAAAAACAAACTACATAAACACAAATGGTATCTTTTTATTTCCTCATTAAGCCATTCCGTATATATCGCTATGTACAATCCCTTAACCAGTTCGCGCCAGAATTATTTTAACATCACCGATCCGAGATTCAGGCTGATGGTACATGTATCAGGAAGCACATCCATGACATTTTCAGCCTTGCTCGTGACGCGTTTATGCTACATCCATTTTGAAAAACTTTGCGTGCATATTTACGGCCTGAACTGGTTAATTCTGTGAATGGATTAACATTTAAAAAGTTGTTACAAAATACGAGAAGTTTTTAATTCTCGGAATGTTAAAGGTAGGATACACCATTTGCAGATATCGAAAATTTGTACTACCGAATTAATAAGAAAATATCTTACTTGAAAGTAAATAATGATTCTAGGCATCCAGCAAAATGATTGCTCCGAAAAATTGAATTGAAAAGAACAAATTCACAATCGCAAAAAAACAACAAGAATGTAAGAACCACTGCCCGACGCCAGTTAAAAACGAACGCCATTTTTTCTTGCTTTTCTCAGCATCCATGATTTTAAAACTTCGGACAGGTCATTTAAACATATTTACTATAAATTACAACCCTCCAAATCCATCCATTCACCAATGGTGTATCCTACCTTTAAATCTGTGCTTAAAGCCACACATTAAACATCAGTTTATGACTGAATTTTTGAAAATATATGGCTATGATTTCAGAAAAATTACACACTAATGTAGTACATGTATAAACAACTTAACAGCAAATCTTAAATTTTATTAGAGTATAAAAAGGTATGTGTAGTCCCTCATACCAAGGAAAACAACTATACTTGCTACAGAAAGAAATTTATATTTACAATATGAATAATTCACCTCATGAATAATGTATACTCCGCCTCTTACACAGCCATTTGCATGGCAATCCTGTCATGTGGGCGGTAGTCACAGATCTCAAAGTTATCCATAGTGAAGTCGTCAATGTTCTCAACCTTCCCCTTTATTTTAAGGGTTGGGAAAGGGCGGGGCTCACGCTCAAGCTGCAAGAAAAATATTAACATGCATATTTTATAAATAATTTATGTGTTGAATTATTCATTTAATTAAAATGCAATTTTGAAGACCTTTAACCAGTTCGCGCCGGATGACGTATATAAACGCAAACATTTCCCCAAATTCAAAACGGATGACGCATAAACACGCCAAGTTCAAGTTCGGAAATGTATGTCAGCAGCGAGCAAAGCCGGAAATGCGTGGGTGTGTTTCCCGGCACTATCAGCCTCTACCCGGTTCGGATCGAGTTTCGTTAAAAATAATCCCGCCCGTGGGATCGGCGATGTTAAAATAATCCCGGCGCGAACTGGTTAAAGGTAATGCTCAAAGTGCTTGTATAAATTTGAAACCAGAACATGGCAAAATAAATCCTGAAATGCAACATTCGTACACATGTTGGTGTTTCTCACCTGTACTTGAAGAGCGTCGATGTGGTTTTTGTAGACGTGTGCATCGCCGATGGTGTGTACAAAGTCTCCTGGCGTAAGATTAGTGACGTGAGCAATCATGTAAGTCAGTAAGGAGTAACTTGCAATGTTGAATGGTACACCTAAACCCTGTAAGAAATGACAGAAATGTTCCTATCAAAATTGTACTGAAGTAACTTGTCAAAGCTTTCTTCCCAGTGCCAACATTGCCTGTCCCTAATGTGACTTGTTAGCAAGAATTTGTATAGGTTTGCGTTCATTGAATGTAACCTTTTCTTACACTTCTAAACACAATGACTATACAGTCCTGTTGAGTTGCACGATAATGTCTACTTACCATGTCACCCGATCGTTGGTAAAGTTGACAAGACAATTCTCCATTGATGACGTAAAACTGGACGAAAGCGTGACATGGTGGAAGGGCCATCTTATCAAGATCTGAGTTTAGATAAAATTTAAAAAAAATTATTGTCAGAACATGTTCACAAACTTAACATTTAAAACAGGCAGTAGAAATAATAACTTATTATTACTACTATTTCTGGTAATCAAACCAAAGTTCCCTCAAAAGTGCCTTAGGCACTTTAAGCTCACAAGAATAAAGAAACCTGCAGAGAGAAGACAAAGAGAAGAAATTACAGTTTTAACGTTGGAGAATCCCAGAACATCATTCTCAGAAAAATCCACAAAACCAGGTAGGGACTGAAAACCCAATCCACACAAGGACCAGGGCTATCGAACCTAAACCACAGCAGTAGAAGACGAGGAATGTAACCACAACACCAAACCGACTCGCCAAAATACATCTAAGACATACATGTGATAATATGAAAAACATTCAAGGCAGTGTCAAATCTCCTTGAAGAAGTTACTCACCACAAGGATTCCAAGCACTCATGATGATACGTCTATCGTTAGGATCGGTCTTAATCTTGTGAATCACATTGGCTAGTTGGTCTACACCTTGACCCTCGTAATCATCGTGCATGGTCTTATATGTGGCACCAAAATGTCGCCATTGGAAACCATACACAGGACCCAGGTCGCCTAGACAAGAAAAGGAAATGTACTTGTTAAATTAGTTTCAACTCATTCCTTTTACCATCGATAAAGGTTTGTAAAGGTTTTGGTTCCACCTTGCTGTCTAAGTGCTGAACATTAAATTGTTTTCTGGTTTAAATGGCCAAATAAAAAAATTAAAACATTCTAATTTAAAGGAAAAGAACGTGGGTACTTCTATCCTCAAAGATCCCTATTTACACCTGGTAATGTGTCTTGCCTATGGACACATGTACCACCACTTTACAAGCTGGAGACCAAGCCACAGTGAGTAGAAAGACCCACAAGATTGACACACAAGATTACGTAACTATTTTACTTACGTTGCTGCAAAGGTTTTAGAAGAAAAAAAATTGTGATTTATTGGAAACAATCCTTACCCTCTTCATAGTGTTTCAGACCACGTTTATCCAGGAAATCTCTCGAACCGTTGGCATCCCAGATGTGAACATTCTTATCAACGAGAGCTTTGACGCTGGTAGATCCTTTGATGAACCAAAGTAATTCCTCTGCTAAACCTCGCCAGAACACTTTCTTTGTTGTCAAGAGGGGGAACTGACCTAAAGTCATGTACAAAAACAAAGAAATGAAATGCAATTATTTCTTATTTGCATATTTCAAGACTTTATGAAAAAGTAACTAACACTGGGCCGAGGTGAAATTAAGCCTTGAGACCTATTATTAATAATTTATTAGATGGATTGGTTTGTACAAACCCCGAAGATTGTATCTGCTCTGGACACCAAAGATGGACCTCGTTCCTGTACCAGTCCGATCTCCCTTTGTTTGTCCCTCGTCAATAATTCGACGAATCAACTGCAGGTATTGAAGCTCATCATGAGGCGATTCGAGGTGCATTTTCTTTGGTTTATTTCCTTTTTGAGGGCTGGTGGTCGCGTCTTTGATATCCACGGTGGTGTTTGTCTCGGCATCAATTACATTTTCTTTTCCCGTTTCCATGAGTACGGTATCTGCCATTGTTCCTATGTCATGTGCTCTTGCGGAACCCTTTTTGTAAACTCTGTAAAAATATACAATTGAGAAAACTTATTATTATTATATTAATATGTTGGGCTATAGTAATAAACAAATCAAATAGGCACGACAAAGCAATATGAATGACTAGTAATATGATTATGAACAGATATTAGATAACGTTTTCTCGTTACGCGTTGAGTCGTTAGGCTTAATAAATAGGCAACAACAACTAACATTACAAATACAAGTAACTATATAATTAATTACTAGCTAGGCCTAGACGTTTATGGCCATTGTCCGACCCAGGGCATGATGTAATGTTAGCATTGCATTACCTTTACAGTCATGACACTGACAGTTAAGAATATGACGGCACTTTTTATCGTCGCTAGGGCACTAAATAAAAAAAGCTCAGTGACATTGAAAAAATGTTGTGAATTTGACTCAGGTTTTGAGACTGATGATAAACTTTTCTTAGACTTTGTCCGACTTAGTTTCTAGTTCTAATTAATTTCTTGATTTTAAATGTTTTGATTTAAATGATGTTATTTTATTACTTAGGCCTACGAAATAGTGACAAACACAGTGACAATGGCAAGACGTACTAGCTTAAACCAATCACGACGTACCTTTTTTTTCCGATGTGAAATATTCCTTGTTATTAATATTCGCACGACGTCTACGGTAAACACGTCCGTTTAGTTCGGTGTTTGTTAACAAACTGACGACTGGCGCGAAATGTTGTCCGCGGTCTTTTTTGCAAAGCGCGGGCGCGCGCCTTTTTTCCCTAATAAGTTTCTGATTGGTCAATAAATAAAAACGTTTGACCTCTAATAAATTTTGCTCGTTCTAATACTAATATATAAGAGTAACAATTTGTCGACATTATTATCAATAATTGCAATCTGTTCTTTTTCAAATTAATACTGAATTATTTACGATTTCTTTTAAATAATATTTAATTCCAAAATTTATAAAATAATGTGACTAATTATCGAAAGATTTCTTAATGTTATATATTGACCCTCAGTCAGAGAAACCCGTCACGCGTTCGACCTCTTTTTGCTTTTCACACACACGAAAGGTAATGTTTCTGTTAACAGATCCACTGAAATATATGATGTAAAATCAGTGAAATAGTCACTTTTTGTTTAAATAAATAACGAAGTATTGAAGTTGATATAGTAATCTACCTTACCATGTTTCTCTTTTCAGAACCATGTCTCAGAAAACTCCGGTTGAGTCGGTTCAAGTTTTCGGGCGCAAGGTAAAAAATCATTCACGTTACGTTAAAGGCGACAGTTATAGCGCCCTCTTGTGGTTTGACCATGTTTGACATGGAGCGCCATATAAGCCACTTTAGAGTTCCGACTGCGCATGTGCACAACAAGATTCAACAATTTTTCTCAAGGTCAAGGATATAAACACGGCAGACAAATGCACACAAGGCTATGGGGGACGTGGTAACCGAATCTGCATTCTGTGTATTTTCTTTTGAAATCGAAGACGATGGGCACTTTGTTCGAACAAAAGTTTGGCCACACAAAACACCTGAAAACACCAAAACGTAAACAAAAATATGTTACTTAGTAACTTTAAAACACGACGATCTCTTGAAATTTGCTGGTACCCCGCTATGCTTTTGCACGCAATCGATGAAATGTTCATATCAAAAGAAAAATCGTCAAATCTTCATGTGCGCATGGGCAGTTGGAATACCGAATTGGCTTATTATTTTGCTTGTCAATTTAGAATGAGAGTACATGTAGTGAAGTTGTTGTAACAACAATTGTATGGATATGCTAATTGTAAGCTTAGGCTATAGTCTTTGTTTTTATAAAGGGGAATTAGGTCTATAGCAACTTTGCATGACCCGTTAATGAATTGGGTTAATAAACGTCCGTGACTATAGACGGCCGGGTTGGTTTGTCACCAGTCATTGTTTATTCCATACCGGAAATTTTGCTTTAAATTGTTGTCTTTAAAATATAAGCTTTTAATATTTTCTTTTCCAATCTCATGTCGGCAGGTCATTTTGACCGAGAAATTTTCTTAAAAGTTTACAGCCCAATTCAATCTTCCACAAATTCAATATTTTCTATTTTGGGCACTGTGCATACAACTAGTCTTTAGCTTCGCCCACAATCTGTGCATGTGTAATGCAGTATTTGTAACACTTTATGAAATATTCAGTAGTGCACTTTACATAGCTAATTGTTAAGAGCCTTTTTAAACGTGCCGTTTGTGTATTTAAATTTTATGCTAATTAGTGGCGATTTAAGAGTTGCATTTTACCATGAAATCGGCACTCTTTATTAGGTAAATCACAATATTACACATTGGCACGCATTTTCAACGGGCTTAGGCGGCTCATGCGATCACGTTATTGTGTTTATGAATGGGAACTGTGAAATTTTGCATTACCCATTCCGAAATCGCCGCACAGCGACGCTCCACTTTCACGATGTCATTTGGATTAGTTTATTTGAAGCAATAAGTTTGGGAGTTGAAGAAACTCAAGATAAAACCACAAGGTATGATTCAATTAACTTCAAAACAACAATGACAAAATGATTTCAAAAATTAAAAACAAATCAGGTTTGGGTGGTAACAATGGCGGCGACCGTGGAAAACCAGAGGTGTTCAGAAAGTTGTGCCCCCCCCCCCCCCCCCCACTATAGACTATAACAACAAAACAAAAACCCAACCAATTCAGTTATGACTTACTAAACCTTACTAAACTAGTTTAGTTAGTAACAATTACAAACCATAATGTGCATTTTGGAGTTTAATTAATACTCCTCTGTTTTGTTAGGCCCAGGTTTACTCAAATTTATTGAACCGTTTTTTTTTCTCTTCAAATATTGCCTTATTGGGAAGTCTTAAAACTGTTTAAGCCAAAAATAAATAATAAATCCGATATGTAAGAAACTATGGTGTTCAATTCTTAGTTTTACATTTAGCTCAACTCTGAATTGACTGAGACTCATTTAAACTTGGCATTGATACCATCTTAGTTTCACGACATCTATGCAAAGTTTTTAATAATGCGGATTGTATTTTATAAAATCTGTACAGAAAACTGCCACGGCAGTCGCCCACTGCAAGCGTGGTAAGGGAGTGTTGCGAGTGAATGGCAAACCACTGGAGATGATTGAGCCTAAAGTTCTCAAATACAAGGTTAGTCTTAGAGCTTGGGTCTAGTCTCTTACATGTTGATATTCCAGTATTTGTTGTTAGCTACTCAATGAAATGAATGTTTGCGACTTAGTTATCCCTAACCACTTTGCTTTGAGCTCTGATTGTATAGATAATGTGTGATCTGTGAACTGGAGGTCACTAGTTCCGTCGCCTGCGATTTGAGAGGTCACTCATGGTGCGCTACCCAGAATGCCGTGCATTTCCTTTCCAGAGCCTAGTTTGGGCGGTGGGGACGACAAAAGTATTATTAGAAACAACTAAATACAAAAAAAAAAAAACTAGACCTTAAAATTATGTAGATCCTGCAATAAATCCATAAAGACAGATTTAAGGAATTTTCCTGTGTTTTGCCTGTCAGTTGATTGAGCCTGTCCTTCTACTGGGCAAGGAGCGATTCCAAGGAGTTGACATCCGTGTGCGTGTCAAGGGAGGTGGTCAGATCGCTCAGATCTATGCCATCAGACAGGCTATCTCCAAGGCTCTAGTCTCCTACTACCAAAAGTGTAAGTTTGTTTGGGTGTGTACGAGTAGCTCACCAAGATATTTGGATAAGTCCTGAGAGATGTGAGGAACGCTAAACTCATGATCCTCATGAGATAGTTGCAGCTGCAGC
The DNA here is from genome assembly GCA_037893245.1 of Crossaster papposus. Classification (NCBI taxonomy): domain Eukaryota; kingdom Metazoa; phylum Echinodermata; class Asteroidea; order Velatida; family Solasteridae; genus Crossaster; species Crossaster papposus. The sequence goes on from JBAIAA010000465.1 coordinate 1,473,557, forward strand.
TGCAGCTGTAGCCATTGACAAAACAGCTTTTTCAGACTGGGGCTTACTTTGAGATTTACATTTTTTTCATCAGTCGCAAACGAGTAACAATGTCGGGCCGGAACAGCTTCTAAAGTCACAATGAGCTCAATAAAGAAATATGTTCAGACCTCTAATAAAGTTTATTTTAGGTACACTTAAACTGTTCGGCCGCCATATTTGTCAGATGTAAGAAAGCTTTGGAAAAGAATTGTAGTTGGACATACACTGTACATGTACTCTTAATCGTATTACAAAACTGACTATCAACACTGGTTAAAACGGAATTATTGATCACTCAGTGTCATGCATGTTTGTGCTGTGTTTTGTTTGTTTTAAGATGTTGACGAAGCCTCGAAGAAAGAGATCAAGGACATCTTGATCCAATACGACAGATCTCTGCTGGTTGCTGATCCCAGACGATGCGAGCCTAAGAAGTTTGGTGGCCCAGGACCACGTGCCCGCTACCAGAAATCTTACCGTTAAGATGTTTGTCTAGAGTCTGGTTACTCACTCACTCCAATCGGTTTTTTTCTGGGGTTAAGAAGATATTCTAAGTTTTCTCATCGAACAACAATTACTGCGGTTCCAAAATGACTTTTTGAATCTGATAAAACTCAAACTTGACTGTCAACTATTTAAAAGTGTGTAAGCAAACAATTATGTTTTAATAAACAGTGGGAAATAAGCAGAAATATGTTTCATTGTTCTTTCTTTCATGTCTTTGGTAGTTTCCCCGGTCCAATATTAAACTAGGGTTCCTGCGGTCATAGAATATAAGGAAAATGCATAAACAATTCGTTTATTTAATTTAAAGGTTTAAAACAAACAAAAAGGAAAAATGACAATTAGAATTTTGACAGCACAAAGTTATGTTATATAATTTAGCATCGAAAACCTGATTTTTACACGACACAAATTGTGACCTTTATACTTTATTATTTATTCGGCCACAAAGGGACAATTAAATCAACACACTAAAATAACAAAAAGATTTAAACTTTTTTTATTTTTATTTCAAAACGTCTTTTAAAATGTTACATTGCCCCTTAAATAAAATAATAATGAAAAAGCCAGGTGAGCATGCTGCAAATGTTTCAATTCCGTTTCTTGAAGTTTCATTTTTAACTCGCCGATATACAGAAAATAATGCTTTGGTGAGAAGAAACAATCTGATTGGATAGTATTTGAGCAATCAAACAACTGATTATGATTCGCTAATTTCTTTTTTGCAAGCCTGCTCAACAGCAAAATAGTGTTTTTTGTGACCCTTGGCACAAAAATGAATATTATGTCGCAAAAAGAAAATGAGTTGTACATTTGTACACACGGTTGGAATGCCTACAATGTAAGCTTTCATTTGGTACATTGTGTAATAGAGATTCATAGCCCTTTCCATTCTGGAGATATGATATGTTTGCATATTGATTACTTCCTTGAAGTACAAATTACACAACTGAGAAAACACGCTTTCTGGCTTTGAAATAGCTGGCTCTGTTGTAAAACAACGAACGATGCACACAAAATCGTCGTCGTTTTTTTGCATTATTTATCAAAATCAACATTTCTGTGAATGAAACCTTAAACCATAGGTATTAAAGATGTTCATTCATGACAACAAATGAAAATCACTTTTTGATGAAATGTTCACCTTTACAACGTTGAGCAAGCCATTACATGATAATGCACAGCGCGACATAATACCCTTTTTGGAGGAGCCGGTCACATTTGTGCTTCAACCCCAAAGTAAGCAAAACCCGCAAGGCATGATGGCAAATTGTTAAATAATAAAAATCTGCGAAAAATCAACAAATGTCAGGTCTGTTATTTCTACATGGCCAAAAGAGTTATAAGAAAACATTAATTACAAACCAAAAGCTTTTTTTCAAGAGGTACATTCTTACGAGACAGACCGGACTTGTCTGGGTACTTTTATAAATATTCAAGACAAGATAAACATGGAAAATAATTGCATAGCCCGAACGAGATAAAGTCTTGTTATTATGCAGTAAAATAAGGTTCACCAGCCAGGTTGCATAAAGACAACGTTTTTGCGGACTGTCTATTCTATTGAATTTAACAAATCATTTTCTTTTTGTAATCTTTTGAGACAAGCAAACATGGAGAATACGCAATGTTAAGGTAATGTGATTATAGACCACTGTAATTAATTGAGTTCACCCTGTGAATGTGAGATTATGGATTTTAATCGTAACAAATGTAGTTCATTTTCGATTATTGAAAGTGAAAGTGATTATTTTCGAAGTGAATTCGTCCTGTGCATGTTTATTATTTTTAACAATTCTGACAATTAATTGCAAATAGCCTACATATACCAGCTACTAATTAACAAATTAAATAATTTATAAGGGCCACCTGCTTTGCTATTTAAAAGTGTGCTTGGGTAATTCAATCATAATGAACTGGTAGCAAGTCTAAAATCCCCATTCATTTTTACACGGATGCCAAATTAAGATAACCAAGAATGCCCTCTGAGTTACCTCCAACGCATGTGGTCTATCCTAAAAAGTAGTTCTTTAGCGTCATGCAGCCGGTGATCTTAAACCCCTTAAATATTACATAAAAAAACTAAGTGAACACACTTTGTGTAATATACATGTACATATAATCAACCAACCAAAAAAAACACCAACCGATCATTTAAATAGGTGATTTTTGGTTAAGGAAGGGGCAGCAATAACAATACAGAGACAATGTGATTCAGGAGCCACACCCACTCAGGTTTCTTCAGAATTGTGAGCTTCAGAAAGAAAAATACTAATAATAGTCACCTGGTGAGGTCATAGTGGGCGTGGTGTCTGAATCAGCCAATGAAATGGGAGACATTCACACACAGACAAGTGGACAGACAGACTGATGCTATCATACTTGCAGGCAACGTTCGAAGTATTGACTACCGACGTACCCGCCTCGCATGGACTTGTTGACATTTTGCTCAAAGAGTCGTCTGTTGTTTTGAAGGACCTCTGCCGCTTCTTTGTTGAGTGGGTCGTCTGGGTTGGGTTCCTGAGAAGACAGAGATGACAATAAGAGGACAGAGATGACACTGAGAGGACAGAAGATGACAATGAGAGGACAGAGATGACAATAAGAGGACAGAGATGACACTGAGAGGACAGAAGATGACAATGAGAAGACAGAGATGACAATAAGAGGACAGAGATGACAATGAGAGGACAGAAGAGGACAGAGATGACAATAAGAGGACAGAGATGACACTGAGAGGACAGAAGATGACAATGAGAGGACAGAGATGACAATAAGAGGACAGAGATGACAATAGGAGGACAGAGATGACAATAGGAGGACAGAGATGACAATAGGAGGAAGGAAATGACAATAGGAGGACAGAGATGACAATAGGAGGAAGGAAATGACAATAGGAGGACAGAGATGACAATGAGAGGACAATGTGTACATGCGCAGTTGAAAGATCAAACTGGCTTATTGTTTAACAACCTTCCCTCTCTCAGTGCCAAAACGGAGCCAACTACCCTAGCCATCATTACCTATCAAGTTATAGGCTGTGGTAAATATGTTAACTGAGGGTACCATGCCTTGACGGACACTGATAAATATGGTAGGTCAGCAAAAGAACGGCATTAGACTTTACCAAAAGAAGAAATTGCAGTCCATAGATGATTGAGTTGATTGTGAGCACAGGTTTCCAGTCTTCCCTGCGGAAATAAGGAAAGATGTCATTGTCTTTAAAACTCCCTGAGAGTGTCTTACATACTACAAGCTTTGAAGAAGACTCAGGTGAGAAAGTAGAAGAATAGAGGATCAACATTTTAACAAGAAAAACACAGGACAAAAGTAAGACTTTGGAGGACAAAATCATGATAAAGGTAGGACCTTTGTGGACTTTCATTAGTTTTGTCCACAACATCATAAACCTTATTTTGCATACTCTCTTACTTCACGATACTTTTTCGAGGGTTGTCTAAAGAAAAAGTAGGAAAGGTAGGAGCAAGTTTTAAAAACTTATGAATATGGCTGAACTTAATAATATGGCCGAGCATGGCAAAACACTTGTTTTACAACAATCTTGCAACTTTGACCATTCCCCAAAAAACAAAACATCTTTGACTCTGTTTTAGAAAAACATTAATCCTTACCTTAATATATTTAAACACACATTTCCTTCCAGGTCGATATTTGGGTGGTATACCATCGTTTCACATTTCACTTTGGGCGCATCATGAGGATACCCGGGTCCAATCTATAACAAATTTTCATAAATGTTCATATATGTTTTGTATTTCTGTAAATGTCCTTTATGTATGTCTGTCAATATTCTGTTGGTATTTTTGTGTAAATGTTGTTGTATTTCTATGTATTATTGTTAAGTATAAACAACATTTGCTGGTGTGCTGTAATAAGGTGTTTCACGGTAATATGCGCCATCTTGTTCAAGGGGCAAATTTAAACGCGTTGCTGTGTACGCCCCTTCCATCGAAAATTTTTCCGCTTCCAAGTCATCATGCGTTCATTCTAAAATGTGCGCGCGGCTAGCAACGCGTGTTCAATTTGCCCCGTGAACAAGATGGCGCATATTACCGTGAAACACCTTATTCAAAAGAAAAGTAGATTTGTTGTATCAATTTCCAGCGATGGTCAAGTCTTGAAATTTACCTTAAAACTGAAATAGAATCTCCCATTTCTGTAGAACCCCTGAAATTAAGCAAAAGAAAGTCAAGTTTATGAAAGCTTTTTTTTTAGGAAATAAATATGGCTGGTGAAATACAAGTTGACAAGTTGAAGTGCCTTTGGAATGGGCATGGTTTCCCGACTCTCCATTGACTTTGTACACAACCGCTGAAGTAAATAACAATATTACTAGATTTATTTACAAAACATTGTTCTTTCGTTTACACTCACTTCATCGGGTGTGATTACAAGTTTAAAGTTGAGTATGTCATCGGGATCAGGGTATTCTATCCGGCACGTTTTGGGAAGATTAAGGTCGTTAATATCTGTGAAAATCAAAGAAATATATTTTTTGAAATAAATGAGTCAACAAATACCACAGCAATTTCTAATGTCTCCATATTGTATGGCCTGCATAGTAATGGGCCACGACAGAAATCAAATTATTGTCGTTTGTTTTCTCATTGCTAAACTAGTGCTCGAGTAATACTCCAGCTAAAAATAACACGGCCTAGGTGCCACACTAGTCTTGGCAATTGCCAAAAAAAATATTTATGAGTAGGACAATTTTCCATGAAAAATCTGTATTTTTTTCTAAATCTACCTTACTTTTGCGTGAATCGCGAAATAAATGATATTTCCAAATATGGAACAAATGAGTCGACAAGTACGTCTACACGATCGAATGCCGAAGTGCTGAATGTACATCATGTACATGTACGGCACGGTGACATTTACCAAGTTTTGTGCATTACCTTTCGTGAATCGTAACTGCGCTGCCGAAGCTCTTTTTTGATTAACACCCGCGTTCTTTCCTGCTGCTTCTCCGTCTTTTTTCTCCTGTTTCAAGGAAAATAACTTAAGCATTGTGCATTTGTGAGGTTCTGTGTTTCTTAAACTTTACAGAAATTAAATATAAGCGCATTTAGTTCCCTGAAATCCAAAGATTTCTGCGGAATTTCGCGCGAAAACCGACGAGAATTTCAGTCGATTGCGTTGATTCATTAAACATGGCGATCTCCTATTAATAGTCGGGAGCCAACAACTCGACTGGTGCGACAACTCGACCGGTGGGACAACAACTCGACCGCGGGACAACTTCACCCATTGAACTGGAAGGCGGTCGAGTTGTCTTCACGGTCGAGTTGTCTTCACAGTCGAGTTGTCTCGGCGGTCGAGTTGTCTCGACTGTGACAACTCGACCGTCAAATTGTCTAACATTCCGTTAGTGGAAGGATCCATTTTGTAAAGTGGAGGATTTATTTTTATATATTTTTTTAATTTACTGAGGCAGGCTTTTCTTCAGTTTCCCAAATTTTGAGCTGTATGGCTCCGAGTATTACAATTTTTATAACATTCTTTCTCTAGCACTTGGATATTAATCGCCACTAATCCCCAATCATCATTCCACCCCCCCCCCCTTTCACGTACACTTTATCAACAACCGTTTTCCAAACCCCAGCTTTGTCTACTTTGGCGTGAGTAATGCAGTTTTGCATTGGTGATGAAGCCATATGGACCTAAGCTTGGGTTTGATAAACGGCCAAGCACTTTGCTCAATGAAAATATTCCTCTATGATGAAAATGAGGAAAATCTGATTTTGTACAAGAATTTCCTTTATTTATTTGTATTCCTTTATCAAACTTTGGTTATTGGGCATATTTTGTTAGATGCATTATCAACCATGAACATTAAAATATTCCACTTTGACTCCTATTTTTTAATTTGTATGTTTTATATTGAAAAAGTTAATTTCTTTCTCTTTTTAGTTTTCACCTCCCGTGACCTCCTCCTAGATCCCAAGAGGATGTTTTCAGGAGTACCAAGTAGCAAGTTGTAGGCCTAGTAAAACGTTTTTAACATTCTGACACAAATTCATGTCTTTGTTCATCAGCATTAAATGCTTTACAATTATAACTCTTGTTGAACAAGCATAAAACAGAAATAAAACAGAGAATACAACACTTTTTTGAATTTTTAACAGAGCTGCCAATTACTAAATTAATAATAACAATCCGGCAAATTAAGTTGGCACAGTTTTATTTGTATTTATTAATTATTACACCTGTCCTTTTAAAATGAACCTTTCAAACGTTTGAGTTTTAAAAATATTAAACAATAGTAATATATAAAACAGGCATTTTATTTGTTTTATCACCAACAAGTAAATTTGAGTTGTAGCTTAATTTGTTTTTCTTCATTGGATAACAAATTTCTTGCAAAAATCTATATTATATCCTTCTTATTGGCTGAAATGTCAGCAAAATGGTAACCATATACCTCACAAGAAGTAAAAAACTGAATCAATGGAACAAACCAAAAATATAAATATTTTATTTAATTAGTAAAATTTAATTCAACAATTTATGTGATCAAAAATGCTCTGCATTTGACATAATTAAAACTGCAAATAAAACAAATGCACACCAACAAGAAAACTACAATTTAAAATCCAAAAGTAATACCAAATTTTTACCAAACTGATTTTAACCAACCTATTTATATTTACACTGTATATAACCCAAACAAAACTTTAGGGCAATTTGTGCTGATATTGTCTTAAAAAATTACAGCAAGTGTCAAATGTTGGACGGAAAAACCGTTGCAATCAAGAAAATGCACCATTGGCCGACGATAATAAATAACTGGAATTTCCCAAATCTGTTTCTTTGAGGATATTCTCTTCAAAGGTGAGTGTTGAATTTGGCAATACATGACAAGACACTGGCACGTGACAACAACCGATTCTATGCAACTTATAATGTGCAACTTGAGAAAATATCAACAACTTATCCTAAAAAAAAAAAGAAGGTCTTTTTACTGTAAAATAGTCAATACAGGTATGTAGAAAGTGTACAGTAATTGCAACACATTCCATCAAAATTAACAAATAATTTTAGAGCTTTCTGGTGGGAAAAAACATGGTGCACTAATTTTAATTGTGTAAGGCGACCACCTGATTGTCAATTAAAAAAATTTAAAGCATTTTCATTATTGCGCGTTCCGAGTCTGGTCATGTAAAGACGCTCGGTTTGCTATTTGACTGCGGTTGGCTGTTGCTTGACAACTCATGACCTTTGACCCCGTAGCCAACATCCTTGGTTGCCATGGTTTACTTCTCCTTCTTATTGTCACTTTTTGGTTTCGTCATCGTCCAGTGCAAGAAGCGGAAGGAGATGCGATGAATACAGAAATTCCAGACAGTCCAGGAGATAACCAGAAGGATGCCTAGAATCCAGCAGATTGTGATGTAACGAGGAAACGGTTTCAAGATGAGTGGCAAGTCAAACTTGAGAGCAATGAGAAACTCAGTGAAGATGATAGCACTCATGACCCAAGATTGCTGACCCATCGTCTTACACTCACTGTAGGCAAGTAAGCAAGTAAGCAAATAAAGCCTCGTTATGATTAGGAACTCTGTGATAAGATAATAGCACTTATGACCCAATATTGCTGACCCATCGTCTTACACTCACTGTAGGCAAGTAAGCAAATAAAGCAAATAAAGCCTCGTTATGATTAGGAACTCTGTGATAAGATGATAGCACTTATGACCCAAGATTGCTGACCCATCGTCTTACACTCACTGTAGGCAAGTAAGCAAGTAAGCAAATAAAGCCTCGTTATGATTAGGAACTCTGTGATAAATGATAGCACTTATGACCCAAGATTGTTTACCCATTGTCTTACACTCACTGTAGGCAAGTAAGCAAGTAAGCAAATAAAGCCTCGTTATGATTATAGGAACTCTGTGATAAATGATAGCACTTATAACCCAAGATTGCTGACCCATCGTCTTACACTCACTGTAGGCAAGTAAGCAAGTAAGCAAATAAAGCCTCGTTATGATTAGGAACTATGTGATAAGATAATAGCACTTATGACCCAAGATTGTTTACCCATTGTCTTACACTCACTGTAGGCAAGTAAGCAAGTAAGCAAATAAAGCCTCGTTATGATTATAGGAACTCTGTGATAAATGATAGCACTTATAACCCAAGATTGTTTACCCATTGTCTTACACTCACTGTAGGCAAGTAAGCAAGTAAGCAAATAAAGCCTTGTTATGATTAGGAACTCTGTGATAAATGATAGCACTCATGACCCAAGATTGCTGACCCATCGTCTTACACTCACTGTAGGCAAGTAAGCAAGTAAGCAAATAAAGCCTCGTTATGATTATAGGAACTCTGTGATAAGATGATAGCACTTATGACCCAAGATTGTTTACCCATCGTCTTACACTCACTGTAGGCAAGTAAGCAAGTAAGCAAATAAAGCCTCGTTATGATTAGGAACTCTGTGATAAATGATAGCACTCATGACCCAAGATTGCTGACCCATCGTCTTACACTCACTGTAGGCAAGTAAGCAAGTAAGCAAATAAAGCCTCGTTATGATTATAGGAACTCTGTGATAAGATGATAGCGCTCATGACCCAAGATTGTTGACCCATCGTCTTACACTCACTGTAGGCAAGTAAGCAAGTAAGCAAATAAAGCCTCGTTATGATTAGGAACTCTGTGATAAGATTATAGCACTTATAACCCAAGATTGCTGACCCATCGTCTTACACTCACTGTAGGCAAGTAAGCAAGTAAGCAAATAAAGCCTCGTTATGATTAGGAACTCTGTGATAAGATGATAGCACTTAAGACCCAAGATTGTTTACCCATCGTCTTACACTCACTGTAGGCAAGTAAGCAAATAAAGCCTTGTTATGTTTGGGAACTCTGTGATAAGATGATAGCACTTATGACCCAAGATTGTTTACCCATCGTCTTACACTCACTGTAGGCAAGTAAGCAAATAAAGCCTTGTTATGTTTGGGAACTCTGTGATAAGATGATAGCACTCATGACCCAAGATTGCTGACCCATCGTCTTACACTCACTGTAGGCAAGTAAGCAAGTAAGCAAATAAAGCCTCGTTATGATTAGGAACTCTGTGATAAAATGATAGCACTTATGACCCAAGATTGTTTACCCATCGTCTTACACTCACTGTAGGCAAGTAAGCAAGTAAGCAAATAAAGCCTCGTTATGATTAGGAACTCTGTGATAAGATTATAGCACTTATGACCCAAGATTGCTGACCCATCGTCTTACACTCACTGTAGGCAAGTAAGCAAGTAAGCAAATAAAGCCTCGTTATGATTATAGGAACTCTGTGATAAGATGATAGCACTTATGACCCAAGATTGTTAACCCATTGTCTTACACTCACTGTAGGCAAGTAAGCAAGTAAGCAAATAAAGCCTTGTTATGATTATAGGAACTCTGTGATAAGATGATAGCACTTATGACCCAAGATTGTTTACCCATCGTCTTACACTCACTGTAGGCAAGTAAGCAAATAAAGCAAATAAAGCCTCGTTATGATTAGGAACTCTGTGATAAATGATAGCACTAATGACCCAAGATTGTTTACCCATCATCTTACACTCACTGTAAATCGGAATAAAGTAGATTTCATTCAGAGAAAAAATAAACCATTGAAATGTTGTTAGGAGAAAAAAAACAGTTTTGTAAAGAGCAAGCTTATGGCTATGCAACTTTAAGCAACAATTTGCCCAATAATTACTTACGGGTCACTCATAAATTGAAACATTTCCCTCAATGCACAAGAACCAACGAGGACGTAGAGAACCAATCGTATCCAGTTCAAGATGTGTGGTGGCGGAATCCACAGGATATACTTGAGATAAAATGTGTTCAGCTCCGCCAATAAATACTACAAATGAATAAGAAAAGTGAAAATCAATTGAATACTGATACAGCAATCGTGTGTCCTTGGGCAAGGCACTTTGTCACTCACTGCTTCTCTCCACCAAGGAGTAAATGAGTACCTGTGATGACAGAGATGGTTATTGTAATTGATCCACTTGAACCCACAACCTGCGAAATTAACACAGATTACAATTCTCTGCTGCAGACCACGAGGCTACGACAGTCCCCAAATATTCAGTTAAAATCTTAGCTTCCAGCAACAAGACTCTTGTTAAATTTCACACATTTATAGCTTGAAAAGTACACAAATTGATTGTGACTTTTTACCATTGATATAATTCCCAGTACGGCCAGCCAGCTGGTAAGGTTAGCTGCCGGCTGCCAATTAAATCGAGTCCAGCTGTATGGTGTGAACTGCAGGAAGATACGCTTCAATTTACCCCTGAAATATTCAATAACGAGAGAAAAGGGCAACGATTAAATTAGGAAAACCTGTTAAGAATAGGTTAATTCGTACATAGTCACGATTGAATCAAGTTTGTAAATTATATTTTCTTCAATTTCTATTTGTGAAGTCTTTTTCTTCATGTGGTTTTTAGGTTTTTTGGGGGCAAAATCAATAAAAGGAATTATTACAAACTGGAAAAAATGCAATGCAATGTCCCCAACAATGAACACAACAGAACAATAATCAACATGGTACACTGTACTAACATTATTTACTAGCAGAAATATAAAATACATGGATGAAAAACAGCACATAATTTCCCATTATTGTCAAAGGGTTAGTTGCTTTTACTATTCCTTGTTATTGTAAATTGCTTTTTTTACCGGTACGTGGGTATCTTCCACAGTCCTCGCCACTGATACGTCTTCATGTTCAAGTAGTTTAGAGTTTTCATTCCCAGCCAAATGCCGGCGCCGTTACAGACAAGCACATCCAGAATCCACTACAACAAAATATAAACAGAAATTATCTTAAACATCAACAGAAATGCCATTTCCCCCCCAGACTATCCAATCATGCATTGCTGTGGGCAACCTATAACGCTAGACTTACATGGTCCCACCAACACTCGGCGAAGTTTGGCAGCTGATGTTCCAAGGAATACTCTAAGAATTCAAACATGATACTGATGACCCAGCACACCCAATAGTCTCTGATCATCAACATCTGTGAATGGAACAACCATATATGGTCAAAAGGCGTGGGGCTTAATCCACAGGGATTACTCTAATAATTCAAACATGATACTGATGACCCAGCACACCCAATAGTCTCTGATCATCAACATCTGTGAATGGAACAACCAAATATGGTCAAAAGGGGTGGGGCTTAATCCACAGGGATGACCCTAAGAATTCAAACATGATACTTGATGACTCAGCACACCTAATTGTCTGTGATCATCAACATAATATAATATTATATGATCAAAAGGGGCGGGGCTTGTTTAATTTTGCAGACTGTTTACCAAGTTTTAAATTACAAAGGATTCAGTCTTAGTTGAATTAATTCATTGTCTTTGCCTACCTTGAAGAACCAGCCTAGCAGATGGCCAACTACGAAGACGTCCATTTTATCCTGTGAGTGAAAACAAGCTTAACTACAGATGAGGTTACCATAATAATAGGCCGGGTGAGAAAAATGTGCACACATCTTGTCTAACTTTAAGAATGTGTGCAGCAAATGCATTGACGTGGTTGAATTAGTCCAAACAACCAACCAGCTAGCCAATTAGCTGGCCTGTAATTTTTTGAATATCCAAATATAATTGTAGTTTCTGTGTTGTGTCAATTCTTGGTACAAACCCAAAGATTGTGCCATGGTCCGCCTGGGTGACCATCAGGATCATAGATCCGACAGTCTTCAGCGTAAGATTGCTCAGGTAGAGGCTTTCCCAACTCTGGATCCAAAAAAGCCATAAGTTGACGAGCGTTGTCCACCGTCTAGAAACAAAACACTTACATGATCATACATCACAAGTCATTCAGTATAAACGGTGTTTATGTTTCCTGTGCGGAAACAAAGGCATTTTAAATTACTTTCAACAGAGTAAAATAGTGTTTGGTATCCAACTACCGGATGAAAATCCTGTTCTGAAACTGACAAATACCTGGAAAAGTAGAAATACCAAGGCCAGCTCATAGAGGACACTAAGACAGACGACCAGTCTCCATAATGCAGGGTGTGGCCGTCTGAATGGACCATCTCGAACCTGAATCATACCGAAAATACAGAACACAACCACGCAAGCCACAATACCCCTGAAAATGAAAAACACAACAATATTACTATTGTGACAATTTACGAGTTTTGTTAAAATAGTAAAGTCATAATGACCCATCAGGCCAGTGGTTAGGTCGGTTTTCTTTGTATGAAATGACAGAGAATATTTCTATCCCGCCATGGACAGGATGTAGCCCATCGCAGGTTACTCCCCACCTAATGCTGGTACCCAATTACACTCCTGGGTGGGGAGAGGCAAGTGGGGGTTAGGGTAAGATGCAAAAGACCACAGTAAAGGCAAGGGGTAAGGGTTTAATCCTTAGTGAAATCAGGAAGTAGGCATGGTATCTTGTGGCAGCTTTCTTATGAAATCCACGTCTTACCTTTTGACGTTCCAAGACACGTCATGAGTTTGGTCCTCAAAAAGAGAGACATAAAGCAAGGATGCGATCAGGAAGATAAGAGCTGTGACGGAATGAGCTCTCCTTCAAAATAAAAAGAAAAAGTTGAAAAATTTGATCACTTTCATACTAGGACTAGTGCAAAATTCTACACAATAAGAAATCAACTTTACTTTATTAACCTTTGTACATTGCCATCATCGCACATGTGACAATGTGTGAAAATCCTTCAATTATCAAAAAGACAAATAAAGCATTTCCACAGGTTACAAAACTTTAGCCAAGGCGTGTGTCATATTATTGTAGGGTGTTTTGCAATCACTTAAACAAAATCTAGTGTGGGGGGGGGGGGGGGGGGGGGGGGGGGGGGGTCGTCCTTTCCAGTTGTTTTGCCTAAACTACTGAGGGGGTAACTTGCACACGATCCGTAACTCGATCAATACATCAGCATGTTGCCAACTCACCAAAAATATGTCATAGTTCCGTCATCCTCGACATTTGTCAGGAACGAGGAAAAACTAGATCTGGAAGACAGGTTTCTGTCGCTGGTCACCGGTGAAACGGATTCCTTGGTTGACTTTGTTGCCATCTTGATTCAGTTTTAGTTTTTACAAAATGTGAATCTGATGTGAATTTTGGGTTGCTATGCCAACAAACTCAGTTGGGGTGGGGGGAGGGTGCACTGACTGAAATGGAAAAACAGCATGGTTTGATTATTTTTTTTACAGCTACCATCCTAATCTTACATTAAACGCCACTGGGAATGAATACTCTTTGTACATGTAGTATATTCCTATTCTAATAATAGACATGCGTAGCAGCCATCTTAATACTCAGCGCAATCCCTTGAAATCTTCAGGAGTGGCCTCAAGCCATCGTCCCTCCGTTGATTTGTTTGCAGTTGTTTTTATTCGCACTAATTAATTTGCACCTTTATGTGATTATGTGTTACCCTGCCAGAACCTTTATTTGCACCTACACTACAGTGCGACAAAGTATTATTAGAGAGGCCTCATTATACTAATTTAATTCATTGAAAAAAAAAGCATGTCATTGAACCTGCCTATTTGTAGGCAAGCCTTATTCCAAATTACTGCATACTGGACCCTAGTTATCGCTTTTTTAACATTTGGACATCGCCAGATCATGTCCAAATGTTAAAAAAAACAATAACTATAGGGTCCAGTAGATCGGACTATATGTTATAGCCCCGCATTGCTGCAAAATTTTAATCGGACTACAGTCAGTACACTGGCAAAACCACAAATGTTTATTGGGCAATAGGCCGTATTGCTAATTAATTGATTACATTAATGACAGCACAGTACAATAGGCAAAAAGTGAAATGGACACTCACTGTACGATTGGCCGAACACGTGTCCCGTGAGGGAAAGGAATCTAAGGCGCCAAAATTGTACTGGTCACGCGATTCTGCGCCCAAATAAGGTAAAAGCACCCCCTCTCTAGTTAAAACCAGGCCAATAATCTTCCTTTGGGGTCGTTTTCCAAATTCCAACGAAGGTTCATCGACTCATCTATCATCATTGCCAAACTGCATAAACGAAGCCTAAGAGACAAAACTGGGGCTTGGAAAACGGCCCGGGACAACTCATATGTTTGTAGACTTGTTCCAATCCTTTTATTACCGTATATTTATGTAGGCACTAATTCGATAATTAGAGCTCTCAAATTTTGAAAATATTTAAGAAATACATTTGCTGTGCTAATTATACACTTAGAAAAGAAATTGACAATGGAACCAACAAATTGTTTACGCATGCTAGATCAAAATTAATATAGAAACTTTTGACAGTTTGGAGGTGATCCCTAAACATGTGAATTTAACATTTGACCCCTAAATAAAAACACTGCGTGCGAAGTCGATTGACATGTTCGAGTAAGACTCGTTTATTTATTTGATTGTTGTACAATTTGTAGGAAATGTATTAACTAGAAAACTTATTAATAACACTTTATATGACTGTCTCTTTTCTTAGGCGACAGCACAAGGGATGTAGCACTTTTTATCGGCATTTTTGGCAGTTTTAAAGTTTTGGCATTTATTAATATTGTCATTGCACGCCATTGCATACAATGGCATAGCAATCATGGCATTGGCCAATGGAAATGGCTTAATTGGCATTCATATTATCAAAATCATATTTTCCATTATTTTCCAAATTTAAAAAATAAATAAAAAACGTAAACAAAATTGTTTCTCGTCCACTGACAGATTTGAAAGAGGAGATTGGGCAGGCTTGGACAATTAATTAGAACTACCAAAATGTCCAAAAGATTTTGTTAAAAGTTGTCATTAAACTTAAAAGTATTTTATGAAGTAAATAGACCTACACCTAGTAATACTAGTATTGAGGAATTTGCTTGATTCTTTCTTCTTCCTTCCAAAAAGTGCAAACTTCTACAATTTGAAAAACAACGCACTGTAGGTGGGGGGCGTGCTCCAAGATTCGGAGTGGTTCAATCAGAAAAATATCATGCTGTAACGATAGATTTTTTCAAAATGTATTACGGCCATGCCGTAATGATACCCCTAGAACTATGGGGCTCTGCTCTGCGCTTCCCGGAGCCCCATAGTTCTAGGGGTACGGTACTTATTGATGGCCACTCCGATTTTTATTTTGCCCGAAGAGGACCACATAATGATGTTGTTAATTGTTTTTTAATGGCATGGCCATGGAGCCTTCTGTGGATTGATTGAATAAAACAAATCAGTGAATTACTAGCATCCTCATCTCTGATTCAACAAAACAAATAAACTTATTTTGACGCAGAGCTTTCTGTTGTCATCACTGATAGGCTACAGTTTACTCGATGTGTATGACTTCACCATGGCAACCAGAGGAATACTGAGCCTTCGTTTCAACCAAGATCATGGTAATTTGACTTCCCCCGATTCCAAGTAATCAGATCCAGTCGTTAATTATCCAGCATTTTGTGAACCGCGTCTAAAATACTAATTTTAAATGTTTGTATAATGCCACAAATGTTGCCTTATCTATTTCTAATCCTATTGTATTTCAATGTACAATGTATAACCTACCAATATGAGCAGCCTGTTACTAGTAATACATTCAAAGAATTAGCATTTTATAAAAAAAACACCATTTGTTGAGATGAAATAAGATTTATTGAATAATCACATAAACCAGTATGAATTGGAAATTTTGTTGATTGCCAGAAAGATGTCACTTACTATTATTATTATTATTTTTATTTTTTTGAAAAATGAAACCGAGATCATTACTAAATCAATACATTTGTCAATACAAGTTTATCACAATTTTGAACATTTTTAACTGTGGACATTTGTTTCCTTATTGTTATGAAATCAAGGCTGCTTCTCCTGTGCTATGGACGGAGGTTTAAGAATATATAACACAGAACCTTTGGCGGAAAAGTTAAGATTAGGTGAGTTGACCTGACTTCTGTAGATAATGTTAGCTTTAATTAATAAACAGATATTATATTCTCTTTCTTAAATAGGCGTTACAACAATTTTGTTTGAGTAAGTCTGCAGAGCTATATGTGTACCCCCCCCCCCCCCCCCAATTAAAATTGTTCACAGTTTTATTTATAATTTTCTGCCTTTAATTTATTGTTTTCTTAAGCTGCGTTATATTTCTGTTTTGGCAGATAAAGATGAAGTAGGCAGCTTGGCTCAGGTGGAGATGCTACACAGGACCAACCTCATTGCTCTAGTTGGTAAGAAAGTTACCAATAATAATTATGATAAAACAAAGGACTAAATAAATCGATGGCCTTAATAGGTAGAAGAGGACTACCATAATGAAGTTTCTAATATTCTTGTACTTTTGTGACTTTTGTCACCATTTTCTCTCCTACCTTTTTTTAGAGGAAAACAAAAATGTTATTTTCTATGTTTTTTTAAAAAGTTATTAGCTGTTTTTTTATATCAAAAACTGTATTCAATAAAATTAATCAACGTATTGATCAAAGTTGAGTTTGAGTATATTGTTCTTTTGCTTAGGGGCGTGGAGATTTTGGTCTTTGTATATTTGTGTTTAAATTGTACCCTTTTGATACCTTATGTTCTGCGTAGGTGGAGGTGCAATGCCAAAGTTTGCAGAGAACACGGTTCTCATCTGGGATGACACAAAGAAGAAATTTGTCTTAGAGTTGACATTTCCTTCACTTGTGCTTGCCGTTAGACTTCGGAGAGACAAGTAAGCCAATCAATTATGAGCCTTGACAATTCAGAGCCGATCAAAGATTTGCTTAAAATGGATAGGAGTGGAACTGTTGGGTTTAATGTGCCTACCAGAATAGTGCATCATTATCAGAATTTATTACAACTCTTGTTTTGTTTTCTTTCTAGGATCATCGTCGTCTTAAGAACCAGAATCTTTGTGTACACTTTTCCACAGAATCCACAGAAACTCTTTACATTTGACACCAGGCCAAACCCAAGATGTGAGTATATTTATTAAGCAAACAGAAAGAAACTAATGCATTTGTCTACAGCTTGGTGCAGTGGTATCAATTCTTACATAGTGTGACCCAGGTTCGAATCCCACCTAGGCCATTTTGTGGATTAGGTTTTCAGTCCGTCTGATTCCAGTTCCTGTCTGTCTGATTTTTATCCACCTCAAAAAAAGAAGAAATATTTATTCCTCTTGATCTACCTCTAGATTTCTACAGGCCACTATTGTAATCAAGACCACATTAATTAAGTCCCTGCAAGTTCATAAGTCTCAAGTAAAGTCACTAGCTATTCAATAAATGTTCTATTGAATTGAATTGAATTAAATTGAATTAAATTGAATAGCTGTTCAAATAAAGTGTTACAAAAGCCTTTCTTTGTCGTTGTTCATCCTAGCTATTACTTGTGACTGGACTTGGGAAGGGACTTGTGGTGGACTTGACTACGGCACTGCTTCAGAAACATTGAAGAATTTGTTTCTTTCTAAGAATAAATGGATAAAATTAACTGTCCGAAGTAAAGGGGTAGTATTATGCAAACAATTGTACATTTGTCATCGTTTGATATTTTTGTTCCTTCTTGAGGTCTTTGTGAGGTCAGTCCAGGCAGCGACAATCAACTCTTAGTGTTTCCTGGTCATAAGCAGGGCAGTATACAGCTTGCTGATCTAGCCAACATGGAACCATTGACGTCCAGTTCACCGGTAACCATCAATGCACATCAAACTGACATTGCCTGTCTTGCCGTGAACCAGGAAGGAACGCTAGTTGCTACAGCATCTGTGAAGGTACATATAATGACACAGTAGCGTATCGAGCTTATTGTGCCAGTAAAAGGGGGCAAACAACGTCTTAAAATTGCTAAATTATATTGAGTTTTGAGGATTGAAGACGGTTAGGGTAAAATGCTGGTTTTTTTGTGTTACTCTTTAGGTTGCCCCCCCCCCCCCCCCCTTGCTGGATACGCCACTGTACTGTGGCGTAATGTGGCATGATCGACCCTCTACAGACTTTATTTGCTTGCGTTATGTTTTCTTCATTCATTTTTCTTTTTTTCAAAGGGAACGTTGATCCGAGTATTTGACACAACTACAAGAAAGCTACTGGTGGAGCTGAGACGAGGGGCAGACCCTGCAACTTTGTATTGGTGAGGACTAATAATTAGGAATGGGATTAACTAGGCTGGGATAGAGCTGCATGGGTTTAACTGGGTTTCTGCCTAGGCTATTTGGGCTGAACTAGGATGGGTTGGCATGGAATGTGCTTGGCAAGGATGAAGTTGACTAGGATAGCTGGTTTGTTCAGGCAGGTTGGGCTGGGATTGGCTGTACTGTGCTGTTGGCTTGGTTGGGGTGGGATAGAGCTGGGTTTTCTATAGGCTGGGCTAGGCTGGGCTGGGCTGGGCTGGGCTGGGCTGTATGTCAGGCTGGGCTATGTCGGGCTGAACTAGGTTGTGTTATGGCTTTGGGTTGGAATGGCATAAGCTTGACTGGGTTGAGATTGGCAAGGATGAGGTTGGCTGGGATATAACTGTGTGCCAGTTTGTTTGGGCTAGGCTGATTTGGTTGGACTCGCTATAGGCTGGGCTGGGCTGACTGGACTACCTAGGCAAGGTTGCACTTGGTTTGGTTAGATTAGGTTATATAGAGGGTGTCTTTAAAACAAAAGTATGCCCATTTTCAAATTCATATTATTTCAAAACTACTGAACTTTCTTGTCAAATAAAATGCATTTCTGCATTGATTTTTTTCATCTTTTCCACAGCATCAATTTCAGCAATGACTCTGCATACCTATGTGCTTCAAGTGACAAAGGAACAGTCCACATTTTTGCCCTGAAAGATACATCCTTGAACCGCAGATCAACGTAAGTTTATTATTTTCCTTAAACCTTTGTTTTCTATGACGATTAATTGTTTCTAAAAATTAATCCACAAAACTAAACCAAGTAGTCTAATTTTTTTTCAACTCTGCTTTGTATTTTTTCATTAAATCTTTTTTATCTATTTCAGTTTCTCTAAGATGGGATTCTTGGGTCAGTACGTGGAATCTCAATGGGGTCTCGCCAATTTTACCGTTCCTGCTGAATCAGCGTGCGCTTGTGCCTTCGGGCCGCAGACATCGGTCTTTGCTGTTTGCGTGGATGGAACATTCCACAAATACGTCTTTACTCCTGATGGAAACTGCAATCGCGAGTCTTATGACGAATACTTGGAGATTGGGGACGATGATGAATTCTAACCTAAAGAAAATGTGGTTTCAGTTACCGATCAATGCCGTTTTCATCATTACAACTTTACAAAAGTTCACCATAGCTATAAAGAATAAACATTTAGACCTGGACGTGCATTTTAAATCTCGATTCAGGTTTTAATGATAACACATTTTCCTTTAAATTGTGGAGTGGGACATTTAATCAATTGACTACATAAACAGTTTGCAAATGTTACAACTACTTTTGTACATGTAAGGAACATCATCAATAATAAGATAAAAGGATGTTTTAAATTTTAACCACTTAGAAGAACAAAAGTTTGTATATTACACCAATATTGTTAACCAGTTAGGACCGGGAATATTTTGACGTTTTTCACGCCGGCATCTGTGGGTAACACACCCTAATATTTCCGACCTCACTTGCTGCGAGCCGGTCACTGAGGGAAATTTCTGGCCTTGCTCATGACGTGTTTATCTGTCATCCGTTTTGAATTCTGGATTTTTTTTTATACATGTCCTCTGACGTGAACTGGTTAAAAAGTAAATTTATGCCAAACAGTTTTAAATTTGTTTACAATCTACATTGTAATCTAAATGTGGCAAAATCTTGTCCTTGTAATCTATAAACTCTTTTAAATATAACTTGCAATGTATTATCTACCTACAGTAGCTAGTGCATTAAATTGAGGACTAAATTGTCACAAAAGATACGAATAAAGCTATGCACGGACTTTAGCTGTTTAACAAAAACATTTCATCACAACACTAATTAATCACAATGTATAGGTGGCCAATTAGGATTTATCTGGAAGACTCCCCTCTGGTTTTAGGGTTTCTTTTTATAGTGACATTTGAAGATTTTTTTTACAGAGTCTTCAATCAAACAGGAAGAACATTTTTTAACAATCAAAGGCTTCTCTCATCAGAGGCAATAAATTTGTATTGCTCATCATATAAACAAAAGTAATAAAAGATTTACTTTTAGGAATTCATGGGGATTCCTAACATCAACTATATAAGCAATGACTAAAGCAGAGCTGTTATTTCAAGCCTCTTTGAAGATGTCTACTTTCTTAGCCTGCTGATCTGTGTCTTGGATAACACTGACGACGATCTTTCCCTTAGCACGCCCCGTCTCCACAGCTCTCAATGCCTCAGGAACTTCAGTAAAAGGAAACACTTTATTAATGACGGGTTTTATCTTCCCCTCCTCAACAAGCGTTGCAACCACTTTCATTGCCGCTGCGTTGCCCGTCGCAAAAGCCCAGCGGTACTTTCCTCCCCTCTTGGCTGTTTGGAGAGCTTTCTTGATCAGGGAGAAGCTAGCGGCAATGCTTCCAAGGACTGCTCCCTTAGAATCAATGGATTCCATGAGTGGTGTCACTAGAGTTACATAATTTGCTCCCTTGGCACCATTCAGTAGATTGATGGAATAATCCTCTACTTTCCCACCGACTGTGTCCAGGATGTAGTCAAATTGACCCAGTTTCTTGAGCTCCTTCTCAGGATTAGTGGTTCTGTAATCGACAACGTGATCAGCTCCAAGACTGCGCACGAAGTCAACGGAGTCTGTACTGCAGGTAGTGGCTACTCTCGCATTCCAAGCTTTTAGAAGTTGTATTGCAAATGATCCAATGCCGCCTGCTCCTCCGTGAACCAGAGCAAACCGTCCGACAGCATTTTCTGGTCGGAATCTTGCGATGGCGTAGGTAGCGCTCCATGTTGTGATTGCGACATACGGTATGGAGGCAGCTTCAATGTGGGAGAGATTGTTTGGTTTGAGGCTAATCTCTCCATCAGTCGACAGGACGTACTGAGCGTGTGCACCTTGGGTGATCTGATTCACTGTCCCCCAGACTTCCTGTCCAATGTTAAATCCTTTCACTGCCTTCCCCGATCCAACGATGACCCCTGAGCAATCACGACCCAGGGTCAAGGGAAATTCCCCTCCTGGATTGGCCTTACGACCTTTGTTCATAAGTGTTGCTCCATAACCTTTCCGCATTCTCACATCGATGGGATTTACGCTGCTAGCATGGACCTTGATGAGCACCTGATTCGGTTGCGTGATGATAGGAATTGGTTTCTCAACCAATTTTAATTTGTCGTTGCCGCCATAGCTCTGAATCTGCCAGGCCAACATTGTCGACTCGGAACTTGACGAAGATCGAACAAAACAGCCATTGGGATCTCGGGATGTTTTGTCATTCAGAAGTGTCCTCTGAAATGACATGTTTTCATGCGGAAATCCTCTCTGTACAAGAGGTAGACTTGATCGAAGTTGACTTCTTTGACAAATGCTTCTGTACAGAAGCATAGGTGTTCCAGCCGTCATGGCGCTCTTTGCTTTGATTACAGCCTTCAAACTCAGAGCCATATTTCTTTCCTTCTTTTTAAACAAAAACAGTGCAACCTTTCAAATCAACAATATATATGTCATATGCTAGCTATAACCTGCATGCAATAAACATGTGCATGAACTGCACTGTCATCATCATGTTAATGTTTGACCAAGGCCGTTTTCCAAATCCCAGTTTCGTCTTTGTTTCAGGTTCGTTCATTTTAGCAACAGATTGGAGCTCGCGGTTTTGAAAACGTCCCTAATTTAAATATTTCGGAGTGGCATTTAAAAATGACGTCGGTGTCAAGAGGTCACATTCACTGGTACCCGCTCAGGAACGTGGGTGGGTTATTTAATGCGCAATCGGTTATGATTGCCAGTTAAATATCGTGTCATCATGATCATACGAAGATCCGAGGATTGTGTTTACGTTTACAAACAATTCAGTAATAAAAAAACATCACAAACCTGACCGAAAATGCCAACTGATTTCTCGTTTTATTTGTAAATAGACTTTATACAGGCGAAACATGGATGTGGATATGGAATTAGACTCAGATTTGATGTCGAAGTTTAGTAGTTTAGGCACAACGGACCGCGATGTTTTGGTGGGTGAATTTCAGAAATTGGCCGGCAACCATTTGAACCCAACGGCCTGTGCATTCTTCTTGGACATGAATAACTGGTTGGTAATTATATTTTGCCTTTCTCTGATTTTTGTTTGCTTGTTAAACAAAATGGGTTTAAAATCAAGAAATGTTCCTGAATTGATTTGAAAAATATTTACTAATCCATCTTAAATTCACAGCAGTCTTACGTCTTTTTGTTTTGTTTTATATACATTTAATTTATATTATTCACATGTACTTGTTTTAATACAGGAATTTACAGGCTGCTATTGGTTCATATTATGACATTGAAAACTCCGCCCCTCAGACGAAACTTCCACGAATGACTTTGATCAAAGACGTAACGATTGGAGAGGGTGAATCTATCACACCAAACACAGAGTTCACGAAAACGTGGCGAGTTAAAAACAATGGTATGTTTTAGAATAAGGTGTTTAATGGAAATATGCGCCATCATGTTTACAGGGAAAAAAGAAGTTAGATGCGGGTACATTTTGAAATGAATGCATGGTGACTTGGTGTGCAACAGTTTTCGATCGACGATGCGTTCGCAGCAATGCGTGTACATTTTCCCCATGAACAAGATGGCGCATATTAACCGTGAAACACCTTATTTAGAGGTCTTTCCGACAGGCCACATTTAATTTTCCAGGCTTGCACAACCCTACATTCATTTGAATTTTGTGAATTGTTGGAGTTCAAAATTAATACTTTTGTACAATTAAATAGTTTTTTCTTTGGTATTTTTACAAAATAATCTGATTATTACTTTACATCATATTATACCCTCCTATTATTTGACAGCACAAATAATCTGGGTCAGTCTTTTGCATATGTGTTCAATGTACAAACCGTGCACACACACAAACAAGTCTGTGTAAAATTGTCTGCTGAACAACTGACCCAACAAGTGACCTCTGCATTGGACTAGTAGTAGTAGGAGGGTTAACACGTGGAAAATAAAAATTGGAAACAGTTTTAAACTTTAGAAATAAAAGAAGAAATAATCTCTTTTCTTTTTAAGGTACCTCCCCAGTTGTTAGCAAGTCACTTAGGGAAAGGAACCCTAAAATAAAAGGGTGTTAGAATTAAGTTGTTTTAGCAAAATGAAATTAGAACGATTACAATTAACAAATTAACACATAAAACAGATAGCAAAAACAATTAAATATAATAACAAATAGCAAAAACAATTAATTATACATTCATAAATGCCTGAGACAGTTTAGTCATTCCTATTGGTCAAGAGCCCAACACAAAAATGAAAATCTGGACATTTCTCTTTCCGATCTATTCATCAGTGCTACAACAGGAAACTCAATTCCTAGTCTTTCAACATGCTTCCTGTTGATTTGAAACCCAGCTTTAAAATCAGGAAACATACTGATGATAATCTGATAAGAAGACATTTATGGTCAGAAAGAATGTTTGCATTTATAACAAAATATCTTTCTCCTGATAAAGAAAACAAAGTGTATGGAAAAAGTCAGTGGTCCTACAAATTGGACCTTTTATCTATAAGGCCAAGTTGAAATGGTTGTTGTCTGGTTTTTTTAAAAAATGGTAGGAAGCTCTTTCCCCCTTTTTCACAAGGTTGCAGATTTCCCAAGAGGAATTCTTCATTTTTCTATTTTGCAGATATTTTTAAACAAGGCTTAACTTTATACAAACAAAACAAAAGTGTTGAAAGTAATTTTGGTAAACATTGTTTTATCTTCAATCAGATAATTTTTAAAGTTTAAATCTCACCTAAAACTGATAATTTTTGTTGTAATGTATACAGTAGTTTCCTCTTAGATTATCTCTCCACAATATTACCATGATTATTTCCCTTAGGTGATGAGCCTTGGCCGCATGGTATATGCCTGCGTTTCACCAGCGGTCATCAACTGGGACCCTACGATCACATCTTCTTAGAAAATCTTGAATCTCAGAAAATGTTAGACATCAGTATACGGATGCGAAGTCCGTCAATGTGTGGCCTTTACCAGGGACAATGGAGAATGTGCACGAATACTGGGTTCTTCTTCGGAGGTGAGTTCAGTTGGAATTATTATAATAACGACTATTAGAGGCGCACATAAAAGGTATAATTTAAAAAAAATGACAGCAATGTTCTATATTATATAGCTTCAACAGTTCTTCATCATCCAATTTTATTGAGTTTTTCACACACCGTAGTAATATATTTCTAACAGTTGCTGCCAAATTTAATCGATAATATTTCAGAAACAATTTGGGTGATACTAGATGTGAGAACAGATGGAATGCTGGGTTTGACTCAACAAATGTCGTCATTAGCAACTGGTATGTGTACACGGTTTGCATATTTGTAATTTCACTAATCTTTTTCTCATTTTTTAAATGTCATCACAATTTTGTAGCTGTATCTTTGTAAAATGATATTGAAGCCACACTTGTGTGTTTGTCAGTTCAAGTATATTTGTTTGCTTCACCCAATAATTAATTGATTGACTTCTGACTGACTGAAGGGGTTTTCAAAATCTTCGCTTCATCTTCAGCTTCGATTTCACCTCTGAAATATTTTAACTTTTGGGTTCTTATCAATCGATTGAATGTTTCTGAAGCACAACATGCACTAACATATGACTGGAGTTCTCGCAGTTAGGAGCCTAAGATGAAGTCAGGAATTTGAAAAAGGTCCTTAGTCACTGATCATAAAAAAGGTTCTAAACTGAGACTTTTAGTTTAGACTATAAACAAGTTAAACCTTGTCGTGTTTTTGTTTATCAATTTGCTCTTTTTTGAATACACAGATCAAACAGATAGCCCAAACAACTCCACACCTCTACCCTTTGGTGGCCCTCCTAGTTCCCCAGGCAGACCCCCAGATTTAACCGGCCATTCTCAGCTTAGACCACCACATTTCCAGGTAAAAAACAACCAAGAATTTCCATATTTCTTTATATTTTCCCCTGAAAACAAACTAGCAATTGCATTGCAAGAGTGTAGGTACAGATACACAAATAATGTACTCTTACAGTTTATGAATTCAACCATTTGATTACGATAAAGTATATTTTTAAGAGAAACAGTACCTACAAAAGTATTGGTTTACAATAAAGGTACGAGTAGTGCTTAACTAGTTATTGCACCAAAGATCAATGTTTGGTTCGGGTTATTTTTGTTATTATTTGTTTAAGTTAAAAAAAGAAATTGACTGGAAAATGACCTGCAAACTCCAAATTGCCGTTCATTGAACAGCCAGCATAGGGCTGGATAGCTCAGTTGGTAGATCAATGGAGCGGCAATCCAGAGGTCACTGGTTCAAACCCTGCTCCAGTCAATTTCTTTGACAACTACTCGGTTTCCCTTTGTGATTTCTTTTGAAAACAGCGTTTCATTTATTAGCAGAAATAATGGTGTTTTATTTTCTGTACAGGTCAATCATTATGATAGCAGTAGCCCTCCACAGCTTATTTCTTCTCCAGCAATATTCTCTAGCGCACCGCACTCTCAACAACCCTCTGAGCAATATTCTACAGAGCAACCTTTAAGCTCCGCCTACCAGCAGATGTCTCTCAGTAGTGACAGCCAATCAGAAGAGAGCTCACCACGGCAACCCAATGGCCTGGGTCATCCAGGTTCTCTATAGCATTAGCTCATTAGCATATATGTAAATGATTTATGTAGAGTTTCACAGAGCACAGAGGGGGCTTTTTTTGTTTAGTTAGGTGATGATTGGTTTGCCATGTGATCTGAGACCTGACATTTGATTGGATGAGTCTTCTTGCTTTTATGAAGATCAACCAATACAAATTAACAATGTGGAATCCTTAACCCACTAGAGTCCAATTTGGATACTATACCCTGAAAGTAATACCATGAAAAAATTAATTTACTTTATTTTGCCATTTATATGTAATATAATAGAGTAATAAATCTTTGATGCACTTTTAAGGTTTAATTCTGTACATGCCATATTAACTTAAGAATTTTTACATTATGATAATCATTGAAATTTTCCTAGTAGTTGAACCACTGCGAAACATTACTGAGCCTTTTATTAACAATTGTGTGTCACTAAAAACGTGCTGACTAATCACACTCTCGCCATCCGTCAAATGTTGTCTACACTGATATTTGCAGGAATTCCTTAAATTGGGAATGTTAATCAATCATGAATGTCATAAAGATGTTAGCCTAGGTCAAGGTGTTCATCGCTACCTGTCCGTACTTACGGCGCGGCGGTAATTGGAGCACAACGACCTCACGCGGCCACTATTATATAGCTTCAGTTGATTTGCATAAATAGTGGCCGTTGAAGGTCACTGTTCGCGCTGTACATTTGCACGGGGAGAGCGAGCTAGCAGCATATGCGGGTCCACGTGGCGTGTATTTCGGACGGATAACGACAGACGGATAACGACGAACGCGTCTTGACCAAAGCTATAAAGATGTGAAATTTTTTTCTAGATCTGGCAGAATGTAGCAACCTGATACCACTTTTTTCAATCAGTGCAAATTTTTTTTCTCAATTTTGTCATGATATTACATTCTTTCTATAACGACTGCCTATTTATAATTTTTTAATGTAAAATTGACAGAAGGAATCGACGATGTAAGTTGTGATAGAGCAGCAGGGTTTACACTGGTATACTTTTAGAGCACACACCCACAAGATGTCTTCAGGGCCAGGAGGGCCATGGGTGCGGGTAAGCCCCTAACCCTGCAAATCGCTTTTTTAACATATACCTGTCGCCAGATGTTAAAGCGACTGGAATAAGACAGATGTTATTTGTAGGGCTACGAGGCTACTTGTGGAGGTCCCGGGAGGGGGCCGGGGGGAAAAGCCATCTGGGGATATGGGGATATTTTAAGCACATTCAACAAGTTCGCGTCGGTGGACTTATATTCAAAACGGATGACGCATAAACACGTCACGAGCAAGGCCGGAAAAGTCTGTGAGCAACAAGCAAGGGTGAAAATGCATGGGTGTGCTTCCCGGTACCATTGGCCTAAACCCGCCTCGGATCGAGTTTCGTTAAAAATAATCCCGCACCTCGGCTCGGTGATAAAATAATCCCGGCGCGGACTAGTTAAAATCACTTTTTTTGTATCTTGAACATTACTAAATGCAGATTAATTATGATTGGAATTGGTATTGATTAGACTCACGTGGACCGATTTACTAATCCACCTCTGATTGGAACATATAAATTGGAATTAATTTATATTTTGTTTTATTTTGTATATTATTGGGATTATGTGTATACCTAACCAGTAGAGTTAGAAATAAACTGAAAAGTTGCCTGTAACAATTGTGGTGTTTTGTTTTTATATTCATATAGCTAGTGTCCAAAAATTGAAAATTGAAAGGCATTTTTATCAAAAAAATAGCAAAAATCTATTTTTATGATAAATTGACAATTGTAAGGTGTTAGCATTGCACTTTTATCCAAAATGAGCAAGATTTGAGTTTTCTGTCAAATTCAAAATTGTAAGGGGTTAGCCTTGCATTTTTATCTAAAATTAGCAAAAATTGAGATTTCTGAAAATTCTAAATTGTAAGGGGTTAGACTTGTTTTATTTGTCATAAAACTCATTTTTTGCTCATTCTTGATAAAAGGATAACCCCTTACATTTGTAAATATTTCAGAAATCTCCATTTTTGCTTATTTTAGATAAAAATGCAAGACTAACCCCTTAAAATTGTCAATTTATCATAAAACTCAATATTTGCTCATAATGCAAGGCTAACCCCTTACATTTGTAAATTTATCACAAAACTCAATTTTTGCTCATTTTTGATAAAAATGCAAGGCTAACCCATTACAATTTAGAATTTTCAGAAATCGCCATTTTTGCTAAAAATGCAAGGCTAACCCCTTACAATGGTCAATTTATCATAAAACTCAATTTTTGCTCATTTTTGATAAAAATGCAAGGCTAACCCATTACAATTTTGTATTTGTCATAAAACTAATTTTTTGCAAATTTTTGATAAAAATGCAAGGCTAACCCTTACATTTGTTAATATTTCAAAAATGTCCATTTTTGCTTATTTTAGATAAAAATGCAAAACTAACCCCTTACAATTTTGTATTTGTCATAAAACTCATTTTTTGCCCATTTTTGATAAAAATGCAAGGCTAACCCCTTACATTTGTAAATATTTCAGAAATCTACATTTTTGCTTATTTTAGATACAAATGCAAGGCTAACTCCTTACAGTAGTCAATTAATCATAAAACTCAATTTTCGCTAATTTTTTATAAAAATGCAAGGCTAACCCCTTACATTTGTAAATATTTCAGAAATCTCAATTTTTGCTTATTTTAGATAAAAATGCAAGGCTAACCCCTTACAATTGTCAATTTATCATAAAACTCAATTTTTGCTCATTTTTGATAAAAATGCAAGGCTAACCCCTTACAATTTAGAATTTGTCATAAAACTCATTTTTTGCCCATTTTTTATACAAATGCAAGGCTAAATTGACTATTGTAAGGGGTTAGCCTTGCATTTTTATCTAAAATAAGCACAAATTGAGATTTCTGAAATATTTACAATTGTAAGGGTTTAGCCTTGCATTTTTATCAAAATTGGGCAAAAATTGAGATTTCTGAAAATTCAAAATTGTAAAGGTTTAGCATTGCATTTTTATCAAAAATTGAATTTATATGCAATCCATAGACAGCACATAAAAAATGGCATCATTTTAAGACGATGAATATATTCATTATTTTAATAACAAAAACACTGCAATAATTTCACATAAAGAAAGTACAACATAAAAATAATAGACTATACAGGAAAAGTAGTATACAGGAAAAGAATAGACTATACTATAAAGGAAACAAATGTTTTGGCTATTTTTTGGTTATTTAGGTAAATTGCTTTAACACGTTGACTGCCGACTACGAGTATAGTCGTAGTAACAGGTGTACCGGATTCTGCCACTACGAGTATACTCGTAGAAAATGAAAGGTTTTTGTATTGTAAATTGAATACACTGGCATCACTGATAACGCAATATATACGCTGCTGGCAGTGGTGAGGACATACATCTATCAAATGTTATTTTGTTTCCGTGTTTATTTTTAAGCACCTAGTTATGTATGGGCGCATGCATACAATGCTTGGCAAATAGGGGCGCCCTGTGAAATTATGCCGGCAGTCAATGTGTTAACTGTAACAGTAAATACGACATTTGCAAGTGATTAAAGTGTTAAAGTATCCAGTAGTTGCACTGCACAATGAACCTGAGTGTACATCTGTCACACAGGCCGTGTTTTACAGTGTAGCACAGCGGAGGACAGAATTCGGGACAGATTAGCGGGACGCGGCCATAGCCGCTCTCCGGAGTCAAGGAATTAATGGCACATCAAGGCCACCGTAGCCAATCATTGTGACTCATCATTACATTGCTTGTTGTGATTGAAGTGATTTCAGTAATCATCATCATCACTTTCCTCGTCACGTTTTTGTCGGTCATAGCCCATTAACGTCTTATTTTCCTGCGGTTGGACATCAGGCAGCAGGATCACTCCTGAAAAGATAAAATAGAAAAAAATTACATCACTATCTGAATTGCTGGAATGTATTTTTTGAGGTAGAATACACCATTGGTAATTTCTTGAATTATCAGGAATGGGTGGTTTTGGGGGGTTGTATTTTATAGCAAACATCGTGTAACTGACCCGTCCGAAGTTTTACAATCATGGATGCCGAGAAAAAAGCAAGAAAAACGCTGTTAGTTCTCAACTGGCGTCGGGATTTTTTATTTTTTTATAAAAATATATAAATACATGTAGTAACAAGGTACTCACCACTTTTTGCTAGTCTTCTCTCCAGCATCTCCGTTGTGAATTTCTCATCGTTTCCTAATTCTTCAAAACCAGTTAGCCTGCCCAAACAAATAAGGTAGTTTTCAAAAAATGCACTCTAA
Organism: Crossaster papposus; assembly: GCA_037893245.1. Taxonomy (NCBI): domain Eukaryota; kingdom Metazoa; phylum Echinodermata; class Asteroidea; order Velatida; family Solasteridae; genus Crossaster; species Crossaster papposus. Next base: position 1,504,166 of record JBAIAA010000465.1, read on the forward strand.
CAAAATGAAATGAGACATCTTAAAAAAATTATTCTTACAGTTACTCTACTAATTATACTTTGTTTCAAATATTCAAAAGAAAATAAATCTGGTAATTTGTTGAAGTTAGAGTTAACAATTCAATAATTGTTATACAATTATTTGCAATAACTAAAAAACTAGCGACATGTTGACCTGACATTACTGACTAACCTGTCCTTGTACTTTGCATCTATGAATACCAGAATGGATGGAAGAACTTTAATACCAAACTTGGCCACACAGAATTTAGCCACGTCTACGCTGACTTTTGCAAATTTGGTTCCAAAGTATTTCTCCGCTAAAATCTGAAGGTTAAAAGTAGGGAAAGAGGAAAGGCAGCCTTTCCTTTTACTTTTTAGTATCCATTTCTTTTGTTCTATATGAACTACTACATGTATAATAAAAACTCTGGAATTCCTGATTTAGGGGATTCTTTAAAACTCCTGACAGCATACAAAACATCCTGAAATGAAGGAACATCCCGACGTAAAAAATCTTACTCTGCTACCAAGATTTTGATACAGATTTGACAAACGCTCTTCTCTTCACAAGAACATTTATTTAGTAGTTGATCATGTCGCAGATGAATCTTGGAAAAATATGGGAAAAGTGTGTATACCTCAAGATGAAAATCCAAAAGCTTGCACATCTTGAAGTCTGATTTGAAGAAGTGAATGACGACGTTGCTCTCCTTAACTGTAAGATCTAAGAGGTCTTTCTCTTTTGATATCTCACTGTTGTGATGTAACACAAAAAAGGATGAAAAGGAGTTAAAATCTGTTGTCGATTATAAACAAGAGAGGAGTAGATTTGAATAAAATATTTTGAGCATTCACCTGTACGTGCCGTAACCCTTCACCTGGTGATCATTTAATTGTTGAAGTTGATCTTTTAACTGCAGCATTCTTGCCTCCCTAATGTGGGCGGGGACGTCTTCATTCTCAAGCTCTTTAAAAAGTTTCTGTCGACAGTAATGTAAGACAATTATTTGTTAATCGTCAATGTTTAATAATTAGTAACAACAACGTTTATGCCATTGAAAATAATAGAAATAATGGAGTGCAGTAACAACTAATTGGTATTCCAACTACTGCGCCATCTTATTCTCGCGGTCGGCATGACGTCAACGGGCCGTGTTTCTTGTCTCTGATTGGTCAGTGGTGGCTGTTAGTTATCACCCCCTCTGGACTCAAAGGGGAATGAATAGTGTTGTGGTCTATGTGAAAAAAATCTAAATAATTAATTATTGTCTAAAGTAACACTACATCGAAATATTTCCAAATTTCATTGTTTTATAAAGTAACAAAATCTCCCACGATACACCGAAAAAAAAAGTATGCATTTTTTGTATTGCTGTACAAAAATATAGAAAACACGTAATTCCCTGTACAAATTGAATGGAGGGCTACCCCTTTGCCCAACGGCGTGTGCAATAGGTGGAACAGCCTCCGACCACGAGAATGGGATGAATTGACACGGGCCGCCCGCCGGTGACCGACAGTGACGTGACTCATCGATTGAGAAAATTATCAAAATACGGCGAACGGCATAGTGAAATACTCATGTTTTTACACATCTTGTTCGACTGTTTTGCGCCAACAATGACCTCTATTATGTCAGGTATTATTTTCATTTCTTATTAACTATTTTACCTCTTCTTCGAGAGCTTTGTCGTCCAACAGATCTTCGGCTTGTTGCTTTGAAACCGTTTCTACGTCCGCCATTATTTGGGTCAATTCATTAAATTGACAATAGGGGGCGCTATAACGAACACATTCAACAAATAAACAAGTCTGGGTTTTTTAATAATCCGATCAAAATCAACCCATTCTTGAACAAGATATTTTGTACCTTACTTGCCCAGTTTTACTTAATTAAATAAAAAGACGGTTACAAGTTACAAAAGCTAAGTTTTATTTACAAATAGATCAACATGGAAAATACAAAAATATAACATTTGTAAATAATAGACAAATCTAAATAAATGATTAGAACATTTTTTTTTTTTTACTTTTGACTATCAAAATCACTAATTTGCCACTTTCTTCTAGGTTCTGTACATAGCTGCTAATTACTGCAGACAAATACATCATAAAATTCCAAAGTTTTGTTTAGGATACTGCTTGACTTATCTTAAATGGGTGGATTTTTTTGGGGGGTTGTATTTTATAGTCTAGTTTAAATGACCTGTCCGAATTTTTTTATGAATAGTTACATATGTTTGTTCCAGTTTACATGCTTTAATAAATTGTATGATTTCAAAATAAAATAATTATCCAGTGGAATTTTCATATGGAAGAGAATGTTTTCTTAAATCATTCGCGCATATTGTTTGATCCTAATAAACACCCAGTAGCACAGGCTAGGTCAGATTTACCCACGGAACCCAGTCCCCACCGTGGAGTTTAGGGTTGATCCTAATAAACACAGTAGCACAGGCTAGCTCAGATTTACCCAAGGAACCCAGTCCCCACCGTGGAGTTTAGGGTTGATCCTAATAAACACCCAGTAGCACAGGCTAGCTCAGATTTATCCAAGAAACCCAGTCCCCACCGTGGAGTTTAGGGTTGATCCTAAACACCCGGTAACACAGGCTAGGTCAGATTTACCCAAGGAACCCAGTCCCCACCGTGGAGTTTAGGGTTGCCTTTCGGGTCATTTGGCACATTTTTCGGAGGCACGGCAGTGGCATTGATCTGGTGTAAGCGTGCTATCATCTCTGACAGAATATCTATGGATTGAAAAAATAAATTATTTTTAAATATATGACAGAACAGAAAACCTAAAAAAAAGTGAAATAAAATTTCAAATTAGAGCTTTAGGTAGAATACACCATTTGCAGATATCAAATTTTGTTTACTCCCCCGAGAAATATCTTACTTATTTGAAAATAAATAATGATTCCAAGCATTCAGCAAAATGATTGCGCTAGATATCCTGTAATTGTTCCGAAAAATTTAAATTTATAAAAAAAAACACGATTGCCGTACAGGCCAGTTAAACGACATTTACTATAAAATACAACCCCCCAAATCCACCTATTTATTATAATTCAAGCAATTACAAATGGTGTATCCTACCTTTAAATTCCAGGATTTGTCCATGTTACAATGTTCTAGTTTTACCTTGGTTCCAATCAGCAATGTTGTAGAACTCACAGGGATCAGTCTTGATGTTAAACAGACACGGCTTCGCAAAAGGTTTGCAGTTGGTGGAAGCATTTGATGGGCGGGGCAAGAGGCAACTCACAACTGGGGAGAGGACGCTGTTGAGATCTTGTTCCTTCTTTTCTTGATTTTCTACAAGAAACAGTTATCAAGAATAGGTTTACAATGTGCTTAATCTTATGGGAGATGATTGAAATGTGAGCCATCGAAAGAAAGCGCACACAAAGAAAACTTGGTATCACAGCTATTCAATTAGATCCCACATCATTATTTAATCGTGGCCTCTAATCTTAAACAGAGACTGCATTATATGGTAAGCCACGCCCCATTGGGGGTTGACCAATTAGCCATTATTTATATACCACATCATGCAATTATAATGTCCAATATGCATGCACAGGTGAAATGTGTATGTGGGCGTGGCTTCAAGGATTTGTCTAGTGATTGGTTGGTAAAATGTGTACGAGGGTGTGGCTTCAAGGATTTGTCTAGTGATTGGTTGGTGAAATGTGTATATGGGCGTGGCTTCAAGGATCTGTCAAGTGATTGGTTGGTGAAATGTGTATGTGGGCGTGGCTTCAAGGATCTGTCTAGTGATTGGTTGGTAAAATGTGTACGAGGGTGTGGCTTCAAGGATTTGTCTAGTGATTGGTTGGTGAAATGTGTATGTGGGCGTGGCTTCAAGGATCTGTCTAGTGATTGGTTGGTAAAATGTGTACGAGGGTGTGGCTTCAAGGATTTGTCTAGTGATTGGTTGGTGAAATGTGTATGTGGGCGTGGCTTCAAGGATTTGTCTAGTGATTGGTTGGTGAAATGTGTATGTGGGCGTGGCTTCAAGGATCTGTCAAGTGATTGGTTGGTAAAATGTGTACGTGGGCGTGGCTTCAAGGATCTGTCAAGTGATTGGTTGGTGAAATGTGTATGTGGGCGTGGCTTCAAGGATCTGTTTAGTGATTGGTTGGTTACCTGTTGATACTCCCAGTGGTGGGTACCAGTTATCCCATATTCCATGATCGTTGTCACCAATGATGATCTTGAAGTCGCCAATGCGTAGCGCAGCATACGGTGCAATAGGGTCTATATTTAAAAGAATCTCATTCCTTGGTGATGGAACGCCCCTGCAAATTTATGAATAATTCATGAGTTTGTTGTAAGGAACTATTACAAATAATATAAATTATTTTATTCACAAAAAGGCAGGTGATGGGGCACCATTGATGATGTATCCCACAATTTGAATTATTCATTAGTTCATTTTGAATAATTCATGAATAAAATATGAATTATTAATTTTCTTGACAAACAATATTAGCTTGTTTCAACCCTTTCAGATAATATCATGGCAGATTGAAATATTCATACTTGGATAGATTTATCCTAATAGATAGCTATACAAAAAAGATCTGTTAATTTGAAAGAATTGGCTAAAAAGACGAGACAAATTCTTACTTTGACACTGTGTCCCAAACATCCTTTCCATAAATGTTGTCTCCCAATGCACTGACATTACCACCAGCAATCCTATACATTGTCGGGAACCAATCAGAGACGTGGATTAAGTCAGCTGATACACGCCTTGGTTTATCCAGCATAGGGCTATTGACAAACCCCACCCCTCTAACTCCGCCCTCCCAGGGGGTGGATTTCATGCCTCTTAGTGGCCAGTTACACCCTACGCTCCCGTCGTAGCCGTGACCGGCACCCCCATTGTCAGTTGTGAAGATGATGACAGAGTCGTTGTACAGTCCTGCTTCGATGAGATAGGTTGTAATGTTTCCAATAGAATCGTCAAGTGCCGACACCATACCTGAAAATAAATCAGTTCAGATCAGTAAGAATGTCCATGATTTTTAATTCATTCATGTCTTTATAACCAGTTCGCGCCGGGTATATTTTGACAGTGACCGAGCCAAGGTGTGGCACGAGTCTGTTTTTCACGAACCTCGATCCGAGACGGGTTCAGGCCAGCATGTATAGCACACCCTGATTTTCCAAGCCTCTCTTGCTGCAAGCCGGTTACTGACATATAATTTTGGCCTTGCTCATGACGTGTTTATCCGTCATCTGTTTTAAATTATGAAAAAACGTTGCGTGTATACACGTCATCCGACGCGAACCGGTTAAAGCGTTGTGAATATTAACACACAATTGTTACTGACCTGCAAATACCCGTCTCTTTTCGTTTGTGATATTTGGGAAGCGTTGTACGTAACGTTCTGGAGCCTGTAGAGGGCGGTTCGAATTACCAGCGTGAACCGCTTGCTCAGCTATATATAGAAACAAAGGCTGTGCAATAAAAGACAAAAATAAATGAAACGGGCTACAAATAAGAAAACACAAACTATACTCCTTCAACTTCAAGGTTACATTGTGATTTTTGTAATTGTAAATTTGGTTTTATGTATCATCCTTGTTTTGCTCAAGTCGTAGGCTTAATTTGCAGCATTTTGCTAATGTTTCTAGCATCGTGATTTTCGTGAATTTGAGTTTAATTTTTGCAGCCAGCTGGCATCATCACCATCTAGACTACTGACCAATATTAGGGAACTTCAAAATAAGGTCTGGACAGCTCAGTTGGTAGAGCACTGGAATATCAATCCAGAGGTCACAAGTTCAAACCCTGCCCTAGTCAATTTATTTGTATATCTTTTAAACAGGCATGTAACTGGGAACTTAGGAAACATTAGGACATTCCAAGTTGCACAGTATTGTAAAAAAGAAAATCTTCAATTTGGCACACGAGAAGTAAAAAACAAGCAAATCATTAGCTGATCCGAGAAAAATTTGCATGCCTGTTTAAATTAATTATGAATAATTGTTTTAAAAAAATCATGAAAATAATTGCATTCTGACCTGTGAGGGGTCGTGACTTGTGATGACCCTTTTGACCTCTGCTGTTAGAATCTCTGTGCCGTATTGCCCAAACGTGGGTTTATAAATCTGACTGTTACGCTGGAAATCATAACCCCAATATGACGGACCCTGAAAAAAAATCAGATAAAATATAACGTCAAATTTAAGTCCATCTTATTTAGCTTAAATCTGCTCAAATTCAACTCTAGTTTTTGCCTTATTTCGAATGAATGAATAACCTTGGAACTTGCCATTGATGTTTTAGGCAGGGAAAGGAGGGATGGGGGGGGGGGGGGGGGGGGGTGAATGGGTTTGGGTTAAATTTAGGATGTCAAACGTACACCTTGTGCAGTGTGGTCCCAGTAGTCCTCATGTCCAAGCAGATAACCAAAATGGCTGTCAAAACCTCGGTTCAGCGGCAGATATTCCTTGGCAAACATCCCAAGATGCCACTGAAGAACATATACAAACCACAAGGAAATTAAGACTATTAATATTAAATAACCTGCTGTGCAGTGGCAGATCCCAGGTTATGAGATGGATACAAGAACACGTACTTAAATAGAATTCATATCTTTAACCCCTTAACCCCACTACACACCAGCCTTTGTTTAGCAGCTGCACTGCACAATGGGCCAGATCGTGCAGCTGCGACACAGGTCATGTTCTACAGCATAGCACAGCTGAGAACAGCATTCCAGACACATTAGTAGGCCGGGGCCATATAGCCGCTCCCCTGAAAGAGGTTAAAAATATTCACTGACTCTAACCCACTATGCGTTCACTATTCTTTTTTCTTTTTCTAGAAACAATATAGATCTTTCTAACTTACCTTTCCAACAATGTGTGTTTTATATCCTTGACTTTTAAGGAGTTGGGATATTAATGTTTCATTGAGACCAAGTCCGTAAGGCTGGGCACCGCCGATTGTATTATGCTGTAATCCTTGAAGAACAAAAAGACAACATTATTGTAAAGTGAAAAGTACAAGAGTTTTAATTAAATTTGCTGCAACCTTTATATATTTTTTTAAGAGGACGAGGAGAGGACAGGGGGGGGGGGGGGGGGGGATTATCAGTTTTGGGAAGTGAACATATTGTTTTACAAAATGTGGGGCAGAGATCGAGTTGGGTTATTTTGTATTTTGTATTTTTTTTAAAACTTAGGAAGAACACGTTAAAATAAATTGATCTTTAAGGAATTTTTTTACAAGCAAAGACAGTAAATAACGAGAAACCAAGTACCTAGATGTATAGGATGGCGTCCGGTCATGAGTGCGGATCGCGTTGGAGTGCAGAGTGGCATGACATAATAGTTATGCAATATGACACCATCTCGAGCAAGCTGGTCAATGTTGGGTGTAGGAATCTCGGTAGAACCGTGAAAACTCACGTCATCCCAACCCTGTCAATTAGGTGACAAATAGAAATGTTACGTCGATCCCCTCACTAAAGTTGATGACAGTGAAGGTGAAAATGACATATGATAAAGGCAACAACATTTGATAGTGGCAAAACAACAGTACCCTCGTGAAAACAAGTGACTGTGGCATTGCAGATGACAATGACACTGTGACACATGACAGTACAATCGACATTGACAAATATTTATGGAAGACAAAAGAACTGCTGACCAGGTCATCGGCCACAATAAGTATGATGTGTGGATGTGCTGGCTTAGCGACACTGACATCAACAGCAAGAAGCAAACCAAAGACTGACGCTAACGCAAGGAACTTCATTGTCACTGTCACATTAATGTGGCAAGTTCTAAAGGCAAAATAAAAGAAAGTTGTTAATTATTTATACAACATGTAGAACAAGTTAGCTTGGAAAACAACTAAAGAAAGCACATAACTTTAGATATTTGCACAATATCCACTACCTAAAAAAAACTTTAGCTGTTGTTAGAGCGCCGGTCCGGAATTCCGAAAGTCGCAGGTTCGATTCCCGCCTTGCCAATTATTTTTAGTCAATTAAAACAAAATTGAACAAGTAATAACAAGCTGCACGTGTTTCTGCAATAATATCAACACTACAGCCCATCCCCAAAGCTTTTCGTTTTTAAACCCCAGCTTCGTTTTTATTTTTGGCTTCGTTTATGCAGTTTGGCATGGTGACGGAGCCAGAGCCTCAGCTTAGAGCTGGGCGAAGCTTTGAAAAACGGCCCAGATTTCGTCCGTGTAAAAACAATAGACCGCCCTCTTGTGTCAGTCAACTGGAATTAACCCAATAAACAAAATAATAACAAAGTTATATTCATATAAAATACATACATTTATTCCTTAAAAGTTTTGACAAAATCTTCAGTTAATTTTGACATGCATATGCACATATATTTGTAGATAGTCTGACTGGTCAACTGATTTGACAGGTGTGGGAAAATAAATACATGTTGCAGTTATCGATGAGGTTAGAGTGATTTTAGAAGAAACAAGTTCATACAATTTGAACATTTTCCAAGTAAGGCTATTAACAACCTCCAATGTTAATGTTTTATTGTTAATTGATAACTTAATGAAAAGGTTGCAGGTTTTTATATATCAATCTTATATAAAGCTGTCTATTTACAAGGAGACAATTTTTCTAAAACTATTTTATTTTTATGAAATTTAAAGTTGTTAATTAAGAACTTTGTTGAATAACTTCCAAGAATTCTCCTCTTTCCTCATCATCTAAGCCACGCCCATAATTTCTTCACAGGATCATCTGTCTAATGTTGTGTTGTTGCTAGGGTTACCACTGAAGCAAAGATTCATCAGTTGTTGGCTGTAAGAAAACTCCTCCTTGTAGCAAAATAAAAATTGAAATTAAAACTAACATTTAATATTCAGAGGGTGGAAGTAATTGTATGCTTGAACACTAGTTCGCCAGAGAATAAGCACAACAATACAATGTTATACAATGTTACACAATGTTACACAATTTAGGAACAGATATCTTTCTCTTACCAGCTTAAGAACTATAAAACTTCACTGACTAACCTGAAATTCTGATTTTCCTTCGAGAAATTCCTGCCTCGCTGTGAGAAATCCCTTGAAGTCCACTTCTGGTTGTCTACAGTCGTCGATACAACCGCTATGATCTGTTGCTAGGTTAAGCAGGGCAGACATGAAGTGTTCATGTGTTGGGCTGTGGTCAGTCTGAAGTAATCCAATTAACTGTTGAACCATGCCCATATTGTGTAAGATGTCTGCAAGGAGAATGGGATAGTGAGGAAAGGGTTACATAATTACACTCTATCAGGGATGTAGTCGACTAGTCGAGTCCAGCACAAGTCCTTCAGTCCCAATTCAAACGAGCTTTGATAAAAACATTTATTTGTCATTGTTCATCCAGTAACTTGAGACTGGACTTGTGAAAACTTGTGATTTACTTGGGATGGACTCGACTATGATCCCTGCTCTTAATGTAAAAACAAAATCCTTTGATTGTTGAAAATACAATTTAGTCAACAAACGCTACAACATGCTTCTTCAAAATGTTTTTCCCTTCAGTATAAGGGTGTTTATAAGAATTACTTTTTTGAAAAATATGTTGCCAACCATGATTTCAATGTATGCGTTTAGGGAAGGTCATACAAAATCGCACTTAATTTTTACAAATAATAGAAAGGTGTATACCGCACTGCAGTACAGTCCACTGCATTTGCACACATATCAACTCATTTATCATACTATGATAAAACATTCTTTACAATGTCCGATTCTAAATACCTTTTAATCCAGCAGCTGTGTGGAAGAGAGCTTTCAACATAAAAGCAGATTTTATTTGTAGTTTCTCCACGTTACTCTGCATTGCTCTCATCAACACTGAGAATCCGTCGTTATCTACAAACACCTTGGAGCAGGCTTCGTTATCTCTTGCAAGACCTGAGGGAAAGACAAATCATTTCATAATCCTCAATTATCAAAACAATAGAGGAATTGTCAAAAAACAGACAATAATGTCAATTTAAAAGGAAATCTGAAAATTTGTTGAAATTTCCTAAAATTCCTTTTTTTTAAATACCTGTTTTGTTTTTCTTGAAAAGTAAAAGGAAACTGCCAATAAAACTTTTTAAAATAAAGACGACCCCCCCCCCCCCCTAACCAGCGAAAAAATTAATGAAACAAGATCTTACAAGACAACGCATACAGCGCTTTTACTCTGCATTTCTCTGAGGAATCCTTATCCACAGCAGTCAGTAGTTTTTCTACCCCTCCCATCTCCAGCAACACCTTTTGGTTGAATGGCACATTCTGCACCAGATTGGCTATCAAATCAAAGGTCCTCCACCTGACCTCTGACCTTGGATGATCCATTAGCTGGGGGAAGAGCTGGGTACCGCCAATCTTGTGAAAATCTGTCAATGCATCAGAGTCAGAAATGAGTGAATTCCGTTTCCATTAATGTGGCCGTCTGTAATCAATGTTCTTTTCTCAAGGATCTTTGCAAGAATAGTCCCTCTACATATTTTGAAATAAAAAGTTTAAAACCTGGAACGTATATCTGAAACAATTTAAAGTAAAGCAGGTTTTCGGGGGAAACACAAATAAACGTAAACTGGTTTTGACTGCTGGAATAACTTTATTAAATTTGCTAGCCATGATGACAATGCACTTACCTTGTGCATTATCAATAGTGTCGCACAAGTCTCGAAGACACTCCAGAGAATTTTCAACTGTTTCCTCGTCATCCTCCTTCTCAGAGTCCAATTTCTGTCTTACTGTTTCCACTAATGTCATCATTTCCTTGGTTTCATCTTTGTTCATTTCTGCAAAGACCTTGTTCAGAAACTCACTTCTCTGTTAAAGTGAAAGTGAAGAAAGTCGAGAAATATTTATAAATATTTCCTAACAAAGCGGCAACATTCTGCAACATTCTTTCCAGCGTGGCTTAAGATGAAATGACGTCACACTAATGAATCGGATTTATGTGCTATATGTTTGATGGACGGTAGGCTAGGAAGAGTTTTTATAGAATTTCTCATGACAAGGGGGTACAGGTGAGGAATTAAGTCTTCGGAAGAAAAAAAACTGAAAAAAAATTACCTCTGGGTCCATTGAGACATGTTCTTCTCCTTGTGTTTCTCTTTGTGTTTCTCCTTCTTGTCCTGATGGCGCGCTCTCAACAGCTAATCTTAAGACTTGTTCAAGTGATCGGGGCTGTCCACGGTCATTTCTTGATGAATTGTCTTCCTGATTATCGCCAGAGCTGGCCATGTCTTCTGAAGTTCTGGATAAAGTTTAATTTATTGCGTTGATCTCTGATGGAATCTGGAAGACTGGAAAAAAACAACCAAGAAATTCAAAGTTAAATCAAATAAAGAGCTAACATAAAAAGTAACATGACAATAATGTGTAATTTATCAGGGGGGGCCGGGGGGGCTAGAAACACTATATTATTAAGAGAAACGGGAAGTATTTGGACATTGAAAATATATAATGCCTAATTTGTCTAGATCATTGCAAGTTCAGTTTGAAAAATAGGTTCTATGCTCGCGCTAGCCAACTTCATTAATAATAATAATAATAATAATAACAGGCATTTATACTGCGCTTTTCCAAAACATGATCAAAGCGCATAACAAAAGAAAGGATAAATTAAAACAAACTAGAACAAAACTTAAATCTACTATTTAGGAAAAAGATAAGTCTTAAGTTTACTCTTAAATGTAACAACACAAGTAGAGTCACGGACACTAATTGGGAGACTGTTCCAAAGTTCAGCAGCAGAGTGTGAGAAGGCGTGTTTGCCATAAGATAAACTTGAGTTGTGAGTGTTAAGCCGAGTTCTATCGGAAGAAGAACGGAGTCCTTGACGATTGCTTTGGTGAAGATGAAACATATCAGAGAGATAAGGTGGGGCAATGTCCTTCAAACATTTAAAAACATATAGAAGAGTTTTGAACTGGATGCGTTTCTCCATGGGTAGCCAGTGTAGTTTAGCAAGTAAGGGGGATCCATGAGCTCTCCAACAGTTAACAGTGAGAACAAGTTTGGCAGCTCTGTATTGGATACTGGTGAGGCGTTTGAGATGTGCTTTGGTGATTCCAGATAACAGGGAGTTACAATAGTCGAGACGAGAAGTGACAAGACAGCGAACCACATGGTGACAAGTATCATGATCAATGTATTTTCGAATCCTTGCAATGTTGCGCAGATGGAAGTTAGTAGAGCTACATACTGAATTAACTTGAGATGACATTGACATGACAGGGTCAAACATGACACCCAAATTCCGAATATTAGTTGAGGGGGTTACCGTAGAATTTCCAATGTTAAGAGAAACATCTTTAAAATGTGACAAGTTGTTCTTAGAGGCAGCAACAAAGAACTCTGTTTTCTCAGCATTCAGTTTTAATTTGTTTGTGTGCATCCAGACTATGATGTCATCTATGCATGACGTTAGTTTATCCAAGGCTTTCTCTTTTTCACCTGGCACGGTTGGATTGAAGTCAACATACAATTGTGTGTCATCGGCATACATGTGGTAATTGACATTGTGCCGACGAATAACTTTGCCAACAGGATGAGTGTAAAGTGAAAACCCCATAGGTCCAATGACCGAACCTTGGGGTAGTCCGTAATCCATAGTATGTTCACAAGAATACGATCCAGAGACTACGACACGATTTCGTCGACCTTGGAGATATGAGGAGAACCAATTGAGGGCCGTATCCTTGATGCAAAAAGTGTCCGAAAGACGATTTAAGAAAATCTTATAATCAACAGTGTCAAAAGCTGCACTAAGGTCAAGGAGTACAACGAACACAGCTCTCCTTTGATCCAAAGCACACATAATGTCATTCTTAACTTTAAGCAAAGCTGTCTCTGTACTATGATGGACGCGATAAGCAGACTGGAAAGTCTCATTCAGATGATTGTCAGCAAGGTGATCATTTAGACGTGAAGCGATGACTTTTTCAATGATTTTAGACCACATAGGTATATTAGAAACTGGTCTGTAGTTTTTCAATTGATTAATATCCAAAGATGGTTTCTTGAGGGTGGGTTTGATGATTGCCTGCTTTAGAACATCCGGAAATACACCAGTTGATAAAGACAAGTTAACAATATAAGTCAGCTTTGGTACAATGATGTTGATGCATTGCTTGACCAACCATGTTGGCAAGACGTCCAAAGAACAAGACTTGTTTGGCGATCGGGAGATAATTTTGCAAATCTCATTTTCATCAACTGGTTCAAAGTTATTCAGAATAGTTATAGCATGAACAGTTTCAGACTCGTTATCAATTGGATTGGAGTCTGCAATATCAGTGTTATTATCAAGATCGTTACGAATCTTGACAATTTTGTTCTCAAAGAAGTCAGCAAATTTGTTGGACAGGTGCTCATTTGAATCACACACAGGCAGAGATTTGTTAGTCTTATTTTTGTTCAGCAAAGTATTAGTGATTTGAAACACCTTTTTCATATCAGCTGATTGCAGTTCGTTCTTGAAGAACTCCTGCTTCGCTTTCTGAATCAAGTTAATGACATGTTTGTGATGAGAAAGATAGCACTGACGATTTTCCTCATTGGTGTGTTTCTTAAGGGTTCGCTCAAGTCGACGCCGTTGCCGGCGAGCTTCATGAATTTCATCATTGTACCATTGATGTCTGGGTCGAAGCGTGCGGGTTTTAGTTTCAGCAGGAGCATGTTTGTCTACCACTCCTTTGATAGCATTGTTGAAGGCAAGAATGGCATCATTGACATCGTGTAGATCTGATGTAATTGATCTATCAAACTCAATTGCAAGCTCATTACGAAAAGCATCCATGTCAATGTTGGTAAAATTGCGGACAGTTGAAGTTGTCTTTTGGTGATCCAGTTTCCGTTGGTTTAAGTTAAAACTAACTACATAGTGATCAGATTCAAGAATTCGTTGAACTAAACAGTCATGTATAAGATCAAGATCACTTGAGCGTGTAATTACTAAATCCAAAACATGACCATACCTATGAGTAGATTCATGAACATGTTGATGCAAATTAACTGAAGAAAGTATGTTCATAAAGTGAGTTACATCAGGTTTATCTGGAGTTTATCTGGTTTATCATTAGTTTCAATAAAATGTTTTAAACGTACCCAACTATTTGGGCACAATCTTTGTACTACGATGTGTAAAAGTCGACACGACAAATTTCTGCGGTACGTCAATCCGGCGTTGTCAAAAACACACACGCACGTGTTCGAGAAAATTCGTTTACTTTTACTAGTTTTGTACATAACACACAGCGCCCTCTATTGACTATACTTTTTTACAAGATGGCAGCCTCCGTAGCTAGCGGACTATAGTAAGCGGTTGTTCAATTTCTGTACAAAAAACCCAGCATATTCCTCGTGATTTAGTCCCCAAAAAACTATTTCTAAGTGTATACACAACCAACACTTGACTGAAATGGGCACAGTTTATGCAAAGGTAACTTAAAATCTTAAGACCGTTATTATCAAAACTCTGCGAAAAATTTCAGCCGCGTTGAATCATGTACATATGGTGCAGCCTGCTGCATTCTTTGTCTGACGACAGAGGGCGCTATAAAAACACGTAATGTTCAGGATCGGAGCGAGCTCGTGAGCGCTTGTGTATTTATTTATTTTACTTTGAATTGAGATGCAATGCGAATTAACTGACTACATAACCAGTTTATTTGCCTTGGTTTTTTTAATTGTCAAAATCTTAACTTTATAATTTTATTATAATTATGATTAATTATATATATATATATATATTTTTTTGGGGGGAGGGGGGGAGAAAGTTAGATTGTGCCGGTGATGTGATGCATGCCTTGCTTGGGAACAAAGTCAGTTCGGTATGGCCTACATCATGTATTTCAACTGCGGATTTGTACAGTGTGAGTGATACAATAGGTCATTTGGGATGCGCACGCATAAATTACAATCAGAATGGGCATTTACGCAACAAGACAGTGATTTTAACCTGGACTGCTTTAATCGAGAAGCCGAACTAACTTATAAATATATTGCGCATTTCTCTATTTGTTTTTGATTTTTAAATTCAATATTGATCTTTCAATTATTTTAATCTTTGATTCCTCCATGCTTTACAGGAATGGTATAACATTTTTAAGTGCCATATCTTGTCAATGGATTGGAATTATTGATAAAGTGCAACAAACAGCTATTGTAAGGAGAATTTGTATTCTTTTAAAATTAAATTTCCTTCTACAAATCCTCATTTTGGCTTAGCCCCGTTGTGTCTTTATTTGCAAGGATACTTAACTCACATGTTTTTACTTTGTAGGAACCTGTTATAAATGAAGACATCAAGATGAACACTTCAACAGATTCAGAAGATCCTATAGAGGGGCCAGGGATATCATCTGGTTCTCGCATCAGACGCATCTTTCATGGCGACATCAAGGTAAGATCTTATTATCAAAAAGGGATTTCATTTTGACTGTTGTATAGCTGAAAAGTAGGTTTACTTTTGTAAATATTTTATGTTATCTTTTTGAAATGATGACAGGTCAAAGTTGAACGGGTACAAATTGAAGGTCTTAACAGAACGAAGGAAGACATCATTGTTAAACACATCAGTCAACTCTTCAAGGCAGAAACATTCAAAGATGTGATCTTTGTGTCTGGAGTGGTGAAACAAGAACTTGAGGAACTGGATATGTTCCAGGGAGTCGGCGTATTAATTGACACTAGTAAAGGTACTAGCTCATGATTCATATCCGTTGATTGATTGATTAATTAGTTGTCTTGTTGTTCATGAGTTGAATACTCTCTAAAATGTTAAGTTTTCCCAGTTTCTTTTCAGAACTCTACAAACACTAGAACACTAGAACTGTTACATGGTGAAATTGTAAACATTCAAATCCTATCCTGTATGCTTGTTTTATGTCTTGTGTTTCCCTTTTTTTTTTACTTGCAAGGACCTAAAGCGAGACAAGACGGTGTTGATGTGACCGTAATTGTCAAAGAGTCCAGACGGATCACAGGAAATGCACACACATCTGTGGGAAACAACGAAGGCAGTTTAGTGCGTTGACCTTTGATTTACGGATTTTATTGTTTATTTATATCACATCAGTCTACATTAAATACTCCCACAAAACGTTATTCTAACACCAAAATGTCCCTGATATCTTTAATTGCCTGTGAATTGGGAGGGGCGATGACATTGAGGGAAAATCTTTCTTGTAAAGATTAAGAAACTTTTAGTTTTTTCTTTATTCTGTCCACTTTCAATGACATCTTTTTCAGTTTCAGATAAATAAAAGACTATTCTTTTCTCATCACAGGTTTTGGGAGCCAAATGTCCTAATTTGTTGGGTAGAGGGGAGAATCTTACTGCCGAATATTCTCGAGGCACCAGGCACTCTGTAGGATATAATGCAACATTCACCAAACCTGTGCAAGGAGATACAGATAAAAGGTAATTATTAAATTATTATTAGAAAATACAGGTAGTTAGATGTTAGATACTGATGTTAAAATTATGATTTGTAACAGGGTCATTTGATCAGAGGATTTTGTCACTAAATCTGTAATTTGTGTAAATCTACAATAAAACTTAAAAGTATTGAGGAGACGGTGTGCTATTCCAGAGTTCTAAGGAGTTGAAAGCTGCCTGTTTAATTTGCTTTTCAAATGACCAGCAGCCAGAAAACTGAACTTTGTTTATATTCTGGCAGGTTTACTGCGAGTATTTTCAGGACATCGGGTGACTTCCTATCCAGCTCATACAAAGAGATTGATCATGGTACATTACTTGAAGTGATGGTAAGATGGAACTCTAAATCTTGTAAAATTAAGATAAAACACTGACCAGCAGTAATTTCTTGGACTTCAAGTGAAGACTCGCATGTTGTAAAACTTAATTAGTGTTTTATACTCCTAGGCAAAGAGAGGCAATTGTAGTTCAGTGTCTTGCCTAAGGGCACATACACCATGTTCCTGGCAGGGTTTAAATCCACGCACCGCCATGCATCAAACACTGTAACCACTGAACCATTGCATGAAACCGTGATTCTATGAAATTCTATGAAACCGTGATTTCACAAAAGGCTTATTGCATAAAACCTTTGTTTGACATACTTGTTGTTGTTTACAGCTTCCTAGTTTCCTAGGTCAGCACAGTTTTAAGTGGGAGGGAAGCTGGAGAGACATCTCATGTCTGTCACGCACTGCCTCATTTGCAGTCCGTGAAATGGCTGGTCATTCACTCAAGTCATCAATCAAGGTGAGAAGATAAAATTTAAGCATCCTCTTTATCATTGGCAGCACTTAGAAGTCAGTAAGATGAATTGGCTAACTGTGGATTTGGCCATGCATAAGTGCATATTTGGTTTGCGGACATTTCCCACTGCTTTATAACGAGTTTGACTCAGCTATTGTCATCAGACCAAAAGTCATGATCTTGTGATTTTGTTAGGTATTTACAATTTTGTTGAAATTCAGTCACAAAATTACTTGTTGCTTGTTTGTTATTGTGTTTGGTACACAGCATGTCTTCACCAGAGACACACGGAATGAACGCATCTATCCAACCAAAGGTTATCTCTTCAAAATCTCTCAAGAATTGGCCGGGAATCGTCTTGGAGGAGACGTCCAATTCCTGAAGGCAGAAACTGAGATCCAACTCAACAGAAAACTCCTCGGAGATTGTGTAAGATGGCTTAACCCTCCTAGTAGGAAAAACACTGCAGAGATAGCAGTGACGGGCGACTGAATCTACCTGCTTATTACCTGCAGCCTAAATGTAATCCATACAACACTGAAGATTTCCTCCAAGGAATTTAAAGCTGTGGAGTGTCGTGGCCGAGCGGTTAAGAACCCGGTTTTCTGTTCCGCGGAGCGTGAGTTCGAATCTCGGCCTCGACACCTGTGTCCTTAAGCAAGGCACTGAAACCACTATTGCTTCGTCTTTCGGATGAGACGTAAAGCTGTAGGTCCCGTGTATTGTATAATAATAATCATTATAATGCACGTAAAAGAACCCAGTAACACTTATCGCTAAGAGAAGGGGTTCGCCCCGGTGTTCCTGGCTCAATTGGGAAAAATAAATAAAAATATATATAAAAAATCACTTTCTATCTCAGGCTGTGCTCCGTAGTCATATATGAGTCGATGTGGCCGGCTGCCAGAGGCGCCTTTACGTGCCAGCGGCTCGACTACGTTGTAGCCGCGTCCTTCGCAATTCAAATTGTATAACTGCTGGGCCCCTCTGAAAAACGGTGTTTCACTGAGAGGTTACCCCAGGGTAAATAATAAATAAATAAATCAAGCTGGGTGCTAAATAACTCTGCTTTCAAAAGAAGTTGTGCTGTAACTGATTTGAATGTTACTACCCCACAGGTTGTCTCTTGTTCTCTTCAAGCTGGTGTGATGAAACCATTGAACTACACAGACACACTAATCAACGATCGGTTCTTTATCGGTGGACCCACGTCCGTCAGAGGTTACAACTTCCGAGGACTCGGGCCTCATGCCGACGGTTAGTTCACTTTGGATGTGCACAGGTTGATGAGTGTGCTGTTCTTTCTGTGTCTTATGGCGACCAGCAAAACTGACCTTAGACATAAGGACTTCACAATTTGTTTACATGCCAAGGATAAAGATGCAAGATAGAATTGGGTTCAGGATTTAGGGTTAGGGGTAAAGGTTAAAAATTAGGTAAAATGTTGTCTGTATTGCTGTCTTTCTTTGTTTTATAAGGCGATGCCGTTGGTGGTGAGGCGTATTGGGCAGCAGGTGTCCATCTATTCACCCCTCTACCATTCATGCCAGGAAGGGGCGCTCTAGGGGATCTCATTCGCACCCATGTGTTTGTAAACGCTGGTAATCTATGCAATCTCAATCTGGGTGAGTTCAATTACAATTCTTCTGCTCTTCTTTTAACTATTGATAATTTGAGATTCAATTTGTTGGTGGTATACTGCAGAGACAATAGCACATAGGGGTCAAAATAACAATATCGATTTTGTAAGTCAACTTATAATAAGTAACTGCTCTGCCTGCTCCATTGTTGAGATTGTCAGTTTTTTAATATTTTATTTTGTGTGTGGATGAAATAGAGGAACAAAACACCCACCAGCATCTAGAACGATTAAGGGAAAACTTTCGCTGGAGTTATGGGGCAGGGATTATCCTTCGACTTGGTCGCATAGCAAGGTTTGAGTTGAACTACGTCATCCCCAAAACGGCACTTCATTCGGATAGGTGAGTTGGATTCACTGTAACAGGGTTAAACATTTAAATATTTTATATAGTTGTTATTTAACACACGCCTTCCATTAAAACCCTAAGGATAGTTTAAATTATATAAGAAATGTTCTTCAGAAAACCTGAATGTTTTTCTTGCGAGTTCTCGGACACTATTGAGAATAGACAATGTGTCTGTAACGTCTATTCCAACTGACAACCGCTGGGCAACTTAAATATATTTATCTTTGGCATATTATTTGGCCCACATTGAACAGTTTAATATAAACACTTTAAACCATTCACATTTCTAAGGAGAACCGACTTCTTAAAGGTGGCATCACGTGACCACTACATCAAATGTCACATGGGATGGTTCATACAATGCTTATAACGTCTAGAATTATAAAACAAAGGGCAACAATCTTATAAAGATACTGCACCCCAAATTGCTGTGCAAATATGTCAAATTATGAGCAATTATTAAACAAATAACATGGTGGGAAATATTCACATTGTTGTTGCTCTCTTTGTATCTATCTCTTTCTAGCATCAATGCAGGTCTACAGTTTGGAGTTGGTGTGAGCTTTTTGTAGAAAGTGAAGCATGGGGTTATTGTTATTATTAGTATAGGACTGTGACAACTCTGAACCAATTAGAGTTTATTAACCTAGTCACATGATCAATGGTTATGAATATTTACAATTCAAATAAACCCACCTGACCCCTTTTAACCAATAAGAGCTTTTATGAATGTTATATATTTGTATGATAATGAGTCAGGGTCAGAACAAAAAAATAGCTCTCGATGACCTACAAGAAAAGGACATTTCAAAACGACATATACTTTTGTTTTTCATAAAGATATCTTTTTGGCCCCGTTTTATGTCACAGAAAGATGTTTGCGCCATTGGCATTCTTTATGTGGGAGGTCAGTCGGTAATCTTGATTCATTATCTTTGGCCTTGTTTAAGATAATATAGTTGAGATTTGAAGGTTTGCATGAGGAAAAGATAATAAGATAAGTAGTTTGCGATAACACCACGGTAATTCTTTTTAGTGAGATGTGTGGTTCTGGAAAGAACTGAAGGGAACTCTACGTTTCGGACAGTATGCTCTGCCCGTCGTTGTTAAGGAGTGTGTATCAATATCACACATTGCAGTACTGATCAAGGTCATATTTTCTAAAGTCAACAACTTCTCAACCCGGTGTGTACCATTTGAAATTGCCATGTGATCACCTCATTTTTCTTTAGTGTGATTGCAAGAAACCGTGAAAAATGCATGCATTTCTAGATCAAAAATTATAGTAAATTTTGAGTGGAATGTTTACAGACATACAGCGTTAAAAGTTAAATGTCATAACCAGAAGATAAATTTACAAGTTATTGAAATAAAAATTGTTGACGAAAAGGTTGTCTTCGGTTATTTTATTTAAAAATATTGGTCTTCGTAACAAGATAATTAAAGCATTAAATATAAAAGGCTTCATTTCTTAAACTTGCTTCAGTAGATCACGTTAAATGCTGAATCATCCTTTCTAATGGTTAAACTTAAAAAATACGCTGGTTAAAGTAAAACTGTGTACAAAATAAATAGGCAATGTCCAAAACCTCTTTAATTGTGAATCATGAATGATGCTGGCATTTGAATAAAATCACAGTAATGTCCAATACAATTATGATTAATGATCCAAGGTTTTAGTGATTTGGAAGACGAATTAATGTTTATGTACATGTATACAAAAATACTAATGTAATATTTTGGGTTAAAATAACAATTTTCAACACGTAAAACAGTAGAGTATAGAAACAATGGTTAGTTCATATCAGTCTTAGAAAATCATGATTAGTTATACAAAAAACCACAAACGCTACAAAATTTTGAATGTTATAATTAAAACGGCCTGATCATCGATTTATTTTGTTTGATTCGAGAGAATATAAACAAGCTATGAAATAAATAAAGTGACAAAATAACTTCCGACACAAGATGAAGATATAAATGCTCTAAAATATGTTTAATATGAAGCACCAATCAATAGGCAATACATCTCCTGCCCAACTGCCAATAATTAATTATTATAATTATTCATTTTTTAGTACCCCATAATTTTCCCCGTAATCAAAAACCCACATGCTTTAACTACAAATAACACCATTGCTTATATAAAAATAAACCAGAGATATAATCCTATTTAAACTTAATACATTTCCTCAACTTTGCCCTTCATATCTTTACTGACCAAATCTGGCTGGTCTTTGTGTTCCTCTAATGCCTCGTTGAAGTACTCGATTCCTTCTAGGAATTTCACGAGTGTTTCCATGTATTCTTCGCGATGTTTATACATGTGACTGACGTGAGGAGAATCTTCAAATGATTTACTGGAGACATTTCTGTATCCCATCTTGTTCTGGAGAGAAGCGATTGCTCGTTGACTAGCGTCGGCTGTCGCAACCAGATCAGAATGGGAGTAGAAGAAGAGAGAAGGTGCCGGGACTGGATTGTGAAAGAAGATTTCTGAGCTCTTGAGGTAATGTTGAGTAACGGGTCGAAACATCACACGAAGATAGGAATCCAGACTTGCATGCAAGGTCTTCTGTAAGACAGGGTTCTTGAGCAATGCCTATTGAAAATGGAAAAGAAATCCACAATTATTACTTTGTAAAGAAGAAAATAATGGCTTAATTTTTCAAGCATCAGGAAAAAATGAACCTTAACTTTTCTGCTTTGAATCACTAAAAGCTAATACTTTTCCTTCTCTATTTTAACAATTTCAAACCAAGACCGAAACATAGTGAAGCAAAACATGAGATAAAATAAAACCGGAAAAGAGGTGTCCCAACATTACATAGGTCGAGTTAATTATCCTAGCCCAGATATACACAACACAGGTACATCATAATGATCGTCCGCTTTAATACCTTAGACATTCCTACAGGAACCTCATTGAAATCTACAGGGCTGTCATAAATCTGTCCAATGATTCGACTTGTTATTTCCTTCATTTCCGACTGGGTAGCTAACATTCGTTGTAGAATCTCGCTGTACTGATAACCACCGACTGAGAAGCTGTGTACGAGGATCTTTTGATCACGTACGTCTTCACGCTGAAGGAACTCCACAACGTCTTTAGCAATGACTTGTGATCCTCTGGTTGGAAGCATTATCTAGAAACAAAAAAATTGATATCTTTTGGATTTCTGATATCAAATAGAAGTGATTAAATCATGCATTTATTGTCATCATGCTGCTCAGCGACTTGTTGTGGAGATTGTGCAGTACTGCACCTGGAACAAACATTTAAGCGTATAGCTAATCTGGTGGAAAACAATTCGGGCGATTCACAATGCAGTGCGCCACCAAGCGTTTGACTCAAAAGAGCCACTTTTAAACTTTACGGTCGACTTCTTCCGTATATCATACTGTAGTGAAATATCTATTCTTCATTGTTCACGCGTGGTACAACACAAACATAAATGTATCCGGAAGCGTCGTTGATTAAAACATTGTTATTTGCAGAACAAAATTGGAGCTTTAATCGTGCGCGTCCAAAAAGACGTAAAAACTGATGAGTTCATGCAAAATGAATACAGTTTTTCAAACTGATGCCGACTTTTTCCCAAGATGCACTGCGGGTATAGCAGGATTTGCGCCTCCAACGGCAGCTTCTAGGTATTGTGAATCGCTCGAATTGAGGCAAAGTTGTGGAAACTGTACAAGAATAAATAATCATTTTAATTAGGAATTTGTGTCAGCCCATGCAGCCCTTTGTGAAGTGCATACCGAGTGTTGTCTGAGGCTAGCAGTAGCAAGAAAAGCTTCACAAGTCTACTCGGGTGGGACTCGAACCCACGACCTTCTGCCTACTTATAAAACATCCGACCCTTTGAACACTGAGCTAGCTAGGGTCAGTTAGCCAGTTTAAGTAAACGCTAGCAAACCCTTAAATCTTTCATTTATAATACCTGCAAGGGGCGTATTCGCACTGTCAGCACGTCACAGCCGCGACTTGTGTAAAATGACACAAAGTTGTCTAGATGGCGTTGCTTTGCCAACAACCAACTCATTAGGAGCACAAGAGGGCGCTGTTTAGATTGTTGTCCATCTGTAATGTCGGGAGCCTTCTGCAGTGTCAAGTTGGAGGAAATCTTTGTGATGGGCGGAGCTTTTGCTGATGTAGGGGTGGTGCTGTAGAGTTTAGCTAGACTTGGATGATACTGAAACTGAACACACAAAAAGTGATGAATCAGCACAGAAAAAAAAAAATATTAACCTTAATTAAACTCCTTAAACAACAAAGGAAGTTGGAGGATTTTGAAGGAATTGTATTGTTCAATAACAATGGTGAGGGAGTTAGGGTTAATCGTGTCAAATTAAGATAAAAAACTAAATCTAAAGTGAAGGTCAAGGACAAGGTCAAGGGTCAAGGAATTAGGTATGCCGTATGGACGGTAGGTGGTTCACTCCATCGACTAACCTCCAAACTTGCCATGCTAGCACTTGTAGCAGCCTCGCGCATTCTAGATCCTAACGCTCGCAACATTCTTCCAAAATTCACTTTTTATATAATTTCTCTATTCTAGCTGTCCACTCTACTCCAGCCAGCTGCATCTGTACCGTACCGGGTGCAGTGGCGGGAAGTAAATAGCGCCACCAGTCGTCGGTCTTGATGAAAATTAAACTTCGCAAAGTCTTTCATCGGCATTGTTTTTCCAAACTGACTGACTAACTACTTCGGGATTCACATGATCACATCTGCAATTAAATATAAAGATTATAGATGTCGTTAACACTAATACATTAATCTATAACTTATTGAGCAGAACTATTTGGTTTATTGAATTCTAAAACTTTTAAACCATACTTTGTGGTACGTACGGTACGAAACCAATTTGCTTAACCAAGTCTTGGCTTTGTACAAGTCTATTCGTATAGCGCACACAATGGGCCTTTTCGAATCCCTGGCTTCGTCTTAGTCTTGGGCTTAAGGCGATTTTTGACTCCCAACTGCAAGATCTCCAGCCACATTCTGACGCCTGTTGTACTTCAGAAACATTCACTCGATTGATGTGAACCCAAAAGTTAGACTATTTTTCAATTTTCTTCCATTTCTATTTGCTTCTCAGTATTTCGGAATTCGGAGGCGAAGTCAAAGCCAAAGACGAAGCAACGGTTTCGAAAAGGCCCATAGGTCATTGCGTGTATACGGCGTACGTTAGAGGACGCCCGCATCGGCGGCCTACGCGCGCTGCATATATACCGCGATTAAGATCGTCTTGCAAACAAGACTAATTGACCTGCTGCGCATGCACGATATACAACAGACACGCCGGTCCAGCGTGATATGATTGAAAAGCATTACCAGTGGCAGTAGTCAGTACCAGGCCCTGAAAACCCTTTTCAGATCAGATTAGAAATGTTGCGAGCAGCAGGACTTGGAGTTCGTCGATCCAGTTTTGCGAGTTTAGCAGAGGTTATTGTTTAATTTGTTATTTTATTCGTAAAACAAATCACTGTCTTGCAAGTTGCATGATTATCCTCAGATCGCCTTTTGTCAAGTTCGAGCCGCAGAGGGCGCTATTTTATTTGAAAATATACATTTCCAGGCCAAAAGAAATTAGATGTTTGGTGTCTATTGTTTTGAAAAAAGAGGCTTTTTTGGTAGTGTAATATTTTGTGCATAAGTACAACATGTATTGTATTAAGGCCTAGGATTTATAAACCATGCATTTTTGTAGTCCGAGTAACTTGGACCCAAATATCACCTTTTTCATCACCCGGCCATGTCCAAATGTTGAAAAAGGTGATATTTGGGTCCAAGTTACTCGGACTAGCATTTTTGGTCATACACAGTTTCCATGGCAACCCAACATCATACGTTGCTATGGCACTCCAGCTTCCAGCAAGCCCAATATCCCAGTCATCAAGATCAACAACAATCTCTCGCTCCAGAAAGCGACCACCAGCAATGGCAGTGAATCTTCCAAAGAGCGCCCTCTTGTGTTGTTACTAAGTTGGCTGGCAGCCAAACAACGTCATCTGGACAACTTTGCTTCATTTTATCTAAGCCGAGGTTGTGATGTTCTCACTGTAAAATTGCGCCCAATGCAGGTTATTTGAAATAAATTTATTACATTTCCTGATCGTGTTCTCAACTTTGTACATTGTGTTCGCATTTTTCAATTTTTCAATATTGATGTAAATTTCCAATTTCGGAAAGAATGTTGCATCCTGAGCCAACTTTTTTTATCATATACATATATTATCTCTACTATCTTAAAGGTCAGGAATTTTTAAAATGTTAAGAAAACATGAATCTGGGACAGAAATATTTCCAATTTTGTTACAAAATATATTTTGAAAAAGCGCTTGACTCTTCAGTGGCAGTAGGACTAGGATACTACATTCCAAACCTCTTCAGTGTTTTCCCAAGAAAACAAATAATTTGCCTCTATCATGACTTTCACATTTTCTGTTAATTGTTTCCTCAATTTGTCAGCTTTTATTGCCCACTGTTGGGACGCAAGTCATCGCTCGTGATGTGGT
Source organism: Crossaster papposus (assembly GCA_037893245.1). Classification (NCBI taxonomy): domain Eukaryota; kingdom Metazoa; phylum Echinodermata; class Asteroidea; order Velatida; family Solasteridae; genus Crossaster; species Crossaster papposus. Next base: position 1,529,912 of record JBAIAA010000465.1, read on the forward strand.
CAACTTTCTTCAGAGCAAAGAACAACGTGATCGTAAGATTCTTGTCCATGGTTTCTCTGTGGGAGGGTACTTATATGGTGAGATCGTACAACGCATGCTGGCATCGCAAACAAAGACCAAAGAAATAACGAGTCGCATCATCGGTCAGATTTACGATAGTCCCGTGGACTTGCAGAATATTCCGGTTGGAATATCCAAGGTGAGACAAGATTGTCTTTGTTATAGGCTCGATATTATTATTTATTATTATTAATTCCTTCTGGTAATTAAACCAACAATTTTTTTTTAAGTGCCTAGGAACTGTAGTTCGCAAGCCTGAAGAAACCTGCAGAGAAAAGACAATAATATAACCAATTGATTGGAGTGGGGTTTCAACCTGTGACATCGGAAATGCCCACCCAACCATATATTTATAATAGTTGTACATGCAGTGATATGGTTTCACTGAGACCCATCATATTATCTTGATGTCATAACTGTTATTTGTTTATAGAAGTACACATAATAAGATATTTGTTAGTTTCACTCGGACCAATTACTTGGATATTTGTTTAATGACATAGCTGGGTTTTGTTTTGTTTTGTTTGGGCAGGCCTTGACTAAGAACCGTCTTGCTCAGAAGAGCATGCAAGGTAGTCTTCAAATGTACCTGCGCATTATGCATTCCGCTGCTACTAAGCATTACTACAAGAGTTCTCACACCTTCCATCACAACCCAGTCTCCGCACCATCTCTCTTCTTCTATTCACACACTGATCCTGTGGGTACAGCTGAATCCAACGAGCGAGTCATGACCACTCTCAAGACAGTCATGGGCTATGATAATGTCTACAGTAAAGCATTTGAGGATTCTCCTCATGTCAGTCACATGTACAAGCATCGAGACGAGTATATGGGCACTCTCAAAGCTTTCCTGACTAAGATTGATTACTTCAAAGAGGCACTTGAGGAGTGTCAAGAACTGGAAGATTTTGTTGGAGAAGATGAAAATAAAGACGAAAAACAAAAAGGTGAATAAGGAACAAATCTAAACCAAAATTATCATCAGTATTTCTTTGATCAATAAGACATTTAACATTAACATTATGTATTAAACCAGTTAATTGTTCACAATTTTTATCAGTATCTTAAAATAACATTATGAACATATACATGTATTTTGTCTGTGTTTTAGGACTAAGATGTGACATAAACTATTCAATGAAGGGTTTTAAACATCGTTTATTTGTGCAGAATTGTTCGATCTGAAATAGTTACAATCGCTGAAATTATAATAACCTTTGGAAACGTATTTATCTAGCAGTACACAATCTTACTGTGTATTTTTGTTTTAACTACCTTTGTAAAAAAAAATCATTTTGGTTTTCATTAAATTAACAAGAATAATGTAAATATTTGTTTATTTATGTTCAATTTACGCACAACTCTGAACATATTTCTTGCCAAAGAAAATTAACTGTAAGTATGTTATTAAATCAGGTAAGGAGTGTGCAGTTCTCCATTTTAACATACATGTAAAGTAGGAATAGATGTACATGTAGATGTGCTATCAAAGTAATGTAATATAAATATTTCTCTGTAATAAATTTGTGCGAAAATTGTTCCTCGTACTGGCATCTGCGAAAAATAAAAATCAATTTGCATTGATTTTTTAAGAATACATGTATAAATAATCTACATTATTCCACATTTTAGTGTGTTCTCATTTTTATGATACACTACATGAGCTATGATTAGATCAGTTAGTGACTATTTTCATTTGCGAAGATCTTTGTTCATTCCATTTAGTTTCATTCAGTTTGTTGACTGGTCGTTTTAAGGATGATGAATGTCTGTTACTTAAGCAATTTCTTGATTATAAACATGGTTTTAATTTATTGAAATTATTACAAAAGTTTACAAATTTTTGAGGTTTCTGTTATACATTTACCTTTGAAATATAGCGAGCAGGTCAGAAATTCAGTTTGTTTGGATTATGTTGTATCTGCTTGCTTTTATATTGATATTTAAATTCCTAGGTCTTGCCAAGCTTCCTCAGGAATGTAGTTCAGTTGGGTAATTTCTGTTTCAATCGTGGCTGGGAACACGCAGGCTTGACGGGCGGTGGTTATTTGTGACCCAGCACGAGTAAATGAGACACTTTGAGGCAAAAATGAAAATTGAGATTTTGATTTCATCATTTAAAGCTAAACAAGCTTTAAATGATGAAATCAAAATCTCAATTTTTATTTTTGCTTCAAAGTGTCTCATTTACTCGTGCTGGGTCACATTTAGTTTGTATAAGATGCTGGCTTTGAAATGTATTAGTTTCTGCCCTCTGTCAAGTTTCCACCATTTGTAAGTTGTGTTTGTTTAACTTTATTATTATTACTTAATTAGCAAGAACCATTGACCGAGACAACCTTTCGTTGTGGGCGTGCCATGGCTCCTTTACAATTATAACTGATCTTTGGGTAATTACAATTATTAACTTTGGTTTAGACTAGACCAGAATGTTGTCTCGTGCTTGATTTATTCGTGAGTTTGATTTAGCTGGCGGTTGTGGCCTCAACTGGGCACCTGTTTAAATCCATCCCAGCCAAAAAATGCCTAGAAAGTTAATGTAAAGATCGCAAATAAGATGTGTATTGTATTTTGCAACAGTGAGATTTTGTTAGTGCTTATGACAATGTAATTTAACAGAGTTGCTTAATTTATTGAATTATTTACAATATACGACTTTGCTGTCAAATTTGTCTCATTAATGTTTTAAATTATTTATGTTAAACTACAACTACATATTTCCACTGATTATTTGTAGTAATTAGTTTTTAAAGATTTTAGACAAATTTAATTTGTTTGAAAGAAGAGAGGAATTACTAATACTAAGACTAAGAGCTGCTATTTATTGTGTTTTTAAGGTTGATAACTTATTTAAAAAACACCTTAATTGTCTAAGAGGTTAAATTACATGTGTGCATTGACAATAAGTATGATTAACAAATGTTAAAGATGTACAATAAATCTTGAAAATCATAATTTTAACTGTCCCAAACTCTAAATTAATACGTTATCTGTTGATGTTGTGCGCACCTTTTGCTAGATATCTTTGAATTAACTTTTAGTTTAACTTCTCGTTGATGCATGTCATAATTACGTTTAAAAACCTTTTTTATGCTAGGTGCCCCTTTAATATTCTTTCCCCTTTAATATTATTCCCAGGTGGTTTATATGGAAAACACGACATAATTATATGGCATTTACGAATCCCTGGCTTCGTCGTAGCCTAGGCTTAAGGCGATTTTAGGCTCTCAACTGCGGAAACTCCAGCCACATTCTGGTGCCTGTTGTGCTTTAGAAACATTCAATCGGTTGATGTAAATCCAAGGGTTCCAATAATTTCAATTTGCTTATATACTTTTTTGCTTCTCGGTGATTCGGAAGTCGGAGGTGAACCGAAGCCGAACCAAAGACGATCAAAGGTTTCGAAAAACCCCGAATGCCCTAATTGTGGAGGCCGAGGGAGGGCGCTCGCAAGAAATAGCACGTGTTCATTTGCAAAATTTGGCCGGCGGGTAGACGGAATTGAAAAGGAGGACACGTACGTACGTATAATTATTGTATTATTTTACCAGGGCAAGTGTCGCGAACGCGCGCCGGCCGGCGTGGTTGGAGCGCCCAGGCAGAGTGGGATGCCAGTCTAGGAATGCCAGTCTAGTATAGGGATGCCATGTCTACGACGCCTACGGGGATGCTAGTCTACTGGGATGCACGTCACTCTACTGGGGATGCACGTCACTCTACTGGGGATGCACGTCACTCTACTGGGGATGCACTTCACTCTACTGGGGATGCACGTCACTCTACTGGGGATGCTTGTCACTCTACGGGGAATGCTCGTCACTCTACAGGGTGATGCACGTCACTCTACTGGGGATGCACGTCACTCTACTGGGGATGCACGTCACTCTACTGGGGATGCTCGTCACTCTACGGGGAATGCTCGTCACTCTACGGGGGATGAACGTCACTCTACTGGGGATGCACGTCACTCTACTGGGGATGCACGTCACTCTACTGGGGATGCACGTCACTCTACTGGGGATGCTCGTCACTCTACGGGGAATGCTCGTCACTCTACGGGGGATGCACGTCACTCTACTGGGGATGCTCGTCACTCTACGGGGGATGCACGTCACTCTACGGGGGATGCACGTCACTCTACGGGGATGCACGTCATTCTACTGGGATGCACGTCACTCTACGGGGGATGCACGTCACTCTACTAGGGATGCACGTCACTCTACTGGGGATGCACGTCACTCTACTGGGGATGCACGTCACTCTACTGGGGATGCACGTCATTCTACTGGGGATGCACGTCACTCTACTGGGGATGCACGTCACTCTACTGGGGATGCACGTCACTCTACTGGGGAAGCACGTCATTCTACTGGGGATGCACGTCACTCTACGGGGGATGCACGTCACTCTACTGGGGATGCACGTCACTCTACTAGGGATGCACGTCACTCTACTGGGGATGGACGTCACTCTACTGGGGATGCACGTCACTCTACAGGGGGATGCACGTCACTCTACTGGGGATGCACGTCACTCTACGGGGGATGCTCGTCACTCTACGGGGGATGCACGTCACTCTACAGGGGGATGCACGTCACTCTACTGGGGATGCTCGTCACTCTACTGGGGATGCTCGTCACTCTACTGGGGATGCACGTCATTCTACTGGGGATGCACGTCACTCTACTGGGGATGCACGTCATTCTACTGGGGATGCACGTCACTCTACGGGGGATGCACGTCACTCTACTGGGGATGCTCGTCACTCTACGGGGGATGCACGTCACTCTACTGGGATGCACGTCACTCTACTGGGGATGCACGTCACTCTACTGGGGATGCTCGTCACTCTACGGGGAATGCTCGTCACTCTACGGGGGATGCACGTCACTCTACTGGGGATGCTCGTCACTCTACGGGGGATGCACGTCACTCTACGGGGGATGCTCGTCACTCTACGGGGGATGCACGTCACTCTACGGGGGATGCACGTCACTCTACTGGGGATGCACGTCACTCTACTGGGGATGCACGTCACTCTACTGGGGATGCACGTCACTCTACTGGGGATGCACGTCATTCTACTGGGGATGCACGTCACTCTACTGGGGATGCACGTCACTCTACTGGGGATGCACGTCACTCTACTGGGGAAGCACGTCATTCTACTGGGGATGCACGTCACTCTACGGGGGATGCACGTCACTCTACTGGGGATGCACGTCACTCTACTGGGGATGCACGTCACTCTACTGGGGATGCACGTCACTCTACTGGGGATGGACGTCACTCTACTGGGGATGCACGTCACTCTACAGGGGGATGCACGTCACTCTACTGGGGATGCACGTCACTCTACGGGGGATGCTCGTCACTCTACGGGGGATGCACGTCACTCTACAGGGGGATGCACGTCACTCTACTGGGGATGCTCGTCACTCTACTGGGGATGCTCGTCACTCTACTGGGGATGCACGTCATTCTACTGGGGATGCACGTCACTCTACTGGGGATGCACGTCATTCTACTGGGGATGCACGTCACTCTACGGGGGATGCACGTCACTCTACTGGGGATGCACGTCACTCTACTGAGGATGCACGTCACTCTACTGGGGATGGACGTCACTCTACTGGGGATGCACGTCACTCTACAGGGGGATGCACGTCACTCTACTGGGGATGCACGTCACTCTACTGGGGATGCTCGTCACTCTACGGGGGATGCACGTCACTCTGAGGGGGATGCTCGTCACTCTACGGGGGATGCTCGTCACTCTACTGGGGATGCACGTCACTCTACCGGGGATGCACGTCACTCTACCGGGGATGCACGTCACTCTACCGGGGATGCTTGTCACTCTACAGGGGGATGCTCGTCACTCTACAGGGTGATGCACGTCACTCTACTGGGGATGCACGTCACTCTACTTGGGATGCTCGTCACTCTACGGGGGATGCTCGTCACTCTACGGGGGATGCACGTCATTCTACTGGGGATGCACGTCATTCTACTGGGGATGCACGTCACTCTACTGGGGATGCACGTCACTCTACTGGGGATGCACGTCACTCTACTGGGGATGCACGTCACTCTACTGGGGATGCACGTCATTCTACTGGGGATGCACGTCACTCTACGGGGGATGCACGTCACTCTACTGGGGATGCACGTCACTCTACTGGGGATGCACGTCACTCTACTGGGGATGGACGTCACTCTACTTGGGATGCACGTCACTCTACAGGGGGATGCACGTCACTCTACTGGGGATGCACGTCACTCTACTGGGGATGCTCGTCACTCTACGGGGGATGCACGTCACTCTACTGGGGATGCACGTCACTCTACAGGGGTCGATGCACGTCACTCTACTGGGGATGAACGTCACTCTACGGGGGATGCACGTAACTCTATGGGGGATGCACGTCACTCTACAGGGGGATGCACGTCACTCTACTGGGGATGGACGTCACTCTACTGGGGATGCACGTCACTCTACCGGGGATGCACGTCACTCTACTGGGGATGCTCGTCACTCTACAGGGGGATGCTCGTCACTCTACAGGGGGATGCTCGTCACTCTACGGGGGATGCTCGTCACTCTACAGGGTGATGCACGTCACTCTACTGGGGATGCACGTCACTCTACTTGGGATGCTCGTCACTCTACGGGGGATGCTCGTCACTCTACGGGGGATGCACGTCATTCTACTGGGGATGCACGTCACTCTACTGGGGATGCACGTCACTCTACTGGGGATGCACGTCATTCTACTGGGGATGCACGTCACTCTACGGGGGATGCACGTCACTCTACTGGGGATGCACGTCACTCTACTGGGGATGCACGTCACTCTACTGGGGATGGACGTCGCTCTACTTGGGATGCACGTCACTCTACAGGGGGATGCACGTCACTCTACTGGGGATGCACGTCACTCTACTGGGGATGCTCGTCACTCTACGGGGGATGCACGTCACTCTACAGGGGATGCACGTCACTCTACTGGGGATGAACGTCACTCTACGGGGGATGCACGTAACTCTATGGGGGATGCACGTCACTCTACAGGGGGATGCACGTCACTCTACTGGGGATGCACGTCACTCTACAGGGGATGCACGTCACTCTACTGGGGATGCACGTCACTCTATACAAGGGATGCTCGTCACTCTACTAGTTTTAAAGCTAAACAAGCTTTAAATGATGAAATCAAAATCTCATTTTTCATTTTTGCCTCAAAGTGTCTCATTTACTCGTGCTGGGTCACATATTACAAAATAATGGTAATCAAGAACAGGTCAAAGTTTTAAAGGTAGAATATGGCCTTGGTGAAACGGAACAAAATGAACAAAGCTAAAGGTTATTTTTTTGACTTTGTGCAGTGTCATAATTGTACTAGCACTTTATTATCAAGGCCTTTAATCTGTGTACTTTGACTCCTGCTTTCTAACACAATACACAATCAGCCCTATCTGTGTTAATATATAACAACGTGTACAAATCAGAACCATGCATGGTGAGTATAATATATAACTTGCTGCACTTAGCCTCGCATTAAACACTGAGATCTACTGGGGAAGCCTTGTGTTTTGTCTGTTTGTTCACTGGAGACATCAGGTAAACTTGCTATTAACAGATTTAATCGGGTAAACTTGCTATTGACAGAATTAAACTATAGTATTGATATAATAATTCCTTCTAAAACTTGAAATTTCCAAGCCAAAGTTGCTGTTTTATGATACATGATACATTGTCTGTAACCTAATTTTCCAAGCATCAGTTTTCCCGCCTAACAAACATTTGGAATATGTGTTTAGCAAAAGTATGTGAAGCAGTAGCTGTCTAATTGTACACATTTGTATAATTTGTTGACTATTTTGTTGCATACAGTGAGAGAATTACATGGCGCTCCCTGCCACATTTCGGAAGCTGATTTGCAGCAAGTTGACTCAACACTTTAGAGATGCAGTATCCATACAAATGGTTCCTATGCTCAAACCAGGACCACAAGAGGTTCTCGTACGTAACAGGTGAGTGACCCCAACAACCTGTAACTAGTGTTTAATATAGCTGTGTTGAACCAAACAGTTTTTATTATTATAATTTGCTTTCTATATGATGGAGTGTTAAGGGCCTTGAGCTACATGTGTAAAGCAAGAGGTGGTGGGTTCGAGTCAAACCTAAATAATCTTGTTCTCTATGACGGAGTGGTGGGTTCGAGTCCAACCTGAATAATCTTGCTCTCTATGATGGAGTGGTGGGTTCGAGTCCAACCTAAATAATCTTGCTCTCTATGATGGAGTGGTGGGTTCGAGTCCAACCTGAATAATCTTGGAGTGGTGGTTCGAGTCCAACCTGAATAATCTTGCTCTCTATGATGGAGTGGTGGTTCAAGTCCAACCTGAATAATCTTGCTCTCTATGATGGAGTGGTGGTTCGAGTCCAACCTGAATAATCTTGCTCTCTATGATGGAGTGGTGGTTCGAGTCCAACCTGAATAATCTTGCTCTCTATGACGGAGTGGTGGGTTTGAGTCCAACCTGAATAATCTTGCTCTCTATGATGGAGTGGTGGGTTCGAGTCCAACCTAAATAATCTTGCTCTCTATGATGGAGTGGTGGGTTCGAGTCCAACCTAAATAATCTTGCTCTCTATGATGGAGTGGTGGGTTCGAGTCCAACCTGAAGAATCTTGCTCTCTATGATGGAGTGGTGGGTTCGACTCCAACCTGAATAATCTTGCTCTCTATGATGGAGTGGTGGTTCGAGTCCAACCTGAATAATGAGTGGTGGTTCGAGTCCAACCTGAATAATCTTGCTCTCTATGATGGAGTGGTGGGTTCGAGTCCAACCTAAATAATCTTGCTCTCTATGATGGAGTGGTGGGTTCGAGTCCAACCTGAAGAATCTTGCTCTCTATGATGGAGTGGTGGGTTCGACTCCAACCTGAATAATCTTGCTCTCTATGATGGAGTGGTGGGTTCGAGTCCAACCTGAATAATCTTGCTCTCTATGAAGGAGTGGTGGGATCGAGTCCAACCTGAAGAATTTTGCTTTCTATGATGGAGTGGTGGGTTCGAGTCCAACCTGAAGAATCTTGCTCTCTATGATGGAGTGGTGGGTTCGAGTCCAACCTGAAGAATCTTGCTCTCTATGATGGAGTGGTGGGTTCGAGTCCAACCTGAAGAATCTTGCTCTCTATGATGGAGTGGTGGGTTCGAGTCCAACCTGAATAATCTTGCTCTCTATGATGGAGTGGTGGTTTCGAGTCCAACCTGAATAATCTTGCTCTCTATGACGGAGTGGTGGGTTCGAGTCCAACCTGAATAATCTTGCACTCTATGATGGAGTGGTGGTTCGAGTCCAACCTGAATAATCTTGCTCTCTATGATGGAGTGGTGGGTTTGAGTCCAACCTAAATAATCTTGCTCTCTATGATGGAGTGGTGGGTTCGAGTCCAACCTGAATAATCTTGCACTCTATGATGGAGTGGTGGTTCGAGTCCAACCTGAATAATCTTGCTCTCTATGATGGAGTGGTGGTTTCGAGTCCAACCTGAATAATCTTGCTCTCTATGACGGAGTGGTGGGTTCGAGTCCAACCTGAATAATCTTGCACTCTATGATGGAGTGGTGGTTCGAGTCCAACCTGAATAATCTTGCTCTCTATGACGGAGTGGTGGGTTCGAGTCCAACCTGAATAATCTTGCTCTCTATGATGGAGTGGTGGTTCGAGTCCAACCTGAATAATCTTGCTCTCTATGATGGAGTGGTGGGTTCGAGTCCAACCTGAATAATCTTGCTCTCTATGACGGAGTGGTGGGTTCGAGTCCAACCTAAATAATCTTGCTCTCTATGATGGAGTGGTGGTTCGAGTCCAACCTGAATAATCTTGCTCTCTATGATGGAGTGGTGGTTCGAGTCCAACCTGAATAATCTTGCTCTCTATGATGGAGTGGTGGTTTCGAGTCCAACCTGAATAATCTTGCTCTCTATGATGGAGTGGTGGGTTCGAGTCCAACCTGAATAATCTTGCACTCTATGATGGAGTGGTGGTTCGAGTCCAACCTGAATAATCTTGCTCTCTATGACGGAGTGGTGGGTTCGAGTCCAACCTGAATAATCTTGCTCTCTATGATGGAGTGGTGGTTCGAGTCCAACCTGAATAATCTTGCTCTCTATGATGGAGTGGTGGGTTCGAGTCCAACCTAAAGAATCTTATTAACTTGCCACAATTTTTTAAGAATTTCAATCTCTTTTTTTAAATAAAACTAGATTTACTGGGATAAACGCTAGTGACATCAACAAGACAGCTGGACGATATAACCCAGCAGATAAGCCTCCATTTGACATCGGGTTTGAGGTACGAGACAATTAATAGACCAGTATTTACTTTTTTGCTTTTTAGCATTTGCTGTTGTAATGAATCACTCGACATGTGCATTAGTATAAAGCATTTGTGTTAGGAAATGCTACACAGTAAAACCTAACTTTTATTTATACAAATTGAAGCATTTGATTTTCATTAATGCTTTCACTCCCAACTAAATGCTTTTCCCTTTTGCTTGTACTTGCATTTGCTAGTTTTTATTATTACGACCCAATATGCCCTTTAAGATGGCCGCTATGCATAAGGTCTATATTTCAGGCACATTGTGATTACTTACAGTGAACTACACTAGACTGTTATTTTTTGTCTCTTGTTTTGCAATTTTGATGGTACCAGCAACTTCAAGTGAAGCGGAAGTATCAAAGTAAAGCGAAGATATATAAATCTTAATGCAAATTCTGTATTTAGTGTACCGGTATATCCGCTAAAATAATGTATTTATCTATTCCACCCGCTTTTGACTTGTAGGTACTTTAATGAAGTCTGTCGTACAATGCAATTTGGTTTTCAATTTACTCAAAGTAAACTAAACTAAACTGTACGGTTATTTGTGAATTTTAGGTCTTTTTCATAATTCAGATCCAATCTACTGGAACCGAGGGTGAAAATAGTGCTGAATTAAAATACTACCAACAATTAAATGACTTGGAATGTAGAGATAATGTTTTCTATCCATTATCAGTTTTTGTTTTAAATACAAGTGTCTTGTTTTTGTTAATTAACATTTAATATTTAACAATTGCACTCATCATGGCATTATGTGTGTGACAATTGATATCAATTTCTTTTTTTTAAACTTATTTTGTTTAGTCGGTGGGCGAGGTTGTTGGCGTCGGTAGCGAGGTGAACAATGTCAAGATTGGACAAGGTGTGTGCTTTATGCAAGATGGAGCATTCTCTGAATATCAGGTCAGTTGGGTCAGTCCAAGGAAACAAGGAGTGGGTTAGTTGAAAGGGGGGGGGGGGGGGGGGGGGGGGTACAGGTGCGTACTCACTGTGCCCTCTGTATTTTTTTGTTTTAGTATTATATGTGTTTGCAAACAGCATTCCTTCTGTCAGATCAATAAGTTACTATGCAAGAAACCAATGACAACGTTTGAAATGGTTTGTGTTTATAGGTTTTCCCAGCTAAAATGGCAATCCCAGTCCCATCAGTGCAGCCTGAACATATTGGCCTGTTAGTAAGCGGAATGACGGCTGATTTAAGCCTAAGAGAGGTAAGTTCATAGGCCGTGTGGTCAGTGCAGCCTGAACATATTGGCCTGTTATAGTAAGCGGAATGACGGCTGATTTAAGCCTAAGAGAGGTAAGTTCATAGGCCGTGTGGTCAGTGCGGCCTGAACATATTGGCCTGTTAGTAAGCGGAATGACGGCTGATTTAAGCCTAAGAGAGGTAAGTTCATAGGTCGTGTCAAATTTGACCTCTGCAAAAATCAACATTTCAAATATTTGGCTGTGCTATGTGGTCGGACATTGGTCATATGGCTGGCGTTCAGAGGCTCCTTAATTAATTTGTACCGTCGACTTGAGCGTGGTGTATAGCCACGTCCTATTGGTGATTTATCCCTCCAACCGCAAGTATTAAGCTCAATTAGCCTCCCAAATTAATTATGATTTGTTTTGTTTTGTTTCAGTGTGGAAGGATAAAGGAAGGGGAAACAGTTCTGGTGACAGGTTGGTTTCCTTTGAGTATATCTCAGTCCAGTTAAGAATTGATTTGTTTGTTTGTTCATTTCCTTGTTTGTATGTTCCTTGTCTCTAATGTTTTCCCAGAAATGTCAACTGGGTCTTAGACAAAGACATTACTCACCATACATTACTCACCAGACATTGTCACTTGCTTTGTTTCAGCTGCTGCTGGGGGGACAGGGCAGTTTGCGGTGAGTATCGTACAAACTAACCAGGATTAAATTAATAGAAATTATTTATTCTTTATAGTCGATTGATTTTGTTTACAAAAGTAATTTGACCCTAAAATATCGAGATTCTAGTGAATATTCTCATTTTGTATTTAATTTCAGGTTCAATATGCTAAACAGGCTGGATGTCACGTGATAGGAACATGTTCATCAGATTCTAAAGCCGAGTTCTTGAAGGTAAACCAGCTGTTTGTTTGTTTGTTTGTTCATTTCTCTGTCTGTGTATGTATGTTTTTGTTAAAACTAACACTGATAAATCTATCAATTTCAATATGCATTGTCATACACCCTAGGGGTATACAGCAAAGTTGAAGGGAAATATCTTTCCATCTTCATACGACTGAAAAGTTTGGTGCTGTAAATAACTTGGAAAGAATGAGTGTAGAGTTTTTACAACCAACTCTTTGTTTGTGAATGGTGTTATCGGCATTAACTGAATCTTTCAATTTTTGTTTTCTTCCTTTATAGAGTCTTGGCTGTGACAGGCCCATCAATTACAAGACAGAAGAATTAGGCCGAGTGCTCAAGAAGGAATATCCCGTCAGTTTGTTTTCCAATTTGTATTTATTATTGGCGATTCATAAGTTCTGTAGTCAATCTGGTGTTAATATGATTGGTCAGTTGATATTTAATTTATTCACAAGTTTATTAAGTCAATCAGGAGGTAAATCCGATTGGTTAATTGATAGATTAAGTCCTCTCAGTTTGATTTATTTGTTGATGGATTATGTTAGTCATTTCTTAAAGTCACTCTGTATTTGATTGATAGCTAGGCAGCAAATAATTGTCACCACCTCCAGATTCAAAATCTGATCTTTGTTACCAACTTTCATGTTTCAAATATTCTTTGATTTTAGCGAGGAGTTGATGTGGTGTATGAATGCGTCGGTGGAGATATGTTTCACACTTGTCTTAACAGGTACATATTTTTGGTAGCATTCTCATATTAAGTTAAAGAAATCTTCGCCCTGTTTAGAATAATTGTTAATGTTGGCCAAAGTATGTTATGCTGATCTAAAGTTTACAATTATTCAAAAAAGGAAGCATTGTTGGACATTTTTCAATCAACTGGGACTGTGAAATTACTTGTCAGAAACGTGGCCTATATCCAATCTAAATGTCTAGTAATAAATTCTGGGAAGTCGCAACATACAGTACTAGAAAATATTAATTACAGAAAGTAATTTGTAGTAGTAGTCTAAATTTGTGGCTGCAGTTATAGGACAGAACCAGAAATAAAACTGAGGAAAAGTTTCAGCTACTTCAACTTCTGTTAGTTTTGTTTGTTTGTCTTAATTTATGCACAGTTTGGCCCCTAAAGGACGCCTTGTCAGCATAGGATTTATCTCTGGATACAAGGAATCGAAGATTGCAGCACCGACAATTCAACCCAAGGAAATGATGAGGGTAAGGAATAATGTTGGCTATTTTAGGGGGGACTGCCTTCATTCGTAGGCAGAAAATAAGACTTTTATTCGGATCCGGTAAAAGCACGGGGAAGTGTTTCCTACAAAAATCAGGTTGGCACAGGGGTACAATCCCTGTACACCAGGGGCCAATTTCACGGAGCTGCTAAGCACAAAAATTTGCTTAGCACCAAAAAGTCTTGCTCATTAAAACCAAGTTATCAGCCAAAATTCTTCGTGTTTTTCATGCGAAGCAAAAAACCAGCTGGTTATCAATCAAAAACAATAAAGATCACGTGAAAATTTGGTCTGTAACCTTGTTTTTACAAAGGACAAATTTTTGTGCTTAGCAGCTCCGTGAAATCGGCTCCAGACTACAGGGTCAAATCTTACCTTATCCTATACATGTGTGGATTGGGTTTTCTTCATAATATCCTTCTGGGGTTTTCCTCCCATCTCTGAAACTTTATTTTCCTCTGGTCGTCATTTTCTTACATTTCTTCAGGCTTTTTTAGCCTAGCGAGCTGCGATGCCTAGGGTACTTTTATTAGGACTTAGAGGTTTCATCACCTGAAATAATTGAAACCATTGTTGGTGTTTTGTCTTGCAGTTACTTGCGATGTCTACCAGTATCACTGGTTTCTTCCTCTTTACGTTCGCTAACCAATGGCAGGAGTCGTTTGCTAGACAAGCTTCTCTCCTTGCCAAAGGGGAAATCAAAGTGGGTGTAGATCTCGGGAAGACAAGTGAGAAGGGAGCATTCAAAGGAGTAGAGGGAATCATGGATGCACTAGATGTAAGTATGGCTCTATCCGTAAGCACCTGTGTAATTTACAGCCGTTATGGCCGTAGCCAAGTAATCTGGACAGTTGTATATCGATGATTTGGCTAGGGCTTGCAGTGATACCGATTAAGGGAAGTGGCTGAGGACCACCTCCCTTAACCAGTTCGCGTCGGATGACGTATATAAACGCAAAGTTTTCCCCAAATTCAAAACGGATGACGCATAAACACGCCAAGTTCAAGTTTGGAAATGTCTGTCAGCAGCGAGCAAGGCCGAAAATGCGTGGGTGTGCTTCCCGACACTATCGGCTTGAACCCGCTTCGGTTCGGGTTTCGTTAAAAATAATCCTGCCCCTCGGCTTGGTGATGTTAAAATAATCCCGGCGCGTACTGGTTAATCATCTGTGGCACTGCCAGCCATAGCCAAGAAATTTGGAAGTAGCTATGGCTTACAATGACACTGATTAATATAAGTGGCTGATATAGTACAGTACCGACAGCCTTAAGTTTATTATTTTGTATCTCTTTCTTCCTACTTGTCAAACATTGAAGACGGTACATTCCAGTGGGAAACATTTAACAAGTCCTAATGCATTTTGGTCTTTTTTTGTTTCTGACAGTATCTATACAGTGGCAGAAGTCAGGGGAAGATTGTAGTGGAGGTCAATGACCCCCTTCCATCTGCAGGGCTCTGATTGGCTACTCAACAAGATTAAAGACTTTTGATTGGTCAGCCAATAAATATTGAGATCATGTATGAAGAGTAGAAACTCATTATTTTTAGCTATAAGAAGGTGCATTCCAGTTCATAACTTGGTTAATAATTGTTGCTTTAGTCAACTTGAAACTAGCCGCGGCATAAGGTATTTAATTTTTATACTAACATCTAAAATTGTTGAAGAAACCGAAGTAATAAAGGCAATTCTGTAATTGAATTTGAAAGCCATGCATGACAATTTGTTCCATTTTAACCCAATCGAACAATTTTGAATAATTTGTCACTACACGTGTGTGTATTTGTTGCCATTAAAAGTTAATTGTAGAGTTGAAGTTAAAGACTTATTTGAATTGCGGTGTACATTGTATATTTAACTGTAGACAATAAAACTCGCCAACAAAGTTCCAAAGATAAAGCACGCAAGGAACACCCAGAAGTTCCATTCAGCAACTTAAAAGCCTAGTTACGGAGGTGGAGAGGCAGATCTTAAGCATCCTTTGTGAAAGATAGAGACTGAATTTGCAATGTAAACCTTATCGTCAATATTGTATCTATGTAGAATACCCACGACAAAATCTAACATTGGTTTGAACAAGAGGATTCCCTTCCAATGAACAACTTTATTGCAAAGAACTCTGAACAATAGGATTGAACATATTTAACAGCTAGATGATTAAAAATGCCGTTATCCGTTTATTTTAATGCAAAGATATACCAAAAAAACCAGATAATGGCTGAATGTATGCATGGCGTCTAAAAATTTGAGTGGGATTTGTTTAATCATTGAATTTTACATCTCAGGTCCTCGAAGGTGGACTATCACAGTAAAGTCCACACAATAAATGTGTCTGATAATTTGTATAGCCACAAGAGGTGGCAGTCGAGTTCAGGGGATTTCATCAATCACTCCCAGAATAAGGTCTTGTATCTCTGGTTTCCTGAAGTGGAATCTTACATGGTGAACATTCCCTGGTAACTGAAGATGATAAATGCTCGAGTCCTGGTTTCCTGTCATCAGTAGCAAATCTTAAGCTGTCCATTGGAAGAGAAGATCCTAGATGTATACAGCAATGTCGTCCAAAAAGCTTAGAAATTCAGCTTTGTACGTCTCCAGTGACGCCTCTTGGCATTGTATCTGTGAAGGCAAACATAAGAAAATATCAGAAAGCAATAATCTTTCTTGAATCATGAAATGGTGAGGAGTATCATAGCAACACTACGAAAGTTTCATCCCGATACTCATTCAAACCTCCATTAAAAAAACCCAGAGGTCCTTAATCGCCCGTAGAAAGCAGCCCCTATAATTATGATATTACTCGACTGCTCTTTTTGCTTTCTGCAAAATTCAGACCATCATGCTCGGATGCTCCGTGTAAAGGTGATGGTCCCCGCAGTATTCAATTTTAAAAATCCTACTAAATAAAAAGGTGTAGGAGTTTAGAGGGCTTCAAGTATTTTAATAAACAAAAGTAAAGTATCACTATCATGTTACAGCTAGATGTATAAAAAACCTCTGTACCAACGTGACACTTTTTACACGTGTGCTTTTACTTAAAAGCCTGGGGGGGGGGGGGGGGGGGGATGGTTTCGTAGCCACAACTTAGTAAACAAAGTAACGTGATGAGTAAAGTGGCTAATTGTCCCGATTCTTACCTGATTTTGTTGCCAGTTCTCATGCGGACCCATTGTGGAATGGGACGATTCTGCTTCTGCTTCCTAGCAAGCTTCTGCTTGATCTTGAAGGACTTGTGAGCCGGCTGTGTAAGACACCAAAAAAACAAAAGTTTTACTTGGATCAGACTAGCTTGAATATTCCAGCTCTAAAAGCTCACGACATTGACAGATTCGCCGTTTAGAGCTATTGAGGTAAACATATTATGATGCCAAGAATTGTGTTACTAGTTACATGTTCGGGTCCCAAAGTTGAGGTGTTTTAAAGCCTCTTCAATCACATTTATATTATGGCAATCGATTTCAAATATTATAATACGTATAATCTACGACAACCCAGGAATTTGTCGTTAATTATATTTATTAAACAATCGTATTATTTCAGGAGATATTAACAGTATTTCATTACCATTTTTTTAGCAGTCCGTAAAGGCCCCGTCTGTAAAATAGAAAGAAAGGCCGTATAAAACAAAATCAACAGCGCCCTCAATTATTTACCATGCGTGCTCTTGAGGGCGCCGTTTTACTTTTACGGCGGCTAAAAATCTTTTTACAAACCGCAGCTTCGTCCGCGACTTGGCTTCGTTTATGCAGTTTGTCAATAGTGATGGGCCAATGTGGAACCTAAGCTAGGGTTTGGAAAACGGCCTAGATCAAAGTAAAAATTAATATTGAAAATAATATTGACTCACGACTGTTTAAACAAAAATGCATTAATATAGGTATGTATCGAGGTTTTACATTAGTTGGTTCTAGCAAAAAAGGCTGTGGATAATTGTAAAAAGTAGGCAGTTTAAACAGGGTTTCAGCGTTTGGACGTCCCGTGTAATTCATGGCGCGTGGAGGGTAGCTGTTGTGTACGTGTACGCATCGTGTAATTGTTGTCATCGTGATCATGCAAACGGCCGGCCGGCCGGCCGGGTGATCGAGCCACCGCGTAGACGGTTTGGGGATATTTGGGGACCACGTCAGTCGTGCAGATAAGAAGAAAAACTGGCCAAAATGTATCAAAGTAGCACTAGCAACAGGCAAGACTACATATTTGACCTTGACTTGGTAAGTATGATTATGAACTAGTATAAAGAAATGATAGTTTATAGTAATTAGTAGTAATTAGTACTATAACTATAATAAGACATTTTTTATTTCGTGTCGTAACTTGTTGGAAAAAATAAAATTTGTATTTTGTTTGGGTCAAAATTCATTTGCAGGATCCGTATCGGAGTTTTATGAGGAATCACCTTAAGCATTATGGATACTACACAGGTATTTCACGAAACCCCCAAAGCATAGACAAGAAATGAGAGCTCATACTAACTAGGTGGAGTAAACAGTTACAACATTAATCAAAGCCCCTTGTCATCTTGGTGACTGATAAGATCAATTGTTTACTGGTAAACGAAGACTCAAAGGTAACTCGCTACAATAGTATTTGAAATATTGATAGAACAGAAATATTTTGTGTTGAAAGTTTTTCATACAAATGCATAGCCATAGTTAATTTAAATGTTTGTTCTTGAAATAAATACAGATTTGTTTTGGTAGTTTGTACAAATGTACAACACCCTTTGTTAAGACACCTATACATTTACCGTACATTTGTTTAATTCTTTGTCGTTTGGGATCTAGCTTTAAAGGTAGTATACACCATTGGTAATTGCTTGAATTATCATGAATGGGTAGATTTGGGGGGTTGTATTTTATATTAAATATCGTTTAACTGACCTGTCCGAAGTTTTACAATCATGGATGTCAAGAAAAACACGAAAAACAGCGTTTGTTTTCAACCGGCGTCGAGCATTTACTCTTATGTTATTTGTGTTTTTTCGCGATCGCCGTCCGGCAATAATTTTTCTTTATAAAATTCAATTTTTCAGAATATTAATACAGGATATCTAGCGCAATCATTTTGCTGGATGCCTAGAATCAGTATTTGCTTTCATATGAGTAAGACATTTCTTAATAATTCGGTGGTAAAATTGTTCGATATACAAATGACGTATACTACCTTTAAATCATTGTTTTGAAATTAATTAAATGCTTACAAGCCGTTATATTTTGATTTGTTAAGGACGCAATGAGAGTTATCGGAGCTCAGCCCGTGCATTTGATGAGTGGAATTGCGATCATGGATACGCTATCAGTGATCAAGGCTCTGATACTGAGTATGAGAACCAAGCACTCAAAGATGACAAAGGTAGGAGTAATGTATTTCTCACTCAGATTACAACCACTTAATTTTAAAATTACTCAAATCTGTACTTTCATTTGTGTAGCAGCTAATTATTAGCCATGACATTTGCTAATTCCTGAATATGCTGCTTGCCCTTTTTGTGTCAGCTACATAACGTCACCTGTAGCTTTATGCTGTTTTTGTTAACCACAAAAATATTCTTGGATATTAACTTCATAAATTGCTTAATAACTTCATGACCAGCAAATCTCGTACTGTTCCTTCTATGTAATGATTTGTTGTACTCTACATCTGTAAAACTTCTACTGTTCTAGTGTCGGAATGCTAACAGATTACAAATTATGTTTATCAATTTTCACATGGAAGCCTTCTTAAGGAGTTCCTGCCGATTTTGTTAACGATCATATATTTATAATATATGTTGTTCTTTTGGCATCAGTTTATTATTATCAGGCATAAGTGTGATTGTTGATTTAATGATGCCAACAGAACATGAAATAACAGTGCAGTGTTAAAATGTATACATACATTTTAACACCCCACTCCACTGTGTGTTTTTTAGCCAATATACAGGAAGAAAAGAGAACAACTCAACTTACTTTCAAATATCAAGCTGGAAAGATGGTAAGTTGATGACAGATTTAATTGCCTATGCACCATTTTATTTCAATTTAATGCAGCATTGTATTGTGAGCCAATTTGTGAGTTATAACAAAAATGTTTCCTGTGAAACTGTGTATTAATTATTCACTGATTGATATTTTGACTGACAGGTGCCAAGACTTAGGGAACCTAGGCATTTATATGCACAGTCCAAAGATAGAGGTTCACAGCAGGCCCCTAGATGGTGAGTATCGCCCCTCCCTCCCCCTCCCTGTTACCCCCTGTTTGTACTACCCCAAACTACCCAGCTCTTACACCATGTATTGCCCCAAACCACCCTGCCTGTTACTCCCTGTACTGCCCCAAGTTGCCCAAACACTGCTCAAACACTCAATAATTTTATACATTTATCGGGGAATAAAAACAATGTAATGCATAATTAATTAGTTTTACAGGTGCTAGTTGTTTTGTATTTTGCTATTTGTTCTACTCAGGCCAGCTGATATGGAAGTATTACCGGAGAGAGTCTGTCATATTCCTTATGTGCCAACAGAAAGAGAACCTTTCTATGAACCAAGTGAGTAAACATTCCAGATGGATCATTAGACTGGGATCAAATTGAAGATACCCTACTATCTAGTTGGTAAGAATCACCCCACTTTAAACTAGGATCATCCCATCCTGACGAACACTTAGGTTAGGACCTATGGTCTAGTTGGTAAGAATCACCCCACTTTAAACTAGGACCTAGGACTGTCCCAATGACAAACACTTAGGTTGGAACCTGTGGTCTAGTTGGTAAGAATCACCCACCACTAGTATGTACTTTGATGTGAATGTTGATGCTTGATTTCAGCTGGTTACGAGAAGATGCCTCAGCCATCTGCTGAGGGAGAAGGGAGAGTCGTGTACTACTGTCCACCGACCAAAGAATCATATGTAAGACCATTATAATTCAATTGAAAAAAAAAAACTCACGATAATCTTACAGTTTAAAACAACCAAATTTTTTGAATCAAACATATGTAAGTGAGCTGATAGCATTTTTTTACCGAATATCAATTTTAGTTTATAGTTTAACCTTTAACCTTTTAGTTTCTAAGGTCAAGGGTCGGAGGTAACCGAAGTGGTTGTCCAATGAGAGCAGTCAAGATCAAGACTGTAGAAGACGCCACACTCGTCTTTGAGGCAAGATTTGAGAGTGGGAATCTCATGAAGGCAACGCAAGTGTAAGTGGTACATTTACAAATTGAATAGAAAATTGTTGAAGTATGTACTCACACAAAACTTCCTGGCATCAACATAGTGGTTATATCATCTTAACCCTAACCCCCTAGGCCTTACTTTGGGCTAAAGAACTGCGTACTACAGAATACTACTTAGTATTTTGTAGCACTGGGTCTCTCCTTGACTGATGATTGGGTGTGTACTGACAGAGTACAGATACTGCCAACTACAAAATACTAATAGTGGCAATACAGGTCAGTAATACTTACCTGACAAAAAAATGCAGTAGTCCAGCCTTGACCCATTGCTGTGTCCCAAGTGACATTTTTTTTGCTGTGGAGTTTAGAACACTCTACACAGCATACATGGGCCATGCACACTCAGCAAGCAGAGGGACCCAATGCTAAAAAGTACTACGAGTACAATTAGGGGTGAAGTACCAAATACTAAAAATTACTACAGGCATTGCACACAAGTCAGTGAGAGTACTGCATACTACTTTTTACTACTAGTAGTAAAAAGTAGCATTAGGTAGGGTTAGGGTTAAAATAATATAACCATAGAGCACCGGAACAGCGTTACAGAGGTCGCAGGTTTAAACCCAGCTCCTCAATTCCTTTATTCAACTGTCACATTAGTTATAACAATTTGTGAATTCTTTCAAGATCGTATTCAACTAATAATGAAGTTTGTTTTGACTGTTAGTTGTGAGAATGAGTACGAGTTACAACTGCGCTATGATCTGTACACCAAGAAACATACACAGTGGTATTACTTCAGAATACAGAACATGAGACGAAGCTCCAAATATCGATTTACAATCACAAACCTTATGAAGGTAAGTGGACATGTGTACCGGACAAAGTAGTCTTGCAAAGTTAGAACTTCAAGACAAGTTATCATAGTTATTACCTTGTTTTCATTAAATTTGATTTTGGTCTTTGAAAAAGATACCTCTAGGATCTAAAGACTTTTTTTTATAAACAGTACATACTCAGTGTTAAGCGATTGTGAGAAAAAATCACCTGGGTGTGACTTGAACCCACGACCTTCTGTTTTCTAGTGCAGACATCTTAGCACTGGACCACCAAGCTAGCCGGGTTGACTGGTTCAAATCTGATCTAACAGCGGGTACGTACCGCAATCAAACTACATGTATTCCTAAGATGTCATCATCTAGCTTTTGATTTTGATTGTTTATGTCTGTCCATTTAATGAGGAATTTTTAGCAGTTTTGTTTATTTTAGGTTTTTTATTCTTGCATAGCCTGGAAGTTTGTACAACAATGGAATGAGACCGTTATTTTATTCGGAGATTGATGCACAACAGAGAAACATTGGGTGGCATAGAGCTGGTGAAAATATCAAGTATTACAAGAACTATCTCAAGTAAGTACTGACTACATCCTTGGATTAGTAGCTAGTAGCTAGTTTGTAAGATGCAATAGGTAGATAGGTACAAAAAGGAAGAAAGAATATTGCTTGGTGAAGAGACGCTGAAGACACCAAGTATTATATGAACTATCTCAAGTAAGTATTGATTAGCTCCTTAGATTAGTAGCTATTTTGTAAGATGTGATGGGTAGATGCTTGAGCTGTCTCTTTTTCTTTTTTCACCAGGAGATCTGAGGGCAAAGCTGACAGGAATTTCTACTCATTAACCTGGACGTGTGTCTTTCCTCATGATAACGATGTGTGTTACTTTGCTCATTGCTACCCATACACCTACTCAGACTTACAGGTGAGTTGATAGTCATTCATCGGTAAATAGTAAAACCCAGAATCATTGTGCGGTATTCCATTTTAAATGCTCTTTATGTTTTGTTTTATTCTGACAGGATCATCTTCTGAACCTGTCCAACGATCCTGTATCTAGTAAGTTCTGTAAGCAGAGGATTCTGTGTCGGTCGCTGGCTGGTAACATTGTTCACATCTTAACAATCACATCACCTGCTAAGGACCCAGAAGATGCTAAGGTATGTTGTCTCCACCTACTTGTTACTTATTTTTAAAAGTAGCTGATGCGAATCTAACTGTTATCATTTCCATGAGTATGGTAGGAATAGGATAATTGGAGCAATGGTGATAAACTGTTGACGAGGGGGTATACATTTTACACTCTGCTAAACTTGGGGAAAAACACATAAATTTATGGCATTTGTAGAACTTTGTATTTTAACGTTTTTCTTGTCGTGTTTGTATCAGATGAAGAAAGCAATTGTGTTGACAGCAAGGGTTCATCCTGGTGAGACTAACTCTAGCTGGATGATGAAAGGATTCTTAGACTTCTTGACAGGATCATCGGGAGATGCTAAGGTACGTCTCAAACACTTCTGCCCACCCCTACCCACACCCAAGCCCTACCCACACACACAAGTGTGTAAAGGCCTTCGATCGTAGACGGGGTATTGTCCGACCGTCTTCCCTCTTTTGTTTATACTCTAACGTTTTTTGATGATCGCCATAGGATTTGTACACGGGAAAAGATCGTGGACGTTGTGTCAATCGTGGACCCATTGTTTGACTCCCAATTCTTTTGTCCGACGACCACGATTGCCGGTCAATACAAACGCACCCTACCCTACCCCTACCCCTACCCCTACCCACACCCTACCCTACCCCTACCCACACCCTACCCTACCCATCGGGAGATGCTAAGGTACGTCTCGAACACTCCAGCCTACCCCTACCCACACCCAAGCCCTACCCACACCCTACCCACACCCTACCCTACCCCTACCCACACCCTACCCTACCCATCAGGAGATGCTAAGGTACGTCTCAAACACTTCTGCCCACCCCTACCCACACCCAAGCCCTACCCACACCCTACCCTACCCCTACCCCTACCCACACCCTACCCTACCCCTACCCACACCCTACCCTACCCATCGGGAGATGCTAAGGTACGTCTCGAACACTCCAGCCCATACAGCTTTACCTTACATACGCACTGTGGACATTCCTTTGTATTCGTGTAGTTAACAAACTTTGACTAAATACTCATTTTTCTCGCTTCCCCAAAACAAATTTACACTCAAATTAGGATTATGGGCCTCTCAGCTGTCCCTTCTATCTTTTCTATATATAACCCTAACCCGATTTTTTCCTCTAGCGCTCTTTTTCGGAAACTGAAAAACGGATTGTGGACGTGTGCAAGTCCACACACCGTAACCTCTTCCCGCATCGTGTGGACCTATATTGTTCGGAGGTCCACAGTGCGTATGCAAGACTAGCTCACCCCTACCCACACCCAAGCCCTACCCACACCCTACCCTACCCATCGGGAGATGCTAAGGTAGGTCTCAAACACTCCAGCCCACCCCTACCCACACCCTGCAAGCCCTACCCACACCCTACCCTACCCCTACCCACACCCTACCCACACCCTACCCTACCCATCGGGAGATGCTAAGGTAGGTCTCAAACACTCCAGCCCACCCCTACCCACACCCCAACCCTACCCACACCCCAACCCTATACCCACATACCCATCGGGAAATGCTAAGGTAGATCTAAAACACTCCCAACACCACCCAACCCCACCCTACGCTTGAGTAAGCATTTGGCAACGCTCTTATTTCTAGTTTCTAGCCCATTTACTTGTATGATTTGAATTCTCCACAGCTGCTGAGGGACACATTTGTCTTCAAGATTATACCAATGTTGAATCCCGATGGTGTTATCGTTGGTAACTACCGATGCTCCCTGGCTGGTCGTGATCTCAACCGTAACTACAAGAGTGTCCTCAAAGATTCCTTTCCATCTGTGGCACAAACTAAACTCATGATCAAGAAGTGAGTTTCTCTTCCTTCACATGAAACTCTTGATAAAGCCAAATAAAAATAGGAAACCATTTTTTGTTTAAGTCCTGGACACTTCACGTGACCTGATCCCCTAACATAGAATTTTACCCTGATTTTGTCTGATTTACTGATTTCTTTTTATCGATTTCTGTATTTTTCTTGATTTCCAGATTTCCATCTTTTTATCCAATTTCAGGATTTTTTTACGATTCCAGAGTTTTTCCTGATTTCAGGAGTTTTGCAAAGCCTTTTTTATTATTTTAATTTTCAAGGTTTTACAGATCAAAACAAACGCATATTTCAGCCATTTGTCAGAGATAAACATGCAACATAGAGTCTACATACGTTGCTCTGGGTCCCGGTGACCTTTGCAAATTATTGAGTGGATTTATTTTCATTTTTACCCATCTCATCCCTGTGTAATGCATACATAGAGGTACAGCCATTGACTTGACCTTATGACCTTTGACCTTATGACCTTTGACCTTATGACCTTTGACCTTATGACCTGATGACCTTTGACCTTAGGTTGATTGAGGAGAGAGAGGTCGCTATTTACTGTGATCTACATGGTCACAGCAGAAAACAAAACGTCTTCATCTATGGATGTGAGAACAAAGACAATCCTAAGCGAAGGTTACGAGAACGCATCTTCCCCGTTATCATGGCACGTAATGCTGCAGACAAGGTAATCAAGACACGGACCTGATCTTATGCTGGTCAGGCCTGAAAATTGAAATTACTGACTGAAAGTTTCTTGGAGAAGTAGGTTGTCTTAGATAATCTTGAACCAAGAACATGGCACGTCCATTACAAATCCTTCCCATGACTTTCACATGGTTATTTCGAAGTAAACAAAGAAATCTGCAAGGCGGGACTCGAACCTGCGACCGCTGGAATACTAGAGTAGTAGCATAGAATAGAAACACAAAACTTAGTTGAATAATAGTGATACTACTCTTTGTTTGACAGTTTTCCTTCGACATCTGCAAGTTTAAAGTTCAGAAGAGTAAGGAAGGAACCGGCCGTGTGGTGGTTTGGCAGATGGGAATAATGAATAGCTACACCATGGAGGCAAGTCTGTGATCAGAACTGAGATTTATCAAGTCGACAGATTTAATTTTCAATAAGAAATATAAATACTGTGAGCAATTCAAACAGATGTGTTAAATGGAAAATGTGTTGTAAATCATTTGAGACTGTGAACCTGTTAGGTGAATCTTATGGCGAGTATAAACTTGTCTGACCTCAACTACTGCAATATTTTTTGGAAAGGTTCCAATGGATTTGTCCTTTCTTCTTTGACTTTAGGCTACTTTTTGCGGTTCTACGTTGGATGCTAAGAAAATGGGTCATTTCACCACTGCTGACTACGAGGCCATGGGATATCACTTCTGCGATACAATCCTGGATTATTTTGATCCCAATGAGTCCAAAGTAATTTTTTTCTTCCTTTCCGTTAGTTAGTTTTTGCAAAATGACCACGAAAGCTAAACTCGGTCACAAACACCGAGGAAAAATATACACAAACCAACGGTGGGCAAAGTTTGTGCCAGCCAAATTATGACCACAAAATTGTTAATTACTTAATTAGAATAATACCAGAAAACATTTTTAATTAGGCAAGTTCATGTTCAGCAATTGCTATTTAATATTTTAGGACGTCAGGTATGATTATTCACGCTATATTTCAATTTCCTCTGCAAAAATGTTCGACACATGTTTATTAACATTTCTTCAAATTCTTCTTTTCCTAATTATGCTTTCATCTACAATATGGTAACTTGATTTTTATTCTTTTATATGTTTTATTTTCAAAGTACATGTCTAAAATTGTCTTTAGGATGTACTTCAGTTGTTGCATGCAAATAAAGTAGTTTTGTGTGAGTGTCCCAAGTAGTAATTACATTGTAAAATAACATAACATATGATGATATACTAGAGACATTTCTATAGACTTATGTACACAAGCTGACCTCTAACTTTCCTAGTCTTCTAACTAGACCCTGATGAACTATCAAATGTTCCCATGACCCAACAAACTTTCCTCTCCTAATATCTCCCTCAAGATCTCCACTGTCTCCCTATTAAATGTCTCTCTAGTATATCGTTATAATCCAGTTTATTTATTGCACTTCATGCCAAACTGTCACAATTATCAATAGTTTTAGTGTTTTGGTATCGAACCTTCTCTGACATGATTATTGTCTTAAATTTTCTAGTATTTTGTTGATAAACTATATTTTTTCAGTGTGAACAAATCTTCTGTGATCTGGAGGAGAAATTAAGACAGAAGATTCTGCGTCACCTGGAGAGAAGTGGATCACCCCTACCAGAGAATGGAGTCATCGATCTGACTGAAGACTACTCCTCCGCACTTGAGTCAAGGTATGTAGGGTCAAATCTTGGACTGGTTCATTGTTTGTAGAAAAGGGGTGGTCAATTTTACTTTACACTTCAATTGATTAAAAATATAAAAATACTTTGAAAAAGTCTTTTAAAGCTTGACATTTGTCCTTTTTGTTACTCTCCTGTTATGCCTGGACAGCACATAAGGGGGCTGTTTTATTAAACTAATTCCGTGACCGAGCCAATTGACCATAATATCTAATTAATGATTGAGAGAAATGACCTCAAACTCCTAGTCTGCAATCTCCTTGACCATTACTAGATGATGGATATATGTAACACTTCAATGCTGAGTGCATAAAAAAAAGGATTAAAGAGATTTTAAAACTGAAATTGGGAATGGCGTACTTTAAACATTGTGCATTTATTTTCTTTGCAGCACGACTGGCTCTGACAGTTCTGTAGACGATGGTCTGCCTGTCCATTTGTTGGCTCTGGCTCCAAAGGTACTTGAATAAGCCAGTTTGGTATTTCAACTGCGCATAATTTGTAGATGAGCATTTGATCATTTTTCCTTCGAGAAATGCACATCTATGTTGTAGACTCTAGTCTTATAGCTCTTTGTAACCATGAATTGTAGAGTGTGGTTTGTTTTTTCTACAGTTTTTCAAGGTAAAAATGTTACCATAAATTCTGTATTTCTTTAGTAAGAGGGTTGTAGAACTACAAACCAAATTCTTATAAATTGTTGGTAGGAGTTTCTGAAGATGGGAAAGTATCTTAGAAAACATCACAAGATTAAAGAGATGCACACAAGTATATTTTCAGATTCAAATGATAGGGGGTGTATACTAAATGATTATGAGAAAAAAAATTGTTTTAAATAGTTGACCAAGAAGAAGAAGTTAAAAACAAGAAAGGAGCGAGACAAAAAGAGGAATAGCTTAGAGAAAACCAAAGAAAAGGAGGAGGAAAAGAAACCAGCCACGCCTAAAAAGGTAAGAAATTCTGCCAAAAGTCGGCTATCTGTAGGTTTAATATAATAGAGCTGAGATTGATGCAGGAAAAACTGGAGAAAAAAACAACAATAGATAAGTTAAAAGAGTACTGGCACTTGATGGATTAATAAATGCCTTCATTGTAAATGTTGATTGTCGCAGATAATATATTTAGACAAGAATTGTTTTTGGGTCTCCAGGATAATCAGAAGCTAAAGTATCGTCATACTGATCGTTCTACGTTACACTCTGCTGGTAAGACCAGACCTATGATCAATAAGACGGGAGATGGAATGCCTGTCTTTGCTCAGGAAAGATGTCAGGAAAAGAATATCAAGAAGGTAATCAATGACGAGTCATTAAAAAACAAATATTAAAACATGTTTCAACACTCACCTGAATTAAAAGTATTATTGATTCGTGCAACTGCATTGTCAATTTACATCACAAAGCATGCATTCTTGCAAACATTCGCTGGAGTTGAAATGTGTTTAACTTTTGCGAATTCGCAGCCTGAAAACTTCCTGTGATGTCACGAATTCGCGTTCACGTTAGCTTACACGCCGAAGATGAACCAGGCTTTACTCAGTTTGCAAAACTAGCCGCACAGTCCAGTGATTCGACAGCTATGGAGTCTGCATCATCAAGTAACAATGCTGTTGCACATTATTACTTATGACCGATCTTTGCAATATTGAAGCTGTTTTATCTTTGGATTTGATTGTAGACTGAATACTTGGAAGCTTTGACTAATGCCTACCTTATGAGTGGAGTACTCAAGCCAAGCCAAGGTACATGAAATCATTTCACTGTTATTATATCTTGCTCGTTTACTTGCCACAATTGACCTTACAATCTGTCTTGCTTTTTTTCACAATGATGTCAACTTTCTGTGTCTTTTATGACTTGGGACTGAGTTTAGGTCCCACTCGATTACCTTAATTACAAATGGTTTTGCCCTTCAACCTTTTTTTGTCCTGCATCAAGAGCATTTTGTCCTTCAATTTGCACAGTAAATCTCACATCAGTTCTTTTGTGGATTGAAATATTATGACCTAGGTTTGGATCCTTTCAAATGTTTGTTTTTGATATTTTTTCTACCATTTTAATATTTGTTCCATACTGTTCAACCTTTAATTTGCATGATCCAATGAATTCTTCTTGTGCGTGATCTTCTCTTTCATTTTTTTCACTTGTTTACATTCTCTGTCCTGTGTTGCCGTGACATTACCATTATCACCCTCATCGTCATGGTGATGATCTCTAGACGTGCCATCATTCCGCTATTCTGCCGGCAATGCATCATTGAGTGCTTCAGGCGTTCCGTTAGCTCACATGGATGGTCTGTGTCCGCATCACGAGAAAGCGTTGACCCAGCAGTATGTAGCCAATCAATTGGCTGGATTGTCCTTCACCGGTAAGAGGATTAACAGTTACATCTGTCGAGATTTAAACAGGTCCTTTTATGATGTGAAACAGTTATGAAACAATGATATTTCATTGCACAGATAACTGGAATCAGTGTCCAGATGAGCCTCAAACCACGGTGGAAGGCGTCGGTCATCAAACCACGGTGGAAGCCGTCGGTCAACCAAACCTGTCACCATTCCAACACAGAAACTTCAACAATCACATGGTTACCATGAACGCACTTCAGCAGCAGCAGAGACCACTCAATGAGTACATACGACAGGCTGCACAGCAAAGGTAAAGATCGAGGATGGGGTCAGGTCAAAGGTCGTGTGAAATCTCAAAAGCTTTAAGGTGAACTGGGTTAAACTCGGACAACACAAGTGACTACTAAATAAGTGCATACGACAAACTGCACAAAAATAGAGCACATTAAAACAAGGTCAAAATGGTATCAGGTCAAAGGTGAGGTCAGGTATTGATTATAAACTGACTTGTACAAAGATAGCAGAAGTGACTACTGAATAAGTAAATACGACGGTTTAGGCAGCACAACACAAAACAAGCTAAAGATGGCGTCAGGTCAAAGGTCTGAATAGGTCAGAAGTCAAAGAAAAAGGTCAGTTTTTGGAATCACATTTGAGCAAAACGGTTTGAACCTGACATGTTATGAATTTCCGTAAAGTGAAGATTCTGTGCTGTGATATATTTTGATCATCAGACCTCAGACTGGCAAGAAGCCAAGAGCAGGTTCAGCAAGTCCCATCAAGGCACATCCATCGCCGTTTGATGAACAGTCTGAAGGGTCAATGGGACAACTAGTTACCTCCGAGATCACTAAGAGAGGTAGGTAGTGTGACTAGACATTATAGCAGCTTGTATTATCATTAGATAAATATTCTGAAGGGTCAGCGGGACACCTAGTCACCTCAGAGATCACTAAGAGAGGTAGGTAGTGTGACTAGACTGACATATATCAGCTTGTATAATCATTAGATGAACAGTCTGAAGGGTCAGCGGGACACCTAGTCACCTCGGAGATCACTAAGAGAGGTAGGTAGTGTGACTAGACTGACATATAGCAGCTTGTATTATCATTAAATAAATATTCTGAAGGGTCAGCGGGACACCTAGTCACCTCAGAGATCACTAAGAGAGGTAGGTAGTGTGACTAGACTGACATATATCAGCTTGTACAATCATTAGATGAACAGTCTGAAGGGTCAGCGGGACACCTAGTCACCTCAGAGATCACTAAGAGAGGTAGGTAGTGTGACTAGACTGACATATAGCAGCTTACGAAAATGTCCTGTGGTATTTAATACCACAGGATATTTACCACATAGATTCCTGTGGTTTTTTGGGACATTTACCACAGGGCCTGTGGTAATGTCCCAAAAAACCACAGGAATCTGTGTGGTAAATATCCTGTGGTATTAAATACCACAGGACATTTTCGTAAGGGTATATTATCATTAGATGAACAGTCTGAAGGGTCAGCGGGACACCTAGTCACCTCAGAGATCACTAAGAGAGGTAGGTAGTGTGACTAGACTGACATATAGCAGCTTGTATTATCATTAGATGAACAGTCTGAAGGGTCAGCGGGACACCTAGTCACCTCAGAGATCACTAAGAGAGGTAGGTAGTGTGACTAGACTGACATATAGCAGCTTGTATTATCATTAGATGAACAGTCTGAAGGGTCAGCGGGACACCTAGTCACCTCAGAGATCACTAAGAGAGGTAGGTAGTGTGACTAGACTGACATATAGCAGCTTGTATTATCATTAGATGAACAGTCTGAAGGGTCAGCGGGACACCTAGTCACCTCAGAGATCACTAAGAGAGGTAGGTAGTGTGACTAGACTGACATATAGCAGCTTGTATTATCATTAGATGAACAGTCTGAAGGGTCAGCGGAACACCTAGTCACCTCAGAGATCACTAAGAGAGGTAGGTAGTGTGACTAGACTGACATATAGCAGCTTGTATTATCATTAGATAAACAGTCTGAAGGGTCAGCGGGACACCTAGTCACCTCAGAGATTACTAAGAGAGGTAGGTAGTGTGACTAGACTGACATATAGCAGCTTGTATTATCATTAGATAAACAGTCTGAAGGGTCAACGGGACACCTAGTCACCTCAGAGATCACTAAGAGAGGTAGGTAGTGTGACTAGACTGACATATAGCAGCTTGTATAATCATTAGATAAACAGTCTGAAGGGTCAGCGGGACACCTAGTCACCTCAGAGATCACGAAGAGAGGTAGGTAGTGTGACTAGACTGACATATAGCAGCTTGTATAATCATTAGATAAACAGTCTGAAGGGTCAGCGGAACACCTAGTCACCTCAGAGATCACTAAGAGAGGTAGGTAGTGTGACTAGACTGACATATAGCAGCTTGTATAATCATTAGATAAACAGTCTGAAGGGTCAGCGGAACACCTAGTCACCTCAGAGATCACTAAGAGAGGTAGGTAGTGTGACTAGACTGACATATAGCAGCTTGTATAATCATTAGATAAACAGTCTGAAGGGTCAGCGGGACACCTAGTCACCTCAGAGATCACTAAGAGAGGTAGGTAGTGTGACTAGACTGACATATAGCAGCTTGTATTATCATTAGATAAATATTCTGAAGGGAACACCTAGTCACCTCAGAGATCACTAAGAGAGGTAGGTAGTGTGACTAGACTGACATATAGCAGCTTGTATTATCATTAGATAAACAGTCTGAAAGGTCAGCGGGACACCTAGTCACCTCAGAGATCACTAAGAGAGGTAGGTAGTGTGACTAGACTGACATATAGCAGCTTGTATTATCATTAGATAAATATTCTGAAGGGAACACCTAGTCACCTCAGAGATCACTAAGAGAGGTAGGTAGTGTGACTAGACTGACATATAGCAGCTTGTATTATCATTAAATAAATATTCTGAAGGGTCAACGGGACAACTAGTCACCTCAGAGATCACTAAGAGAGGTAGGTAGTGTGACTAGACTGACATATAGCAGCTTGTACAATCATTAGATGAACAGTCTGAAGGGTCAGCGGGACACCTAGTCACCTCAGAGATCACTAAGAGAGGTAGGTAGTGTGACTAGACTGACATATAGCAGCTTGTATTATCATTAGATAAACAGTCTGAAGGGTCAGCGGGACACCTAGTCACCTCAGAGATCACTAAGAGAGGTAGGTAGTGTGACTAGACTGACATATAGCAGCTTGTATTATCATTAGATGTCTGAAGGGTCAGCGGAACACCTAGTCACCTCAGAGATCACTAAGAGAGGTAGGTAGTGTGACTAGACTGACATATAGCAGCTTGTATTATCATTAGATAAACAGTCTGAAGGGTCAGCGGGACACCTAGTCACCTCAGAGATCACTAAGAGAGGTAGGTAGTGTGACTAGACTGACATATATCAGCTTGTATTATCATTAGATAAACAGTCTGAAGGGTCAGCGGGACACCTAGTCACCTCAGAGATCACTAAGAGAGGTAGGTAGTGTGACTAGACTGACATATAGCAGCTTGTATTATCATTAGATAAACAGTCTGAAGGGTCAGCGGGACAACTAGTCACCTCAGAGATCACTAAGAGAGGTAGGTAGAGTGACTAGACTGACATATAGCAGCTTGTATAATCATTAGATAAACAGTCTGAAGGGTCAGCGGGACAACTAGTCACCTCAGAGATCACTAAGAGAGGTAGGTAGAGTGACTAGACTGACATATAGCAGCTTGTACAATCATTAGATGAACAGTCTGAAGGGTCAGCGGGACAACTAGTCACCTCAGAGATCACTAAGAGAGGTAGGTAGAGTGACTAGACTGACATATAGCAGCTTGTATAATCATTAGATAAACAGTCTGAAGGGTCAGCGGGACACCTAGTCACCTCAGAGATCACTAAGAGAGGTAGGTAGAGTGACTAGACTGACATATAGCAGCTTGTATTATCATTAGATAAACAGTCTGAAGGGTCAGCGGGACAACTAGTCACCTCAGAGATCACTAAGAGAGGTAGGTAGTGTGACTAGACTGACATATAGCAGCTTGTATTATCATTAGATAAACAGTCTGAAGGGTCAACGGGACACCTAGTCACCTCAGAGATCACTAAGAGAGGTAGGTAGTGTGACTAGACTGACATATAGCAGCTTGTATAATCATTAGATAAACAGTCTGAAGGGTCAGCGGGACACCTAGTCACCTCAGAGATCACTAAGAGAGGTAGGTAGAGTGACTAGACTGACATATAGCAGCTTGTACAATCATTAGATGAACAGTCTGAAGGGTCAGCGGGACAACTAGTCACCTCAGAGATCACTAAGAGAGGTAGGTAGTGTGACTAGACTGACATATAGCAGCTTGTATAATCATTAGATAAACAGTCTGAAGGGTCAGCGGGACACCTAGTCACCTCAGAGATCACTAAGAGAGGTAGGTAGAGTGACTAGACTGACATATAGCAGCTTGTATTATCATTAGATAAACAGTCTGAAGGGTCAGCGGGACACCTAGTCACCTCAGAGATCACTAAGAGAGGTAGGTAGTGTGACTAGACTGACATATAGCAGCTTGTATTATCATTAGATAAACAGTCTGAAGGGTCAGCGGGACACCTAGTCACCTCAGAGATCACTAAGAGAGGTAGGTAGTGTGACTAGACTGACATATAGCAGCTTGTATTATCATTAGATAAACAGTCTGAATGATATCCTCTCATCATGTAGGGATAGCGTAACTAGACTGATCATAGCTTCTTATATAATAATGATATAATAATCTTACCAATAGTCTTAGGCCTGCGTTCTCATAATCTTCTTTCTTCCAGGAGCATCTATTAGAAGTAGTAGAAGTCCCTCAGCCACCAGCTTTGCTGTTTATGATGGGTCAGTAGGTGGAACAACATTAATTGAAAAAAGAAAGCATTAAAGAGTAATGTTTTGGAAATGACATTCTTTTAATAATTGTGGATAATAAATTTATAGCTAAAGATGGCTTGAACATTAGACCAATGAGACCAATATTAGTTGTACACTGAAACACTAAATATATGGCTGCTTTATCCACATAACATCGCTTGAAATATAGTTCTTTATGAGCATGAAATCTTAAATTTTACGAATAAAACTTGGATTACATTTTCAGGCATTCATATGGAAGTCTGCTTGGCCATGAGAGATCCCCATCTAAGCACAGTGCACAAGGTAAGAGTCAACCACTTCAATGTGATTGGTCAATCAATTTATTATTGATTGATTAATCAAATATTGATCAAGTGAATCAATGATTGGTTCATTAATTGATCGCTTTATTAATTGAGTAATGAAATCAAACTCATCAATTTAAACATGTATTTCAGATGAAACTACGTGTAATTATTTCAAATGTCACCGCATTCAACGTAGACGATTCCAATTTAATTCATTTTGTAACCAAGAAGAAAATTAAACCATAAAGACGATAAACCAGGTTAGTAGGCTGTTTAACCCCGGTTACTTGGCTGTTTAACCCCGGTTAATTTTGCACTGCTGGTTTGCACATAGACAGGTTATTGGTTGAACCACCATTATGCACTGGTTATGGGTTTTATAAGGGACAAAAGGTAGTAATTAAAAGGGAAAAGGAGCAAGGTGAAAACAATAAGGAAAAGCAGGAAACGGTGTTTGCAAACACACTATGCTGCCCTCAGGAAAACCTTGCGAAATCCTACTTTTATCCTGATTTTGTCTTCTAAAATCCTACTTTTGTTCTGTTTATTTAATCCTACCTTTTCCCTACTTTTCCCTACTTTTTCCTACTTTTTCCTACTTGTTTAATCTGTGTCTGTTTGAAAACTGTTTTCCTATTCCTTTCCTACTTTGTTCCTACTTTGTTTCTACTTTTCCCTACTTTGTTCCTACTTTTCCCTACTTTGTTCCTACTTGTTTAATCTGTGTCTGTTTGAAAACTGTTTTTTCTACTTTGTTCCTACTTTGTTCCTACTTTTCCCTACTTTGTTCCTACTTGTTTTATCTGGGTCTGCTTGAAAGCCTGTGTCCTGCGAAGCTTTCTGGGAATACACTGAGCATGTCTGTAAAAGAAAATAATAATAATGCATCTATTCCTGTTAACCCTGTGTAGCAAAAAAGATTGCTTGTTAGAACTATTAAGGCATTGGCTGTCATAAGCATGGAACTGGCAATAGTTTATCTCATAAATCTCATTGTGAAAAAATCATATTCTCAAGAACAGATTATGTATTTTGGGGTAAAGTATAAGCTAGTGATGTAGTTAGAAAATTGACTTTGACATTTTTTTCACAAGAAGTTATTAGGAACTTACAGAATGAGGGGGTTGAAAGGCAGATAAGATTATTAGTGTTTATCGCATGTTGTTCGTTAAAACCTAACCTGTTGAAGTTTTAGCTCGGTGGATATTCCACTTTCCATGAAAGCATCGCAAAACCATTCGATCACAAAACACTCTATAAAAAAAAAACGTTGAAAATCGTTTCTTGATTTCTTTATATAAATGACAGCAAAACAGACTAAATTAATTTCACATGATTTTTAGTACCAGTAAGTAAACTTGTTGGTAATAATTTGGTACTTTCGAATAAATGCAAATCTTTCTATATGCCTTTAATTACCTCTGTATCGTTAGTCGTCATGTCTTATACCATTGCCATTCATCATACGACAGGCTCACTAGACAGCGTGATAGACCCAACACATCCACGTTTACCTTCATCCAGTGCCTCAAGTCTCGTCTTAGAGACTGCTCGAGGCTCTAGGTAATTGCAGTTGTAACGAGTCAAATCACTAGAGAGGCAGCTGCGACTCTGGTACATGTGATGCACAACAGCCAATCAGAATCTTGCATTTGAGTGAAGTTGGTTCAGAACAGCCAATCAGAATCTTGCATTTGAGTGAAGTTGGTTCAGAACAGCCAATCAGAATCTTGCATTTGAGTGAAGTTGGTTCAGAACAGCCAATCACAATCTTGCAATTAAGTGAAGCTGGTTCAGCAGTATTCCTAATAACAAACGGACACTTTCTATTTGCAGTGAAAAGCTTTTGATGTAACTGTATTTGTTACTTTAGAATTTAAGGGAGAAATAAAACAAAATGCTACTTTTCCGGTTGACACGTCCTCTTGACTATCGATAGATTTCATGTCTTGCAATGTACCAGGGTTATGTTTCCTCTATCATTGTACGAATCTAGCCAGTTTGCATCTGTGTCCTAACTGTTTCCATTCCATTTGCCAAGTCATTAATTTCTGAATGTGTTTCAAATGCGAGAGGAGGTAGTTGTCAATCTATCATTTTAAAGTTACATTTTTAAACTGTTACTCTGTTTGTTTTAGTTGGAGGGAGTTGGTTAAACTCTCTTCGTGTGACTGCAACCAAATTTGTTTGTGATCTTATTCATAATTTTCAGACTCTGTTTTGTTGTTGTTGATTTCTTTATCTTGTACACTAACAGTTTTATTTCTTTGGAACTAACCAGTCCACTTTCTTTTTAATGTGCATGCAGTGGAGTAAAAATGACCCACAGTTGATAATTTAAACACTTATTATTTTTTAAATTAACGAAAACCCAGATGTTTTACTTATAAATTATGGTCAAGTTTCTTGTGTTTCATAGGTCACTTACTAACTATGAACAACTATTATTCCAATTGTTTACATGTAGTTTGCAAAGTTGTGTATCATGTTTGTACACCTTAATTTCCTGGCAGGAAACTTGACTTTGCTTAACCAACTTTTTTCCCAACCACATTTTGTATTCGAAATGTGATAAAGTAATACATGCATAATCAGAACACATTGAATGTTTTTTGCTCTGACATCCATGTGGCACTACGACTCACAAATAATGCTGTATACTTTGGTGATTTATCATTTCAAACCCCCGCATGAATTGCTACAATATTATTAACATCTTTAATTGATTCTGGGAAGCGGCTGTGGCCGTGGCCCGCTAATCCGTCTGAAATGTCAGCTGCGCTACACCATAGAATACAGCGTGTTCCACAGCTACACGCTCAAGTCCATTGTGCAGTGCAGCTGCTGTACAGTCATGTGTATAATCCGTTGAGTGAAGAATTAATACCGGTGTCAAGGGTTAAGATTTTGTAGTTTTCTGGACCAAAACAAGTTGTATTTTTTTGATATTTTTCCTCCAGTACCAACTCACCTCAGGTCAACTCAGAGAGTCATCATTCCAGTCAGGGGACCACAACTCCCAACACAATGGAAACCCAAGATCTAACCAAGGAATCAAAGGTCAGACAGATTCAATCTCCGCTGTTTCTCAAACTCTGGCTTTGTCTTCAGTGTAATCTATATGACCAAACTGCATGTCTCATGATCCTGGAGACTGAGACAAAGCCAGGGTTTGAGAAATGACCCTAGGTTAAAGCCGTGCATACATTTAAATAAATCTACAGTTGCACTAGCAAGATGAAGGCCATGGGTTCAAATCCTTCCCAGTTAGGCAAATCGGTGTCTTAGAAATTTTAGGCATTTTTAATTAGCACATGCATTGCACTGTGTTTGTTAGACTTTAGCACTTATGGTTTTCTTCCCGAAGGAGTACTGCAACTTGATGTTAAGTTTATTTTATGTTTTGTTTTATCAAATGCCAGGGTGAGAGTGAAGTCCATCGTTATTGTGTCCAAACCCCTGTATCATCCTCTAAGTCCCGACATACCTCCAAGAGACATGAATCTCCTGTCGCTAAGATCCATTGTTGCTCGATGGAGGCTACCCCAATCACAGACACCTCTACTTTCACACTCCTACAACGAAACATCAAGAGCTCCCACCACTTCCAAAAGGCTCAGAATTTCCACTGTGGAGCTGCGGTTACTGCCAAGACAGACCAGACGAAGAGAATTGGTACCTCATCCTCAAGGAATGATAAGAAGGGGCCAGACACTGGAAATGGTGGCAGCGGTGGGATTAGATCAAATCAGGAAGGGTCTCCAACAGAGAATCTTGCAGGTTATCGTATGAGTGTAGCCAGTTTAAAGAAAGCTGGTCTCATTGGTTCAAATTTTTCTAACGTAAACAACAACGCTGAAGAAATTTCAGCTGACAGACACATTGAGGAAGTTAACATACAAGTTCAGCAACAACAAGTTTTTACATCACCAGTTGTAGCAGAGAAGGGAGACACTCTATCGCTTCATTACAGGAATGAGATTGGTGGTGAGAGTAGTGACACAAAAACTGATTCAGATGTCTGGAAGGACATTTGCCAACCCAAGACATTCCGTGATAATTATCGGGATTCGACTGTAAACGAAAATGAAATGCATCATCGACTACGAAGTCAGCCTCCTGAACAGCAGCAGAGACAACAATCTGCAAACAGGGTCAAATCAGCTGGCCAATGTAGCACCATGTCAGAGAGATTAGAACCAAGTAGCTATGAGAGCAGAATGACTCAATTTTATCCGAGAAATTCGGTTCTGAATACATGTACTACTATTGGGAGATCGGTAGTCGGCCGGCCAGTAACCCGCCCATTATCATGTTGTACTAGTGTCCGTTATACACCTTCGTCATCCGGGAAAACTGACAGTGCTCAATTCGTTATGGACAGCATGAAGAAATACAAACCTCTGACAGGTACCGAGGAAGCGACATGCACCACAATGTCTGTCAAGCCGTTTCCTAACAGACCGCGAACCCCAGGCAGCAGTTCAGTGGCAGGGAACCAGGCAATAAAGGAACAGAAGGCAATACGCAGGAAGCAAGGCCAATTACGGAGTCCAAAGAGCCAGGCTAGGGATTGCTATGACGATGACCTCTATGCAGATGACCGGGTCATCTTATCACCACGTACTAACAAGTTTGTCCATGTGCAGCAATTGGCTTTACAGATGCGTGGATTCAGTCTAGTGCCATCGAGTGACCGAGGAGGAACATGTGACGGGGGAAGTATGTTGTGATGGAGGGCAAAGTCTACTGGGTCCAAGTGGGCGTAGAACCATGGGTGAGAGGTCAACGTTTACTGTTATTATAACGTCGGTTATTATAACGTTGGTTATTATAACGTTGGTTATTATAACGTCGGTTATTATAACGTCGGTTATTATAACGTCCCGTTATTATAACGTTCCATTATTATACCGTTCGTTATTATAACGTTGGTTATTATAACGTCGGTTATTATAACGTCGGTTATTATAACGTCCGTTATTATAACGTCCCGTTATTATAGCGTCCCGTTATTATAACGTCCCGTTATTATAACGTCCGTTATTATAACGTCCGTTATTATAACGTCCAATATTATAACGTCCGTTATTAGAACAATTGACCAACACCAAGTAATCAATTAAGCACACTTGTTAGGTGGACTATTATTCAGGCTGTGTCCAGGTTATCATGTTCCAAAAAAATGTACATGTATTCTCTAAGCGGTATTCTCTGGGAAACCTTAAAACGGTTGTGGTTATTTCAGAGTCTGGTGTTATCAATTGCATTGATTGTTTAAAAGTAATATTGTTTTGACTTGCTGTGAATTTAATTTGTGTTAACTTTAAAAGAACTGTTTGTTTATAATGAAGAGGATTATAAATTTGTACATTTCAGCTTATAAATCTTTTAATATTTAAACTTTCAACGTTGGCTCCTCTGGATCCGTCTATCAATTTGTATACAAATTATATACGATATGTCGCAAATTTATAAATAATCAACATATGATCTTTGTCATTCCAATTTTGTCAATCAAATGTGGAAAAAAGCTTAGCTTTCAAAGGTCTGTCTGGGTGTTGAATGTTGATTTCATGTGTTGACGAATATAAACCATTTTGAGAGCTTTCAATTCTGCTGGTCCTTGTCAGTTTTTAAGACTTAATGCTGAAGTTATTGTTATTATATTATTTATTTATTAAAATGGTTAGGGATTAGCCTTGCATTTTTAACCAAAATAGGCAAACATTTTGTTTAAAAAAAAAGAAAATTGTAAGTGGTTAGCCTTGCATTTTTATCAAAAATGGGCAAATACTGAGTTTTATGATAAATTGACAATTATAAGGGGTTAGCCTTGTATTTTTATCAAAAATAAACAAATATTGAGTTTTATGGCAAATTGAAAACTGTAAGGGGTTAGCCTTGCATTTTTATCAAAAATGGGCAAAAATTGACTTTTATGATAAATTTGAAATTGTAAGGGGTTAGCCTTGGATTTGTATCAAAAATTGGCAAATATTGAGTGTTATGATAAATTGACATTTATAAGGGGTTAGCCTTGCTTTTTTATCAAAAAATAGCAAAAATTGACTTTTATGATGAATTCGAAATTGTAAGGGGTTAGCCTTGCATTTTTATCAAAAATGGGCAAATATTAAGTTTTATGATAAATTGACAATTATAAGGGGTTAGCCTTGCTTTTTTATCAAAAATGGGCAAATATTGAGTTTTATGATAAATTGACAATTATAAGGGGTTAGCCTTGCATTTTTATCAAAAAGGGCACAAATTGAGGGTTTTTAAAAACTACAAATTGTAAGGGGTTAGCCTTGCATTTTTATCAAAAAGGGGCAAAAATTGAGTTTTCTTGAAAAATGTACAATTGTAAGGGGTTAGCCTTGCATTTTTATCAAAAAGGGGCATAAATTGAGTTTTATGATAAATTCGAAATTGTAAGGGTTAGCCTTGGATTTTTATCAAAAATAGGCAAATATTGAGTTTTATGATAAATTGACAATTATAAGGGGTTAGCCTTGCATTTTTATCAAAAAGGGCACAAATTGAGGGTTTTTAAAAACAAAATTGTAAGGGGTTAGCCTTGCATTTGTATCAAAAATAAACAAATATTGAGTTTTATGGCAAATTGAAAACTGTAAGGGGTTGGCCTTGCATTTGTATCAAAAATGGGCAAAAATGGAGTTATCTGACAAAATCGAAATTGTAAGGGGTTAGCCTTGCATTTGTATCAAAAATAAACAAATATTGAGTTTTATGGCAAATTGACAATTATAAGGGGTTAGCCTTGCTTTTTTATCAAAAATGGGCAAATATTGAGTTTTATGATAAATTGACAATTATAAGGGGTTAGCCTTGCATTTTTATCAAAAAGGGCACAAATTGAGGATTTTTAAAAACTACAAATTGTAAGGGGTTAGCCTTGCATTTTTATCAAAAAGGGGCAAAAATTGAGTTTTCTTGAAAAATGTACAATTGTAAGGGGTTAGCCTTGCATTTTTATCAAAAAGGGGCATAAATTGAGTTTTCTGAAAAATTTACAATTGTAAGGGGTTAGCCTTGCATTTTTATCAAAAAGGGGCATAAATTGAGTTTTCTGAAAAATTTACAATTGTAAGGGGTTAGCCTTGCATTTTTATCAAAAATGGGCAAATATTGAGTTTTATGATAAATTCGAAATTGTAAGGGGTTAGCCTTGGATTTTTTTCAAAAATAGGCAAATATTGAGTTTTATGATAAACATTTTTATCAAAAAGGGCACAAATTGAGGGTTTTTAAAAACTACAAATTGTAAGGGGTTAGCCTTGCATTTGTATCAAAAATAAACAAATATTGAGTTTTATGGCAAATTGAAAACTGTAAGGGGTTGGCCTTGCATTTGTATCAAAAATGGGCAAAAATTGAGTTTTATGATAAATTGACAATTATAAGGGGTTAGCCTTGCATTTTTATCAAAAAGGGCACAAATTAAGGGTTTTTAAAAACTACAAATTGTAAGGGGTTAGCCTTGCATTTTTATCAAAAAGGGGCAAAAATTGAGTTTTCTTGAAAAATGTACAATTGTAAGGGGTTAGCCTTGCATTTTTATCAAAAATGGGCAAATATTGAGTTTTATGATAAATTGACAATTATAAGGGGTTAGCCTTGCATTTTTATCAAAAAGGGCACAAATTAAGGGTTTTTAAAAACTACAAATTGTAAGGGGTTAGCCTTGCATTTTTATCAAAAAGGGGCAAAAATTGAGTTTTCTTGAAAAATGTACAATTGTAAGGGGTTAGCCTTGCATTTTTATCAAAAAGGGGCATAAATTGAGTTTTCTGAAAAATGTACAATTGTAAGGGGTTAGCCTTCCATTTGTATCAAAAATAAACAAATATTGAGTTTTATGGCAAATTGAAAATTGTAAGGGGTTAGCCTTGCATTTTTATCAAAAATGGGCAAATATTGATTTTTATGATAAATTTGAAATTGTAAGAGGTTAGCCTTGGATTTTTATCAAAAATGAAAAAAAAAATGAGTTTTATGATAAATTGACAATGATAAGGGGTTAGCCTTGCATTTGTATCAAAAATAAACAAATATTGAGTTTTATGGAAAATTGAAAACTGTAAGGGGTTAGCCTTGCATTTGCATCAAAAATGGGCAAAAATTGAGTTATCTGACAAAATCGAAATTGTAAGGGGTTAGCCTTGCATTTTTATCAAAAATTGGCAAATATTGAGTTTTATGATAAATTGACATTTATAAGGGGTTAGCCTTGCTTTTTTATCCAAAAATTGACTTTTATGATAAATTCGAAATTATAAGGGGTTAGCCTTGCATTTTATCAAAAAGGGCACAAATTGAGGGTTTTTAAAAACTACAAATTGTAAGGGGTTAGCCTTGCATTTTTATCAAAAAGGGGCAA
This sequence comes from Crossaster papposus, assembly GCA_037893245.1. NCBI lineage: Eukaryota > Metazoa > Echinodermata > Asteroidea > Velatida > Solasteridae > Crossaster > Crossaster papposus. Next base: position 1,573,089 of record JBAIAA010000465.1, read on the forward strand.
AAATTTAGTTTTCTTGAAAAATGACAGATTGTAAGGGGTTAGCCTTGCATTTTTGTAAAAGATAGGCATAATTTGAGTTTTCTGAAAGGGGTTAAAATTGCATTTTTTACAAAAATATAAAAAGGGGAAAAAAAGGGAAAACAGCTGACATTTTGATCAAAATGTTCTATAACAAACCTATTATATTTGGTCATTTTGACAACTGGCTTTTACACAAACTTTAAAATCGTTTAGATGTATGGAAATAAATACACACTGGTTTGAATTGGTGCTGTAAATCTTGAAATTGACTCAAGACATAATGACATGCACTTTGTTTACGTGTGGGTGCTTTCTTATAGAAGTCGGGTGGGGACGAGATCCACCAAGCTCAAATAGGACAGCTCACGTAAGCAAAGTGGGACACCATAATGTCTTGGGTCTATTGGGCCAAAGTTTGAACATAATCCCATTCTTTTTCTCAAATCAACAAAATACACCTGCTTCAAAAGCAAACTGTGATCCACAGATCTTTTATGACAGCATTTTAAGTAACACACCACCCTGGATGTCGAGGCAATATGAAGTAAAACTACAAATCTAGAAAACAACACAGAAAATGGCTTGGAAAAGTGTTCTCTAATTTACTATTTGTGTCCAATGCCTTTAGAGTAGAAACATGCACAATTTCTACCAATATATCACCAAACTTTATACAACAACTTTTTTCCTAAAAAGTATTCTAGAAATGAAAATATTCCTTTTAGTTTACAGTAATAAATACCCATTTTATTACCTATGATCTTGCATATTTACACATTTGATTAATACAATTATTGTGGATGTCTGCTGCTTGCAGTCTGGACGGAACATTAGCTGGAATCCAACACATGAATAATAAGGAATCAGGTAAGTATACAGTATAAAAGTACAAGGCTTTGTGGACGGAATAGAATGAATGACTAGTTGCACGAGTACTAATCAGTACATGAACTTTAAATTCGTGTAGATACAAAGTAGTTCATAAATAATTATATGTACGAATACATCATCCAGTTACCCACAAACCTCTTTGGCTCAGACTGGCAAAATCAATTGATTAATTTGATATAGTTTGCTTTTTAGGAGATTGATAGGCCTGTACCTACCAGTTATCTTGTTTATATGTTGATGAAATTTGACTAGTCACAGTGTTCAAACAAATTGTGATCAAATTGTGTTTTACAAATACATGGCAAGGGAAGTGGAATATTTTATTTAAGTGTAAACTGATCAATAGGAGGGTTAAAAGCAAAGAACCAAGTGAATGACCCAGTTTAAGTGAATGGTAACCTAGGTCAAGGGAATGCATAACCAAGGTGACCCAGGTCAAGTGATGCATGACCCAGGTCAAGTGATGCATGACCCAGGTCAAGTGATGCATGACCCAGGTCAAGTGATGCATGACCAAGGTCAAGTGATGCATGACCAAGGTCAAGTGATGCATGGCCAATGTCAAGTGATGCATGACCAAGGTCAAGTGATGCATGACCCAGGTCAAGTGATGCATGACCCAGGTCAAGTGATGCATGACCCAGGTCAAGTGATGCATGACCCAGGTCAAGTGATGCATGACCAATGTCAAGTGATGCATGACCAATGTCAAGTGATGCATGACCAAGGTCAAGTGATGCATGACCCAGGTCAAGTGATGCATGACCCAGGTCAAGTGATGCATGACCAAGGTCAAGTGATGCATGACCAAGGTCAAGTGATGCATGACCAAGGTCAAGTGATGCATGACCCAGGTCAAGTGATGCATGACCCAGGTCAAGTGATGCATGACCCAGGTCAAGTGATGCATGACCCAGGTCAAGTGATGCATGACCCAGGTCAAGTGATGCATGACCCAGGTCAAGTGATGCATGACCCAGGTCAAGTGATGCATGACCCAGGTCAAGTGATGCATGACCCAGGTCAAGTGATGCATGACCCAGGTCAAGTGATGCATGACCCAGGTCAAGAGCCTTATGCCATGCAACTTTATGTCAAGATGATGACGATTCAAATTAATTTGACCAAACAGACATTTACCATAGAGCTTTGTGGTAACTGATTACGAGCACATTATCACTGGACTCTACTTGATTCAAACCTTGTTTTTGTTACACTCTGTTCATGAGAAGTCATAGGAATTATAGCGTGGTTGTCTCGGCGGTAACGTTGGAGGGCGCTGTAACTGCATTGCTGCACGCGCTGTGGACGGCCGTGCCAAACGAGATAACCGATGAGCTAGGTTAGGAGGAGTGTTCACCGATGACCGGATAACAGGTTGACGATGATCAATATTCTTAGGTTCTGGCAAAACATTCGGTGGATTAATCCTGCAGAAAAATATCAAATCAAGTGACAAATCTCCAGTGATATAGTCAATATAAATTGTGTCTTGTTTTGTTAGATGCATTTGTAAAATTATTTTGTTTACTTACTTGAATTTTCTGGCGCCAATGATAGGCCCAGAGAACGGCCTGTTTTCTATTGGGACAATTGGAGGCGGCGAGTAAGGCATCAATGCTGGACTAGTCTGTCCTGAATCATTAGGATCTATATCATCATCCCTGGAGACACACATGTGTTGAAGATGTTGATAAAGACCTTGGTGCTCCTCAAAGGAACGAACTCGCACTCTTCTAGACCGGAAATCATCTGCAATGTGAGGAGAATAATACTCAATAAAACAATCCGAAACTGAGGTGGTTTAAAACCCCTGCTTGCAAATCTGGGCTCAATATGCGTCTATGTTTTGTTTAAGAATAACACTATCTGTTAAAAAAAAAAAAAGTTTTAAATATTCAAGAAGTCTGCACTTTTAAACAGGAGGTCGTGGGTTAAAGTCCCACCCAATTAGTTTGTGAATTTTTTTTCACAATCCCTTGGGACAACATGGACAGTACGTATCAATAACGATAGTGAGGAGATAACGCAATACTAAAGCTTCAAATAAATTGAGTAAGAAACAGGTGAAGTTGGAGATGAAGTGTGTGTCCTTAAGCAAGGCAATTAAACCACTATTGCTTCGTCCTTCGGATGGGACGTAAAGTTGTAGGTCCCGTGTGTTGTATAATTTATAATGTGTGTATATATCTTTCCCATTATAACATTATAACATTGTATAATGCACGTAAAAGAACCCAGACCACTTATCGCTAAGAGAAGGGGTTTGCCCCGGTGTTCCTGGCTGACACAGCCTCTGTCTACGGGTTTCTTCTGGCTTACGAGCTACAGTGCCTTGAGCACTTTTGAAGGATCCTTGGTTTCATTACCAGAAAATAATAATAATAATAATAATAATAATAATGTTGCAAAGTAATTCAAAGTTATTGACAATAAGTGCACTGAAGTAGATCCTTGGGAATCGTCTTGTCTATGCAACTTACTGGCTGTCTTAGGTCTAACTGCTCTACTCTTTGGCGCTTGTGGAATTCTTGGAGATAACGAATGAGGCGGTGTGGGTTCTTGATCCAACTCTCTTGATGCTAATGATTCTGGGTAATCTGACGTAGGTGATGGAGAGGCGTCAAGTCCGTAATCCTCATCATAGCCTAGGTGGTTGTTATTGGTGAAGTATTCCGGATGAGACTCGTTCTCGTCGTCTTCATCACTAGTACTGTGGTGTATCTTCAAGACTTGGGGCTCCGACTCCTTGATGCGAGACAGTATTTTTCTAGAAAAAAAAAGAAGAAATTAACCAATAATTATTTGGTTGGTTAATTAATACCATCTGGTACAGGTGCTAATGAGTTTCCACTGTAAGACTATTACAGCATACGTACAAGTTTATTTCAACTGGTACGGAAAAAGTGTTTCTCGGAGCGACTTACGCTTCATGTTGTTCCTTCCACTCCTTCAACTCTGCAAAGATATCTTCTTTACTCTTGCCATCGTCCTCTTCTTCTAAGATGTAGGAATGTTCAGGTTGATGTTGGAACATCGAGAAGAGACTTGGCGTCTGGTAGGCTGTTACCGTGTCCTAGAAAATAATTAGAATATTTAATAAGACAGAAACGATTTAAGATCAATATTTATATTGTGTTGTGGCTGTACTTTTTGTTATAAACTTATTCAGGAAATTATTTATCATGTGAGTTTTAGAGCAATTATAGCATCAACTAGGGAATAATTGTCAATCTTGTCACACTTGTAGATTATTTAGGACTTTATCAATAATTTCATCCAAAAAACAAATTTTAATTTAGATTTTTGTCAAGCTGAGAGAATGAACTTGTTTGGCCTGTCTATCTAGTACCTTATTTGGCCTGTCTATCTAGTACCTTATTTGGCCTGTCTATCTATTACCTTATTTGGCCTATCTATCTATTACCTTATTTGGCCCGTGTATCTATTACCTTATTTGGCCTGTCTATCTAGTACCTTATTTGGCCTGTCTATCTAGTACCTTATTTGGCCTGTCTATCTAGTACCTTATTTGGCCTGTCTATCTATTACCTTATTTGGCCTATCTATCTATTACCTTATTTGGCCCGTCTATCTAGTACCTTATTTGGCCCGTGTATCTATTACCTTATTTGGCCTGTCTATCTATTACCTTATTTGGCCTGTGTATCTATTACCTTATTTGTCCTCCGCCTTTTCCTGAGTGCTGTGATTGGGTTTCCACACATTACTCCTCCACTTCCGTGTGTCAAATCACTGGCATCTTCCTGCGTTGGGTGGATGTCTGAACCTGAACAAACAGAAAATAATAACCCAGGATTTCAGAAAATACGCCATGGGAACTAGCTAATGACAATAAAACCTCAAGGTAAACCTTTTGTTACCACCTGTTTCATTTCTCTCCCCTTACCCCCTGTATCTGGTCTCTCTCCTTGTGACGTTCCTGGTCGTCTACCCAAAGCTGTACCTGGTCTAGAACCTAAACTACTTCCTGGTCTACCACTACATGATCCTGGTCTAGCTGAGCAAGGTCTCCGTCTAGAAGCTGAGGATGGTCGTGCAGTTTCCGGCCTACAGTCTGTATTTGAATGAAGAAAGAAACAATGAATGCTTGAAGAAGAACAGCAAGACCACTCTTGACAAGTCTGCTGTCAAATCAATTGCACACTTTCACGCTACAATGCAAACACTAGCTGCACACAAGTTATTAATTGAACAAAAAATAATTCACCTCAAACTAAACCTGAAACAGGTGTCTGACAGATGCACAACTTTGCTTATTTAAAAAAAAACTACAAACTCGAGAGTTTTGAAAATGATACTAAGACCGTTAGGACCAATCACTGCAATATGACGTCGCCTTAACTTTGCTTCAATAGTTCGTTTTCCTGAACTTTTGTCTAAGATAAAATAAACAATAATTTGACAATTTAGTTCACTAATGTTGGATTTTTTCCCCTCATCACTGACACAAATTTATCAAGGACAAAAACCATCACAATTTTTTAATTTACATCTCCCTCACAAAAATCCTATCGTATTATAGTAAATATATTAAATATTAACACAACAGGCATCTTTCCAATAAGACAACTGATTTGAATAGTTGACACTGACCTTTGACCTCTAGCTTTTCATTTGACCCTTGATCTTTGATAGCCTCATTAACCAATAGCCATTCCATACTGATGTTGGCTGAGGTTCTTCCCAGGCTAGATGGCGTAATGGACAGAGGCTCATCATCAAGTATCCTGAGTTGGGGAACGGCTCTGGACGTGGCTGCTCGGTAGTCAAATTCACCTTCTTCCTCCTGTTGAAGATAAGGAAACAAAGAGCTTTTATTTCCTAAAACAGTTGGCGTCTGCATTATGAACTAGGAAGTGTCCAAAGCAAGTATGTAAATAATTTAACCAAGTAATCAACCGAAAACAAACCAACTGATAAATAAAGTGATCTATATTTCATGATCTGACGAAGTCACACTTTATTCACAAGTTGTGATGTGTTAGAAATGTTCAATGGCTAATATCGTAGCCAAATTAACTTGTGCTTACCTTATCATAACCAACAGAGGGCGCTTGGCAAACTGGGTTGCCTTCTAACGTCAGCGTATTGAGTTTAGGACACAAACTTAAGAACTCAACTTGAGACATGTCATCAATGTTGTTCCTGTATACAAATACCAACATATAACAAAACACATTAATTTTTTTATATTTTAGCCAATTTCACATGAATTTAGGTCCTTGTTCTACACTTACCCCTCCAAGTCTAATAACTGCAAGCACTCCAACATACTGCAAGAACTAAGATCTGATATGTCATTATACGCTAGGTACAGCTCCTAGAAAATAAAGACAAACAGTGTAACGAAGTTCATGAGTGAAATTATTCTTAATAAATAAATTAAATAATTAATATAAAAATATTAATAAATTAATAAAAAAAATACATGAAGGACCCACCTGAAGGGAGGACATGGAACCTATTCCATCCAGATCACTCAATGAACACCTAGGCAGCCATACAACCTGTAAGTTTTCTAATGATGTGCCAAGATCACGCACTGTAGCAATGATGCTATTGCTGAGTTTCAAGTATTTTAGGTTGGGAACCATGGTGCCTGGTGATAGATCAAAACAACATACATGTATAATTTATTACATATGGTTGAGGTTGATTACAAATTGAAGCATTGTAGGAATTATATAATTAATGAGCTCTTTTCACAACTTGCAGTGGTCACATTTCAGGTTACATATCACAGTGTACTCAACTACTGTTACATAAAACAAATCCTTTCCTCTCTCATAGCTTATAAGTTAAGTTGGGGTATGATAGGGTTAGCTGGCTCCGTTTTGGCATCGAGAGAGGTGGGGTTAATAAAAACGGTTTACAAATTCTGGCCATCCCACCTGTGAATTTACGTAATAATTTTGTATTAACGAGAGTAGACTATACAAGTTCTACAAAGACTAAATAATGTGGAAGACCAGATAAGAAAACTTTAAAGATTAGTGGAAAGGCTTCTATCTATAGCATAAATGCTCACCGAAATTCCCTAAACTTGTTTCCGTGGTGTCAACTCTCATCTCCAGATATTTGACATCATCAAGATCATCTACACCTGACATTTCTTTCTGTAATTACAAAAGAGATTTGTAAAGGTTGAACTTTGTAACATTATTTATTTACTACCTCCAACATTTCAGTTCTTGTAATTTTTGTTTTAGAACAATCACTTTCAGAAATGTGATTTACCATTTTTGCTGAGGAGAGATAGTCTTCCAATAGGAACTCTGTATCTTCCACAGGAATTGGTTGAGGATTGACAGCGGCACTGCCAAAATCAGTGATATGTACAGAAGCCATAATGGGGAGTTTACATATACCTGGGGGAAAAAAGCCCTGTCGAGTGGAATAAATCATGAAAAAGTAGAATATGAATCAATAGAAAACACCTGTACCAACAGAATATAATTATCTACATTCAACAATCTAACTTAATTTAATTTGCGCGACTGCAAACATAGGGCAAGATAGCTCAGTTGGTAGAGCTAGAGCACAGGTCTGAAAGAATACAGTATCCTAAGTTACCAACCCTTATTGGTTGTGTAACGTTACAAAGTAATTGCTAGGCCTGTGGAGAATTGAGGTCATTTTCAAAAGTATTTTGTTTACAAAATTGGAGGCGACAACGGGCCCCGCTCAAATTAGAGTGAAATTAAAGGTGTTGTTTATTATTCCAAAATGACTTTATCAACCTAAAGTATAATTCTCTCAATTCTAATGACACCGTAGTTTGTAATTTGAACAGTTTCTTACGGAGTTACGGTACAAAATGCAATTTTCGTCTGCGTTTTTAGGTTGCCGTCTTGTGAGTTGTGGTTTTGCGTGTTCACGGTGCGTCGTATCCTTTAGTCAGTGTGCGAGGGTACCCGGATGCGTGATGCATCTGGTTAGCCTCGCACACCTTAAAGGCTACGTGCGTTGTGGGAGTCGCCATATTTATTTTCGCACTGCATTTTGACGTCATTGTCGTTGCTATTTATACCCTAAAATTGTCTACAAAAATCAAAACACTGCCCTCTATCTACGACATATCCGTTGTTTTTTAACGTCGCAAGCTAGTTTAGCAAGTCCAATATTCCCCAATATAAACTCCACTTCAAAGTGGATTTTGTTCCCTATCTAGGATCAGGGCCCCTAGATACGCAATCGCCAAATAAGAAATGTTTCCCAGTCTCAGATTGAGACTAGAGTCAGAAATCAGAATCAGGTCTTTTCAACATTTTTGCAATGACCATACTGGCATACAGACTTACTGTACAATATTATTATTGTCAATCATACAAATTTTAAAAAGGCAAAAGAGTGTAAGCTAGCCCCATTGTGTGGTCGTATAATCATGGAGGAATGGACTCCCTCGGGAGTCCGTAAGGAGTATATACGGCCACAGAATAGGGCTAGAGTAAACAGGTAAACCAATGTGTTATACTTGTTACCAGGTTACTCCGACCGGCGGCAGTCAGACAGATCTCGACGCCATTTTGTATTTTTGTTTCTCCAGTAAATAGCCTGCCGACAATGGATTTTCCTGAATAATTCAACAGATATTCCAAACATTAATCGTAATTTCTCTCATTTTGTTAAATGGTGGTCAGAATAATACGGTCTGCTTGCTATCACCCAATTAATAATTAGCTTAATCGTAAAACAAAATCGTTTTAGTAAACTCCACCATGAAGTAAGGCATGATTTCACCGAACTATACCCCCTTTGTCGAAATGGAATCGCTTCGGCCTTTAATCTTGGGCCGTTTTCAAAACCCTAGTTTAGAATAATCGGCTCCTTTACATTTGCCGAACTGCATGAACGAAGGCAAGTGGAGACAAAGCTGAAGTTTGAAAGATTGCCTAAAACCCGGTGAGAATGACGTCACTTGTAAGCAAAAATGGCAACCACCACGGAACTGACGCTGGAACGAGGTAAGGAATAACCCTTTTTGGTTACTTATGTGTAAATGTTTGTATGCTTTTAATCCTTATTGTTTAGATGAAAGTTTCAAGTCGTGATCCACCTGGTGTTGTATGGCCATGTTGTTGTAAAAAAATGTATTTCGCGGTAAAATAGAGTTGGTGCGTCGAAGTCGAATGGAAGCCTTTTCGAGTCAACAACTGGAGTCGTACTCGGACCCATGCCAACTCGGACCCACGACCAATTCGGTCCTAGTGCTATGCTCGGACCCACGACCAACTCGGACCCAGACTAATTCAGAGCCAAACCAACAATTTTTTTCTTGACAAATGACAGATGACAGATTTGGTATTCGTTTTTTAAATAAAATATTAAAAGCCTCTTCTAGTTCTAGACAGAAGTTAACGGGACGTAGCTAGTTAAGCTAGTTTACTTGCCACTAGTAGTAGTGATGCAGTTGTCTTAGATTTAGGATCTGCATACATGCACCTATCAGTTTGTCATCCGTCTCTCCACCACAAGAAACTAAGGAACTCTTCGTGTTCGCCGACTGATGCTGAGATAAAATTGATGATCTAGCTGACAGATCTTTTCCGAAGATTCAAGCTGAATTCAGGATGAGCATCATGTTAACGACTTGTAATTTTTCCTGTTTTGCAGATGTCTCAAGGGCCATTGAGTTACTGCAGCACCTACAGCAAAGTAAGTGCTAGAACCTAATAAAGAATTCCTGAGATTCCGGTTACACTGGCCAACAAAAAAGAGGGGGAGTTTTCTCTGCCACATAATGTTTCATATGGCTTTACCATAGTTCATACTATTTTTATAGACCTTATGCATTAAGGCATGTAAGGTGGCACTAGCTTTGTATCGCTTAGGCATTTAACTTAGGACATTTTATTATTATAATTTGCAGATAAAACCCGATTCATTTACTTGTGCAACATTGTAAAGAGAAAGTTGCTTTCTGAGAGAGTTCACTGTCAGTATAAGCAAGTAATTTGGAGCATCCTACACCCAATGATAAAATTATATATAAAAAAAGAAGCTGCTGTCCCACCCTAAGACACATAATCCCTCACCCTGCCCCTACAGGAAGGGATCCTTTAGGCTCAGCATTGTAATCCCATAAAACGATATCCTCTCCAGCTATAATATTTCAAAGCCTTGTGGTTTGATTTAGAGCACCAGTAAGCTGTGTCATTTCACTAACTTATCTGATTATGATTGACAGATAAAAAAAAGTAGAGGTTGGTACTTGTAGTCCAGACAAATTGCCCAAATATATCTTGATTTTTTTTTCTCCAAAAATAATCTGTATTTAAACAATGTGAGATACACATGAATTGTAAATGATAAAGTTTGATCATTGTTATTGTTTTTGGTAAGAAAATCAAGGATTCCTCAAAAGCATCTTTGGGACTGTAAGCTGGAAGAAACCTGTAGAGAAAAGATAATGAGAAGAAATTACAAATAAGAGGTTGAAGGAAAACCCATAGAATCAGGCAGGGACTGAAAACCTACCGGTACTACACATATTGACCCAGGTGTGCCAAGGAGACTCACAGTGTTGCAAGGCAAGGAAAGAACCGCTACGCCAACCTGACTGCCCAGTATTTAAAATCCAACATACATCTCTGATGATTTAGCAACAATGAAATTTACCCTCTACTTTGTCTTGCAGATGTACGGGATGTCCCACCGCAGAAGTTAACTGCTCTACAGAAGGTTCTTGAGAGCGAGTTTTTCACAGCGGTGCGAGAGGTTTATGAGCATGTTTATGAGACGGTGGATATACAGGGTGATCCTGAGATCAGAGCTAATGCAACAGCTAAAGTAAGAGTTCCTAGTAGCAGAGCTGCATTTATCTCTTGTCAAGTACATGTATGCCTTTATAAAGGATATGATCTTATTGTTAGGATTAATGTGCTTAGACATCACTGAGTAATTGCTCTTAACCACAACCCTGCTAAATGCAAAATAATGCACAAAGTTGTTGCATACTGTTGTATTTAGCAGCCAACAGAAGTCCCTGTGCCTTAATTGTTGCATCTTGTTAAATGTTTTCTTGAAAATGTCTTCTATAGGCCACTGTAGCAGCATTTGCAGCAAGCGAAGGCCATGCCCATCCTCGGGTCGTTGAACTTCCTAAGACTGACGAGGGTCTTGGCTTTAATGTCATGGGAGGCAGGGAGCAAAATTCGCCCATCTACATCTCTCGTATCATTCCTGGGGGCGTGGCTGATCGACATCGAGGACTTAAGAGGGGGGACCAACTCTTATCAGTCAACGGAATTGTAAGATCTCTTTACAAATTTACAGACACCCTTTTTTTACATGTCAATTATATACCATTTGCCATATTTGCATACTGGAGCCATCTGTGGCTTTTTCTTTATATTTTTGGGATGCTTGGGATGCAGCTAAACAACAACAGAAACAAACTTAAAACTAGTCAGGGTTTACCCATTTACACTTGAACTAAAAGTCTGAATTTAGGACTGTGTGTTTATACGCAGTGACTCGGTCAGTCAGAGGAGAGTAAAGGCCGGTTCATACTCGGCGCGAAAGCAAACGCGAACGCGAATTTGTGACGTCAGGGCGAGTTTTCGCGATGCGAAATCGCAAAAGTTGAACACATTTCAACTTGGGCGAATGTTCGCAGCAAATGCTTCGTGACATCAAATTCGTATCGCAATCGCTTTCGCGTGAAGTATGAACTGGCCTTTAGTAGGCCGGCCCTTTGGGTCTGTGTTTAATGTTCCTTACCTATGATGATTCATTTGCAGTCAGTAGAAGGTGAGCAACATGAGAAGGCAGTGGAACTGTTGAAATCAGCCAAGGATCGAGTCAAGTTAGTTGTTCGATATACACCCAAGGTGTTGGAAGAAATGGAAGCCAGATTTGACAGACAGAGAGCCGCACGCAGACATAATGCTAACCAGATGAGTTCATTCGAAAAGTGAGTAAATCAGAAAAGAATTGCTGTTGCATGATGGTTGTAAAGATTGTGAATAATTCAGTTCGGGGACCATTAGAAATGATGCATGTTTAGTGTGTGCAGCTCCCTACAAGTAATAATGACAAATGTTGTACAAGGCTACTGGTGTACCTTTACTATTACTTGCATTTGAATAACAAATTATGATTTTCTTTTCTCTTCTCCAGTATTTAATTAGATTCCACCTGATTACCGTCAAGCTTCATATTCATGTCAATCAACCAGCCAGTTAGGCCCAAGATAGACTTCCTTATGTAAGAATTGTCAGTCATGGAATTGTGCTATTTGAATATTCTGCTTTGTATTCAGTCATGGATGACACTGCAGGTTTGTTGGTCAGTGATATATTTATGCTTTATTTGTATGTTATCGTGACATTTGTAAACAAAAATACAGGGAATTGGCCATTTTTGGCCAACACAAAAAACATGAATTCAGGATATATTAATATAAGTCGAGCACGATTGGTGGATCTACACATGTACGTCATTGGTTGATCTCGCCGCCATCAGTCGATCACATTTCCTTCAAGTTGTTAAAATTACCATGTGACTTAACAGCCATAATTTCTAAACAATCACCAAAAGTGCATATATATGTAGGATGTGTGTCATCTTAGATAGTTAACCAGTTTGTGCCAGAGAACGTATATACACGCAACATTTGTCCGAGATTCAAAACAGGTGACGCATAAACACGTCACGAGCAAGGCCGGAAATGCGTGGGTGGGCTTCCTGATACTATCGGCCTGAACCCGCCTCGAATCGTATTTCGTTAAAAAAAATCTCGCGCCGTGGCTCGGTGAATAATCCCGGCGCAAACTGGTTAATGGTAACCTGTGACTTTCGTGTCTATTTTTATTAATTACATAAACATGGCCGTTTGGCCAAACAATTGTACATATATACTGCATGTTATTACCAAGAAAGGGATGGGGAAAATTATGATCAGATACAGAATCGTTGGTTCATTTAAGTTGGAGGAAGTTGTTAATCACAAGTGGTCCTGTATACTGGACTTTACATCTAGAATAAAGGTATTGTAAAATTAACCATAATGGGATACATAGGATGCCCTGAACTGGTCTTTAATTATTGTAAAACCTTTCCTATAAGTGCTAACAGGAAAATTGTAATGCACTGTTTGTACAGTGACGTTTCCCATTGAACTTTTTCTTTAGCGGCCTCGCGTTAATTTACTGAGACATGCCTTTGCGTAATTCTACCGTACGTTCTCACTAGAACTTTGAATGTTTTAATGCAACAGAATGTTTATTGGCCTCGCAAAGCTGGCAGAATGTCACACATTGCGACTGCTTTTGGCCTGGTACATGCAGTTTTACATCACTGTCGCAGTAAGTCGACAGGGATCGTTAGTTCCCAATGGATTTAATGTTGTCATTCGACAGAAAAGTCGCAGTACGTTAACCCAAAAAGTTCAATGGGAACACAGCTTTACTGCCGTTTTGTAACAAAATGCAGAAATAAATTCCAAAACCATGGTATAAGTTGGAACTGTTGTTACAGTCTTGTTTCTATGTGCACATCTTTGAAGTTACTTTCTACGTGTATTAGTATTGACAACAATCCGCCAGAATATTGTTTTACAATCGGGGGCGTAATCCTTTACAATTTGATGGATATTCATAATTACAAATGACCAGAATAACCTCAAATGATTAATACTTTTTTCTACATGTATCCACCATAATTTTAAAGGAAGTTTTACAGATAGTGACCCTATTTCAACCTTTAATCCATAAAATGCGAGCATAAATGCACTGCCCAGGAAATCTGTGGCAATATTCAGAGAAGTTGGTTGTCCAAAAATAAATTCTTGTTTACCATACATGTACATTTCAACAATATTTTGTGTAGCTACGGAAATGCTTTTTTGTTATGGAGAAATGTACAGGTTCGTCTCAATGTAATGCCTGGATTAGATTTTGTCTTAACATTAATTGTTTTGAGAATTCAGGAATAAAAAATAAGGTAACAAATTAAACTAAAATGTACGGGTAGGCTGATGATAAACGCTTTTTTTTTTTATAGTGGGAAAGGTTGAGTGGGACAAGCAAGGGGAATTCCCTTGTCTGTATAATGTCAGACATGTACAGCATCGCTGCAGTCAAGTCTCACTGAATATACACGTACTCGTTTACACAAATTGCACCAAATATACAAAAATATGACTACATCGACAACTATGATGTTCAATATAAACTATTGATCAAATGATGCAGGTTTTTGTTAGTATTATAAAGGCTAGGCAAAAAGACGGGTAAATATAAATAAGTTGATGTTCTAACGTGTAGTTTTTCAACATTTTAAAGATAGAGTACATGTATATAGGCTTAATACCTGTTGCAAATCCCAACAGTAAACAATCAAATTATTGGTGGTATATTATTGAGACATTTCCTTGTGAAATCCGTCCGTTTGGAACATGCTGTCATTTTGAAGTAAACATTTGAAGGTCATTTCCAAAGATGTGTCAAGCAACACTTAAAACATTTTTTAAGTTTGTAATTGGGCAATTCTGTGAATGGGCGGGCACAAGCGTTGACGCGGCAATTTGGTGTGTGGCATCGTGTAGCTGCAATTGGCTGCCAATTAAATGAGAACCTGTACCAGATAGTGCTTTTGAATTCCCTGAATATGACTGGGTAATCCTTAATTTACAGCATTCAGCAGCTAAACATTCACTAGGTTACGTTTACATGTAGCAACGATCTTTAGATTTGAGCACATTTGCTGATTATGCACCAATTAAAATAGGCCTACAATGTACTGATCTTTAACCAGTTCGCGCCGGATGACGTATATAAACGCAAAAATTTCCCAAAATTCAAAACAGATGACGCTTAAACACGCCAAGTTTAAGTTCGGAAATGTATGTCACCAGCGCGCAAGGCCGGAAATGCGTGGGTGTGCTTCTCGGCACTATCAGCCTGAACACGCTTCGGATCGAGTTTCGTTAAAAATAATCCCGCCCATCGGCTCGGCGCGAACTGGTTAAACACTAAGAAAAGAAATGAACACCAATAACAAGTTTTAAAAAATATGGAAATCCTGAAGGGTAACAAAGCAATAACATGAAAATAGGGTTATAAAATTAAATTACCATTCTGATATAAAAAGCCAATAATC
Organism: Crossaster papposus; assembly: GCA_037893245.1. Lineage (NCBI taxonomy): Eukaryota > Metazoa > Echinodermata > Asteroidea > Velatida > Solasteridae > Crossaster > Crossaster papposus. The sequence goes on from JBAIAA010000465.1 coordinate 1,588,128, forward strand.
ATATACAATGAAATACAAAACAAATGTTTAACAGCTCTAGATATTATTGCCTGTTACTATATATAATGAATAACATCCATTAATTATCATATAATTGATTTAATAGCTAGGAACCTTCCTCACTTTTGCAAAATCCAACACCATGGCAACTTGTACACCCAAACCGATCAATGGATTCTGAGATAAGCCTGATGACCTCATACAAAGCATGTACTTGTACTACTGCAGCAGCTTTTAACAAAACATGCAGAACTTTGGATTTTGAAGGGTTAGTTGGTAAAGGTTAATGAACTCTAACTTTGATTATGATACTCTCGTTCTTGATATATGCTCCACTAGTCAGCATTTCAAGGGGCGCAAACTCCATGTATCCAAACCCCTTGTGATTGCGATTTGTTCGAGGTCGTAGGAATGCAGCAAGTTCTGGTTTAGCTACAAGTGTTTCACTGATTGGTTTTCGCTTTGATGTGTCGTCATTCTGATCTAGAATGGACAGCGTGATGGTGCCACTGAATGGCCACTCAAGAATATCATCAAATTCACCTTTCATGAAATGAACAAAGAGAGAGATATGCTGACTATGCCCGCTATCCGGAGAGTTGAAATTCACCCGTAGACAGAGTTTGTAACCATAGAAACCAGTGTAGAATCCCTGACTATGACGTACACTTGTTTCACCTCTTGAAGCTTCTTGTAACAACCCAGAGTATCCCTCTAGTCTCCAGTAGAACTCACCCCCACAAAGTCTAGTTTCTAACTTTGCTAGCGAATCCGTCAATTCCTTTATTTTGTGTTCTGAACTCAGATGAAGTTCAATCATTTCTTGTTTCTGCAGTGCAGCTCTCTGTTCTTGCACCTTCATTTTCTCCTTCAATGATCGTAACTCTTCTGTGATTTTCTGTACGGTTCTGCCAAGGTCAACATCTGGATAGTCAGATTCCACAGATGGGAACTGGCGAAATTGTACACCGAGGTCTCCAGTTGAATACCTGTGATCTGCAACAGGGATTCTTGGATTGACAGAGGAGCTTCTAGACTCGGCAGCGGTGTACCGAGAATCAGCCGAGGGATATCTATGCATGATGTGAGGTTTCTCACTTTGATGAGGGACACTCATTGACGTCTTTAGATGAGGGGCTTGGAATTTGTCATGATCTAATGTCTTGGCTTTATGTTTCTCTGTATCTGTTGCTACCGGTTTGAACGTCGGGGTAGTGCTTACTTCTGATGTTGTTGCAGGAACTTGAGAAGGGTTATAGACCGATGCAACATATGGTAAAACGATTCCCGTGCCCGAATCTGCAGTAGTCGGGAGGTCCTTGGGACTTGTATATGGTGGATAAACAGAATATTCATAATGCTCAAACATAGATAGGTCTGGTACCTCATGTTCTTGGTGTGATGAGGAACGATTGGGTGGAGGATGGATCCCTTCTATTCTTGAGGCCATTAACTCCATATGTTTCTCCATTGATGCTGATAGATGATCTGCCATCAGTTCACGTTCCATCTGCAATAAAAAAAGACAGATATCAAAATGAAACAATTAAGTGAAAACTGATAAAACGCTTTGACCACAAAAACTGCAAAAGTGGTTTCCACCTACCTTATCAGAACAACCAATGGCGTGGAACCGACACAAGACGACCATCTTAGGACAGATATTTTTAAGATGTACCATGAGTCGTTCTCTTATCATCGTTTCTTTGCAGTATTCACAAATGATGGTCACCTTGGGGCATGTATCTAGATGTACCTAAGATATTCAAATAACAAACAAAAAACAATAAAAATACAAATGTACCTACATTTGTAAGACCGTAGGAGGGTTAATGAACTATTATTGTTATTCAACTCACAAAAAGGTGTATTTTCAAGGACTGCATTTCAAAATAAAATTGAATACATTTAGACTCTTTAAAGTCAAATACCTGCTTGTGATCCAGAGAGATGACAACTTTACAGAATTCACAGTTGATGGGTCGTTTGGAGCAATCTGTCCTGACATGATTGTCAATAAGTCGACGCTGTACCATTTCACCACAGTGATTTGGACAAGGCTGTAGTCCATAAGAACACATCTCCTGATGAGCCTATTACAGTGTGTCCATGAAGAAGCAAGGAATTGTAACCAATTAGCAACTGTACTACGTATTACACTGTAATTATTCACTGGAGTACATGACAGGCTGGGTTAGGGACACAGTAACAAATTCAAGGTTGCTTTTGGTAAGTTGACAGTCTTTTACGTTTGCTTCATTTTGAACATACACCCGTTAGATTAAACATACACAACCTAAAATGGCAGCACCCCTAGAAGTAAAAGCTCATCACGTACAAAAGAGAGAAACAATTTAACAACTGAAAAAGACTGGTGTGTTTGCTGCCACCAACCGTTTCCCGTGAATGTCTTCCAATGACATATTTACATTTGTTTCATTACAGTTTTTAAGTCTCGGTTTCTTTGCTACGGTAAAACGAACACATATCATGCAAGTCTATCATTAATAAAATTGTCCTTTTTTGAAAGGTACAATGAAAAGAAAAGTGGTAGGTCTAGTTGCTGTATATGGTTTACTTTTAAAGTTATTTTGCATATTATGTAGCATCTTAATATCTTTTTACTTGACTTATATCAAGCAAACAAATCTTTGGTCACAACTGTACTTGATGTGCACAATGTATGGAACTGGAGTCCGGTTAAGTTTATATTAACTGGAGTTAACTATACTCATAGTTTTGATAAATGTTTACTTTCCCCGAGATAAATCAGATGGCTTGATCCAGGAATTTTAAGCCGTGGACTGTACACCACAACTAACAACTATAACTCCACTTGATGCCTATAATAAATATGAAGCGATCTTCTGATGGCCAGTTCACCAACCAATAAACACACAAGGGAAAATCCCTCAACATCCCACGAAACTGAAATCATGTCTATAGATGATGTTTCATCATTCTATTTTCTGTCTACATGATATGAAAATTATTTAGGCTTAAAATTAACTGATGGACTATCGATGCATTGTAATACTAAAGGAATAAATACATGCTTGGCTGGATGCTAGGGTTCTAGTTAAGATTAATGAGAGCCGTGAGCAGGCTCTAAGCCAGTTTTAAAGGTGCTTGATAAACCAGCCAAGTACATATTTATTCTGTGTGTATTTAAACCTAAAACAGTGTGTATCATCTGGTGACATGGGGGTGTGGCATAGGGGGTGTGGCATAGGGGGTGTGGCATGGGGGTGTGGCTTGGTGAGGTGTGGCATAGGGGGTGTGGCATTGGGTAGGGGTAGTATTACCTCCATATTTCTGAGTTCTATAATCTCCACACATTCTGGATGAGGGCAATGGGCCATCAAATCCATGATCTCCCTTCTTACACAAAGATCAGGAAACATCTGAAAATTACAAATCAAAACAGCCTACAGCATTAAGCGAGACAGGAATTTTGTTTAAATAGAAAACCAAAAATAATGACTAATTCCTTGCCTTGCTTTGCCAAAGTTTAGTAGTCTATATTCCGTTTTTATTTCATGTTTCCTCCTACTTTGGTTATGATCAAACACTGCTTCTTTTCCCTGTTTGATGGTTTTCCATTTAATAAGTATTTCGTAATTATTCCAATAGCACTAATTAGCAAATGCATTCAATTTGTGGTTCAAGTTTATTTATTAAAAAGACTTAATTATTACCACACTTACTATTATTCCGCAATTCTCTAAACTCTTTCTCCACCTTATATGTTTTGAAATAAATTCTCTGAATAAATGCAACATAAAAAAACACCCAAAGTTTCCTGGGGAATTTTGTCCTGTGCTTGTTTTCCTCTTCAGAATTACGTATACACAACCCTGAAAATCTAGTGACCATTTGACCAGGGTATCGGATGTTGACAGATATTATGTGGAGTACAAATAGTGTACTTGGAATAATTGCCAATTGGACAATAGAGCAGGGAATCCCCCTGGTCATGGGAAAACACCTTTGTAGTTGACTACAAAGAAGACCCTGTTTAATAAAGTGCTACAGGAGTTCAACGTATTTTCATTAGTTTGTTTTACTCAGTTGCAATTTTATTTTATGTTATGATCAGCGGTTTAAAACCACCTACATGATGGGCTCTTGGCCTATTGGAATATGTAAACTGTCTCATATGTACAGTACAGTAGGTAATTGATTCTAAATTCTACACAACACTGTATTTTAACAATTATCTTATCAAAAAAGTATTTTATTATTTATTGATGAATGAACCTCTTTAAAAATACTGCATCCATCATTAGTTTATAATTAGTTATGCAAATTTAACTACCGGTTCATATATTTAGTCATGCATATTCAAGCTGTATTATGCATATTTAAATTCTCACCTTTTGCAGTGGTTGTTGGTCTACAGGACACCTGGTGCCTGCATCTCTGGATTGGAAAAATATAAAAGTCAGTGAATAGTTCACGGAAATGTAGTCCATCACAAGTCCATGTAAGTTTTTGTAGGCCCTCCATCTCAGTTCAAATCACAAGCTATTAAAATATGCTTTGACAAAAGCATTCCGTTTGTCATTGTTCATCCAGTTACATGTAGGCTCCTACTTGTGACTGACTTTAGAAAAGGACTTTGACTGGACTTAATTGTGAAAGGACTTGCAGGATCGACTACACAACTCCAACAGTTGAAAAGAAAGGAATAAAATGCAAAATGTGTCTGTCTGAATTCTTCCCAAAATAACTACTAAGTCTTCTTTGGGAGATAGCAAAGAGGATCAAGATGAACAAATATCTTGCTAAACTTACAACTTACCTGCTAAGAATAAGAAGTGAATAAATTCATGTCGAGCTTTATCTTTCCGAATTCATCAAGTAAAATTAAAGTTGTATCTGATTTGCAAGAAACGCTAGACTGCAGTGCTAATCAAGGTATTTGCAAAAGACCTCAAGAAAGTTAGCAGTCCAGTGCATAGACGGGGAAGGATTCTAAGGAGAGTAAAATTTTTTCAGGAAACCTGATCAACCCGTCTGCTTCTAGCCAATCCAGAGTCAGGAGTAACGGAAGCCATGAAGAGGATTAGGCTATAATGTCTAATCTGATGTGTGCTATTAGAGGAAGTGACTCAGTGCTTGGGTTCAATTTACGTTCTCTACTCACTTTGTATGTAAGCTGTGGATTCATGCATCTAATAGACTTATCATCGTACGCGATCATTATCATCGTGAATTCGAGCAAAAATTCTGTAGAGCTATTTAATTTTGTTGTAATTTTTGACACAGTTTATCACAAACTATTTCAAACTGAAGTTCAGAAAATGCATAACAATGCCAGTCATAATGAAAGTGAAACAGAAATTTTGTAAACACTATTATAACCCTAGTGAAATTTGAGAGTGATTTTCCAAGCTGGAGTACGTTAATGTAATTTTTTCTTCCTTTTTAGGCCCAGCTACATGTAGATTGTGGAATTTAGGGAGAAATTATAAAGAATTATGTCAGGTAATGTATTAGGCTGCTTCATCAATGCCACTTACATGTGGAATGTGGTTGGCAAGAGTAAATGCCAACAATACAGTAACTTTAAATTAAAATGTATGTTTTATATGTAATAAGCCTTACCTTAGTGAGCGTAAAATACATGCCCGACAAAACCGGTGTCCACATTCAGTTTGCACTGGTTCCCGCAGACACATGAGACAGATCGGACATTCATACTTTTGCTCCAAAAGAGGTTCAAACTTCAAATCATATCCTTCTGTGCTGTCGTCAATGCTCATGTACGAGTCTAGCGTTGGCCCTGGGGTAGGGTGTACTGAGGCACCTGAAGGGGGCGGGGGAGGGTCTTCTTCTAAGGCTAGCTCTTTCTCACTACTGCATTCCATCATTGCTTTTCTTCCTTATCAACGTTCCAAGGAAACTGAAATGACCATTGTGGAACTGCGGGATAAATCTAGATCGCAAAAGAAAACTGTTGTTTTAAAGTTGTTCAGTTTCCTGAATGTACTTGGAGTGGCTGTCTGTAAGAGGTATAATTTTCTGCTATGCTCTACTTCTACTTCATTTCTGAGACTCAAGTGCTGAATTTAGCCATCACTATAGAGTCGAGTCGAATGTGGGGTCGAGTCTAGTCTTTTAATGAGGAACTTGAGTCGAGTTGAATCATTTGTATGCAGTGACTAATGTTGAGTCATTTACCTGGAGGTTCCTGTTTTGGTAATGAGCTTAGTCAAATAACGTTTAATAACATTATTCTCGAATTACACTCTTGCCAAATACCAGAAAAATTTACAAACAAATCGTGGTCATGTCTAAAATTGACAAAGATGATCTGATGACTTTTTAGCTTTCTACATTTCTTAACAATATCATTGATCTCTGTGTCCACTTGCATTTGTTCACCAAACGACACAGACTATAGCCCAAATACAGGACATTCTCCATATTGTGAGATCCACGACTAACATTCTGTTGTACATGTAGGACATGGTTTAGATCGGAGATGGATGATGGAGGAATAAGAAGTGGTTATAGAAGAAAGGTTACCAACTGTGGTTTGGGCTTTTGATAATCATTCTATATGCAGTAGTTGTTGCATGTTGCAAAATTTGAGGATTCTGTATCTTCAGATCGACAGTCAAGCTATCCTGTAATTTCTGAAACAATTTTGTACTTCCTCCGAAAACAAATTAGTGCCACCAACGGGAGCTTTAAATTTGGTCGTGCATATCGAGCATGCTACATGTTTTTGGAAACCAAAGCTGCCGTTGCATGGTGGCATCTTTCTTCATATTCATGGCCATACAGCAACAGAAAGTTGTTGGGACCTTAAGAATTAGACCGTTGAGCTAGATTTTACGGCCATTATATTAACCAGTTCGCACCGGAGGACAAAATATTAAACACATCACGAGCAAGGCAGAAAATGCATGGGTGTGCTTCCCGGTACCATCGGCCTGAACCCGCCTAAGATTTAGTTTCATTAAAAATGGTTCGGTGATGTAAAAATAATCCCGGCGTGAATTGGTTAAACCAAGAAATACTGGGCACAACAACAATTCGGGCACAATTACAACAACAAAGTGATGTAGCCGAGCTGAGGTTTGTGAAACCTTACACAAAAATTCAGTTAGGCCCAATTACTTGAACTTGAAGCAATGAATTGATCCTATAATTCTCACTCTCCTCTAGCATTTTCTATTTATTGATTAAAATATGCCAGTCTGTACACATGTACATGTAGAAGTACATGTATATGTACATGTATATCCGGGTTTATGGTTGTACAAACCATACGATCGATGTACATGTACAATGTCAATGCGCACGCACGTTCGGTGTGGCACTGCTCTTTTTAATAATATTACCTTATTTCTTGATCTTTCGCCGATACAAACGCTCTAATTTCATGATCATGGAGCTGTCGACCGCCATCTGGGCATTGGTACAATGGTGTGGCGTTACATACATGTATGTGCCTCCTGATATGTGTGGCTGGCGCAGGCAACTACTTATGTTAAAATTACAAACTTACGACTTTGTAGAATTGTACATGTACGTGATGACGAGCGCGCATGCATTGAGTGGGAACCCCCCACGTGCTTTTCTGAGAACAGGGAAAACCCCGATCTATAATTGAGGGCGCTCAGTCGATCACGTGATTAGACCAAGGAAGGGTCCCCACTGTGCCATTAAATTATTACAATGTGAGCGCTGGCTCGATATACAAAGCAAAGATCATAGAGCGCGCGCCGTAGGCGCTGCGCCCAGCTTGTATCACTTTGTATCAAAGACCCTAGATACGAGCTGGGCGCATCCATGTTTGTGCACAAGAAACCTCAACATTTTGTACGGCTTTTGTACAGCTACGTTTGTATTCTATACAGTGCGTTACGCCCAAAACCAAAGCCGATATACGCCCAGAAACGAAAGATAAGTAAATGAGCGCAAATGCGTGTGCTTATCCGCGCGCTGCAGCAGATGATTTTTTAAACTTGCATATGACACGCGTTGTTTGCGTCTGTTCTACTTGCACGTGCGTTGAATTTAGAGTACACTTTCAAAATTCAATCCATCTATTTTTATTATATTCTATACAAGCACGCACATGAATTCAAAATGTCTGCGCCAAGATGAATTCAAAGTACGTATCGTTGCGCGTAAGCATGATCTAGCTCTATGGCCCCACACACTCCAAGCATGTATACATGTATATTCTTGTATTATTTTAAAGTACAAGTCTAAACAAAACATAAAATAATGTTACACAAATAAACAACAGTTGGGAACTGACTTGGTAAATTTGCGTAAATTAAAAAATAAACAAAGAAATTGGCAAGGCGGTATAAAATAAACATGCGACGTCGGGAATACCGGACCGGTGCTTTACCAACTAAGATATAACTTGTCATAATTTGTTGGCGGTCTCCCAAATTGTTATTTTCTTTGTTTGAGGGCGCTAGTCAACATTTGTGTGTGCATGCCAGCCCGCGAAATTTTTTTCCCACTACGGGAAAGGGTAAATGGGCGTTTCTACATCCCTCGCGTCATGATTATTCAGTAGTTTCAACAATAATACTAAAATATATTGTTATTGCTCAGTCAACTAGTTACACGTAGGCCAGAGGTACATTAAAGCACTTTGAAAAACGGCTTTTGTCGACCTTTCTCAGTAGCCAAGTAGATATAATGGGTTACTAGGTTATAAATCGTAAGATTGGGCTTTGAGTTCTCATGGGTTTGATGGTGCTCATTTTTCATTGACTATTTTTGTATTGTAAGTTTATTGTGGGATGAGTTTAATTTGAGGGGAAGCAAGGTTCTAAGAACCTAAGTATCACAATTGACCAATTGTGTGTATATCACAATTTAAGAAACTGTACATGGGCAGTAATGCTGGCAAATCGGAGGTTGGTTCTTAAAGAGTGAATAAACAAGTGTATGGTGTTCTTACTTACTTGAATTAGTTAATAAGAATGGCTGTTAATTCAGTAATATGAACGTTTTTCTTTCTTTCTTTCTGTACCCTAACCCGACTTTTTCTTTCTTTCTGTACCCTAACCCAACTTTTTCTTTCTTTTTGTACCCTAACCCGACTTTCCCCTTATCCTACCCCAAACTTAAACCAACTAATTCAAGTAATTAAGAACATTATACATTTGTTTATTCACAACCTCCGTTTTGCCAGCATTACTGCACATGTACAGTTTCTTAAATTGTGATATACACACAATTGGTCAATTGTGATATGTACACAGGAGACTGGGTTGCTGCATTCCCAACCTCGTAACCATGTCTACGATCTTGCTGCGCCATGTTTTTGCCTTGCGCGATCTTATGGCCCTGTCACACCAGACCATTTTAGGCCAACGCGTGAGAAACGTGTTGTAATTTTAGCAACACGATGGCAAACGCTGGCAAACGTTAGCAACACGCTGAGCGCGTTACTCACGCGCTGAGACATGCTGTCACACGCTGAGGAAAACATATTTTTGTTCAACATACATACAATTTCCAGCGTTTGCCAGCGTGTGACTGTACACGCTGGCGGAGCGTTGGAGGTTTGTTACTCACGCGTCGAACACGCTAGATGATCGTTATCAACCCGCTACCCACACGCTGGCGCACGCTGGCGTACGCTGGGGTACTCTGGCGACACGCTGGTTATGGCCCTGTCACCCCAGAACGTTTTAGGCCAATGCATGAGTAGCGCGTTAAAAATAGTTGATACGCTGGCAATCGCTGAACTTTCACAGAAAAAGTCAAGTGGAACCGTGATTTCAGCGTGTCTATACAGGTTGATAAAGGGTTCATAGCGTATGCCAGCGCGTGAGTATCGTGTGAGGAACGCGCTCAGCGTGTGAGGAACGTATCACTGATTTAAAGTAAAAATACGACAGCGGGTCGCCAGCGTGTGAGTAGTGGGTTAGTAACGATCGTCTAGCGCGTTCGACGCATGATTAACGACCTCCCTGCGCGCCGCCAGCGTGTGCAGGCACACGCTGGCAAACGCTGAAATTTTTAGGTATGTTGAAAAATGTATTTTTGCCTCAGCGTGTGACAGCTCGTGTTCCAGCGTGTGGGTAACGCGCTTAGCGTGTTGCGAACGCTGGCATAGCGTTGGTCAACGTTTACCCGCGTGTTACCGAAATTCCAACACGTTGGTCTAAAACGTTCTGGTGTGACAGGGCCATTAGTGTAGTAGCGCGTCGGCTTTTTTTACAACTAACCATGTGGTCGTTGCAATACGCTGGCGCGCGTTGGAACGCGCTACTCACGCGCTGGGCAGTCGTTCATCAGTCGTCGAGCGCGTTACTAACGCGTTTCTCACCCGCTGGCGAACGCATTGAACCCGTTAACAACGCGTTATGGACACGAAAAGTGAAAGTGAGCCTATAGGGTGTAACATGTGGCTGCGGTCACTTTTTTGTGCATGACCAACTTCGTCAGACGTTCGGTTTTGGCGCTGTGCCAATTTTTAAAATTCGATTTTTAAAGTTGCGATATTCGACCCGAAAGTGAACCTATAGGGTGTAACATGTGGCTGCGGTCACTTTTTTTGTGCATGACCAACTTCGTCAGACGTTCGGTTTTGGCGCTGTGCCAATTTTTAAATTCGATTTTTAAAGTTGCGATATTCGCCCCGAAATTGAGCCTATAGGGTGTAACATGTGGCTGCGGTCACTTTTTTGTGCATGACCAACTTCGTCAGACGTTCGGTTTTGGCGCTGTGCCAATTTTTAAAATTCGATTTTTAAAGTTGCGATATTCGCCCCGAAAGTGAGCCTATAGGGTGTAACATGTGGCTGCGGTCACTTTTTTGTGCATGACCAACTTCGTCAGACGTTCGGTTTTGGCGCTGTGCCAATTTTTAAATTCGATTTTTAAATTTGCGATATTTGCCCGGAAAGTGAGCCTATAGGGTGTAACATGTGGCTGCGGTCACTTTTTTGTGCATGACCAACTTCGTCAAACGTTCGGTTTTGGCGCTGTGCCAATTTTTAAATTCGATTTTTAAAGTTGCGATATTCGCCCCGAAAGTGAGCCTATAGGGTGTAACATGTGGCTGCGGTCACTTTTTTGTGCATGACCAACTTCGTCAGACGTTCAGTTTTGGCGCTGTGCCAATTTTTATATTCGATTTTTAAATTTGCGATATTCGACCCGAAAGTGAGCCTATAGGGTGTAATACGTGGCTGCGGTCACTTTTTTGTGCATGACCAACTTCGTCAGACGTTCGGTTTTGGCGCTGTGCCAATTTTTAAAATTCGATTTTTAATGTTGCGATATACGCCCCGAATGTGAGCCTATAGGGTGTAACATGTGGCTGCGGTCACTTTTTTGTGCATGACCAACTTCGTCAGACGTTCGGTTTTGGCGCTGTGCCAATTTTTAAATTCGATTTTTAAAGTTGCGATATTCGCCTCGAAAGTGAGCCTATAGGGTGTAACATGTGGCTGCGGTCACTTTTTTGTGCATGACCAACTTCGTCAGACGTTCGGTTTTGGCGCTGTGCCAATTTTTAAAATTCGATTTTTAATGTTGCGATATTCGCCCCGAAAGTGAGCCTATAGGGTGTAACATGTGGCTGCGGTCACTTTTTTGTGCATGACCAACTTCGTCAGACGTTCGGTTTTGGCGCTGTGCCAATTTTTAAAATTCGATTTTTAAAGTTGCGATATTCGCCCCGAAAGTGAGCCTATAGGGTGTAACATGTGGCTGCGGTCACTTTTTTGTGCATGACCAACTTCGTCAGACGTTCGGTTTTGGCGCTGTGCCAATTTTTAAATTCGATTTTTAAATTTGCGATATTTGCCCGGAAAGTGAGCCTATAGGGTGTAACATGTGGCTGCGGTCACTTTTTTGTGCATGACCAACTTCGTCAGACGTTCGGTTTTGGCGCTGTGCCAATTTTTAAATTTGATTTTTAAAGTTGCGATATTCGCCCCGAATGTGAGCCTATAGGGTGTAACATGTGGCTGCGGTCACTTTTTTGTGCATGACCAACTTCGTCAGACGTTCAGTTTTGGCGCTGTGCCAATTTTTATATTCGATTTTTAAATTTGCGATATTCGACCCGAAAGTGAGCCTATAGGGTGTAATACGTGGCTGCGGTCACTTTTTTGTGCATGACCAACTTCGTCAGACGTTCGGTTTTGGCGCTGTGCCAATTTTTAAAATTCGATTTTTAATGTTGCGATATTCGCCCCGAATGTGAGCCTATAGGGTGTAACATGTGGCTGCGGTCACTTTTTTGTGCATGACCAACTTCGTCAGACGTTCGGTTTTGGCGCTGTGCCAATTTTTAAATTCGATTTTTAAAGTTGCGATATTCGCCTCGAAAGTGAGCCTATAGGGTGTAACATGTGGCTGCGGTAACTTTTTTGTGCATGACCAACTTCGTCAGACGTTCGGTTTTGGCGCTGTGCCAATTTTTAAAATTTGATTTTTAAAGTTGCGATATTCGCCCCGAAAGTGAGCCTATAGGGTGTAACATGTGGCTGCGGTCACTTTTTTGTGCATGACCAACTTCGTCAGACGTTCGGTTTTGGCGCTGTGCCAATTTTTAAATTCGATTTTTAAATTTGCGATATTTTCCCGGAAAGTGAGCCTATAGGGTGTAACATGTGGCTGCGGTCACTTTTTTGTGCATGACCAACTTCGTCAGACGTTCGGTTTTGGCGCTGTGCCAATTTTTAAATTTGATTTTTAAAGTTGCGATATTCGCCCCGAATGTGAGCCTATAGGGTGTAACATGTGGCTGCGGTCAATTTTTTGTGCATGACCAACTTCGTCAGACGTTCGGTTTTGGCGCTGTGCCAATTTTTAAAATTCGATTTTTAAAGTTGCGATATTCGCCCCGAAAGTGAGCCTATAGGGTGTAACATGTGGCTGCGGTCACTTTTTTGTGCATGACCAACTTCGTCAGACGTTCGGTTTTGGCGCTGTGCCAATTTTTAAATTCGATTTTTAAATTTGCGATATTTGCCCGGAAAGTGAGCCTGTAGGGTGTAACATGTGGCTGCGGTCACTTTTTTTGTGCATGACCAACTTCGTCAGACGTTCGGTTTTGGCGCTGTGCCAATTTTTAAATTCGATTTTTAAAGTTGCGATATTCGCCCCGAAATTGAGCCTATAGGGTGTAACATGTGGCTGCGGTCACTTTTTTGTGCATGACCAACTTCGTCAGACGTTCGGTTTTGGCGCTGTGCCAATTTTTAAAATTCGATTTTTAAAGTTGCGATATTCGCCCCGAAAGTGAGCCTATAGGGTGTAACATGTGGCTGCGGTCACTTTTTTGTGCATGACCAACTTCGTCAGACGTTCGGTTTTGGCGCTGTGCCAATTTTTAAATTCGATTTTTAAATTTGCGATATTTGCCCGGAAAGTGAGCCTATAGGGTGTAACATGTGGCTGCGGTCACTTTTTTGTGCATGACCAACTTCGTCAAACGTTCGGTTTTGGCGCTGTGCCAATTTTTAAATTCGATTTTTAAAGTTGCGATATTCGCCCCGAAAGTGAGCCTATAGGGTGTAACATGTGGCTGCGGTCACTTTTTTGTGCATGACCAACTTCGTCAGACGTTCAGTTTTGGCGCTGTGCCAATTTTTATATTCGATTTTTAAATTTGCGATATTCGACCCGAAAGTGAGCCTATAGGGTGTAATACGTGGCTGCGGTCACTTTTTTGTGCATGACCAACTTCGTCAGACGTTCGGTTTTGGCGCTGTGCCAATTTTTAAAATTCGATTTTTAATGTTGCGATATACGCCCCGAATGTGAGCCTATAGGGTGTAACATGTGGCTGCGGTCACTTTTTTGTGCATGACCAACTTCGTCAGACGTTCGGTTTTGGCGCTGTGCCAATTTTTAAATTCGATTTTTAAAGTTGCGATATTCGCCTCGAAAGTGAGCCTATAGGGTGTAACATGTGGCTGCGGTCACCTTTTTGTGCATGACCAACTTCGTCAGACGTTCGGTTTTGGCGCTGTGCCAATTTTTAAAATTCGATTTTTAATGTTGCGATATTCGCCCCGAAAGTGAGCCTATAGGGTGTAACATGTGGCTGCGGTCACTTTTTTGTGCATGACCAACTTCGTCAGACGTTCGGTTTTGGCGCTGTGCCAATTTTTAAAATTCGATTTTTAAAGTTGCGATATTCGCCCCGAAAGTGAGCCTATAGGGTGTAACATGTGGCTGCGGTCACTTTTTTGTGCATGACCAACTTCGTCAGACGTTCGGTTTTGGCGCTGTGCCAATTTTTAAATTCGATTTTTAAATTTGCGATATTTGCCCGGAAAGTGAGCCTATAGGGTGTAACATGTGGCTGCGGTCACTTTTTTGTGCATGACCAACTTCGTCAGACGTTCGGTTTTGGCGCTGTGCCAATTTTTAAATTTGATTTTTAAAGTTGCGATATTCGCCCCGAATGTGAGCCTATAGGGTGTAACATGTGGCTGCGGTCACTTTTTTGTGCATGACCAACTTCGTCAGACGTTCAGTTTTGGCGCTGTGCCAATTTTTATATTCGATTTTTAAATTTGCGATATTCGACCCGAAAGTGAGCCTATAGGGTGTAATACGTGGCTGCGGTCACTTTTTTGTGCATGACCAACTCCGTCAGACGTTCGGTTTTGGCGCTGTGCCAATTTTTAAAATTCGATTTTTAAAGTTGCGATATTCGCCCCGAAAGTGAGCCTATAGGGTGTAACATGTGGCTGCGGTCACTTTTTTGTGCATGACCAACTTCGTCAGACGTTCGGTTTTGGCGCTGTGCCAATTTTTAAATTCGATTTTTAAATTTGCGATATTTGCCCGGAAAGTGAGCCTATAGGGTGTAACATGTGGCTGCGGTCACTTTTTTGTGCATGACCAACTTCGTCAGACGTTCGGTTTTGGCGCTGTGCCAATTTTTAAATTTGATTTTTAAAGTTGCGATATTCGCCCCGAATGTGAGCCTATAGGGTGTAACATGTGGCTGCGGTCACTTTTTTGTGCATGACCAACTTCGTCAGACGTTCAGTTTTGGCGCTGTGCCAATTTTTATATTCGATTTTTAAATTTGCGATATTCGACCCGAAAGTGAGCCTATAGGGTGTAATACGTGGCTGCGGTCACTTTTTTGTGCATGACCAACTTCGTCAGACGTTCGGTTTTGGCGCTGTGCCAATTTTTAAAATTCGATTTTTAATGTTGCGATATTCGCCCCGAATGTGAGCCTATAGGGTGTAACATGTGGCTGCGGTCACTTTTTTGTGCATGACCAACTTCGTCAGACGTTCGGTTTTGGCGCTGTGCCAATTTTTAAATTCGATTTTTAAAGTTGCGATATTCGCCTCGAAAGTGAGCCTATAGGGTGTAACATGTGGCTGCGGTAACTTTTTTGTGCATGACCAACTTCGTCAGACGTTCGGTTTTGGCGCTGTGCCAATTTTTAAAATTTGATTTTTAAAGTTGCGATATTCGCCCCGAAAGTGAGCCTATAGGGTGTAACATGTGGCTGCGGTCACTTTTTTGTGCATGACCAACTTCGTCAGACGTTCGGTTTTGGCGCTGTGCCAATTTTTAAATTCGATTTTTAAATTTGCGATATTTTCCCGGAAAGTGAGCCTATAGGGTGTAACATGTGGCTGCGGTCACTTTTTTTGTGCATGACCAACTTCGTCAGACGTTCGGTTTTGGCGCTGTGCCAATTTTTAAATTTGATTTTTAAAGTTGCGATATTCGCCCCGAATGTGAGCCTATAGGGTGTAACATGTGGCTGCGGTCAATTTTTTGTGCATGACCAACTTCGTCAGACGTTCGGTTTTGGCGCTGTGCCAATTTTTAAAATTCGATTTTTAAAGTTGCGATATTCGCCCCGAAAGTGAGCCTATAGGGTGTAACATGTGGCTGCGGTCACTTTTTTGTGCATGACCAACTTCGTCAGACGTTCGGTTTTGGCGCTGTGCCAATTTTTAAATTCGATTTTTAAATTTGCGATATTTGCCCGGAAAGTGAGCCTGTAGGGTGTAACATGTGGCTGCGGTCACTTTTTTGTGCATGACCAACTTCGTCAGACGTTCGGTTTTGGCGCTGTGCCAATTTTTAAATTCGATTTTTAAAGTTGCGATATTCGCCCCGAAAGTGAGCCTATAGGGTGTAACATGTGGCTGCGGTCACTTTTTTGTGCATGACCAACTTCGTCAGACGTTCGGTTTTGGCGCTGTGCCAATTTTTAAAATTCGATTTTTAATGTTGCGATATTCGCCCCGAATGTGAGCCTATAGGGTGTAACATGTGGCTTGCGGTCAATTTTTTGTGCATGACCAACTTCGTCAGACGTTCGGTTTTGGCGCTGTGCCAATTTTTAAAATTCGATTTTTAAAGTTGCGATATTCGCCCCGAAAGTGAGCCTATAGGGTGTAACATGTGGCTGCGGTCACTTTTTTGTGCATGACCAACTTCGTCAGACGTTCGGTTTTGGCGCTGTGCCAATTTTTAAATTCGATTTTTAAATTTGCGATATTTGCCCGGAAAGTGAGCCTGTAGGGTGTAACATGTGGCTGCGGTCACTTTTTTGTGCATGACCAACTTCGTCAGACGTTCGGTTTTGGCGCTGTGCCAATTTTTAAATTCGATTTTTAAAGTTGCGATATTCGCCCCGAAAGTGAGCCTATAGGGTGTAACATGTGGCTGCGGTCACTTTTTTGTGCATGACCAACTTCGTCAGACGTTCGGTTTTGGCGCTGTGCCAATTTTTAAAATTCGATTTTTAATGTTGCGATATTCGCCCCGAATGTGAGCCTATAGGGTGTAACATGTGGCTTGCGGTCACTTTTTTGTGCATGACCAACTTCGTCAGACGTTCGGTTTTGGCGCTGTGCCAATTTTTAAAATTCGATTTTTAATGTTGCGATATTTGCCCCGAAAGTGAGCCTATAGGGTGTAACATGTGGCTGCGGTCACTTTTTTGTGCATGACCAACTTCGTCAGACGTTCAATTTTGGCGCTGTGCCAATTTTTAAAATTTGATTTTTAAAGTTGCGATATTCGCCCCGACAGTGAGCCTATAGGGTGTAACATGTGGATGCGGTCACTTTTTTGTGCATGACCAACTTCGTCAGACGTTCGGTTTTGGCGCTGTGCCAATTTTTAAATTCGATTTTTAAAGTTGCGATATTCGCCCCGAAAGTGAGCCTATAGGGTGTAACATGTGGCTGCGGTCACTTTTTTGTGCATGACCAACTTCGTCAGACGTTCGGTTTTGGCGCTGTGCCAATTTTTAAAATTCGATTTTTAAAGTTGCGATATTTGACCCGAAAGTGAACCTATAGGGTGTAACATGTGGCTGCGGTCACTTTTTTGTGCATGACCAACTTCGTCAGACGTTCGGTTTTGGCGCTGTGCCAATTTTTAAAATTCGATTTTTAATGTTGCGATATTTGCCCCGAAAGTGAGCCTATAGGGTGTAACATGTGGCTGCGGTCACTTTTTTGTGCATGACCAACTTCGTCAGACGTTCGGTTTTGGCGCTGTGCCAATTTTTAAAATTTGATTTTTAAAGTTGCGATATTCGCCCCGAAAGTGAGCCTATAGGGTGTAACATGTGGCTGCGGTCACTTTTTTGTGCATGACCAACTTCGTCAGACGTTCGGTTTTGGCGCTGTGTCAATTTTTAAATTCGATTTTTAAATTTGCGATATTTGCCCGGAAAGTGAGCCTATAGGGTGTAACATGTGGCTGCGGTCACTTTTTTGTGCATGACCAACTTTGTCAGACGTTCGGTTTTGGCGCTGTGCCAATTTTTAAAATTCGATTTTTAAAGTTGCGATATTCGCCCCAAAAGTGAGCCTATAGGGTGTAACATGTGGCTGCGGTCACTTTTTTGTGCATGACCAACTTCGTCAGACGTTCGGTTTTGGCGCTGTGCCAATTTTTAAATTTGATTTTTAAATTTGCGATATTTGCCCGGAAAGTGAGCCTGTAGGGTGTAACATGTGGCTGCGGTCACTTTTTTGTGCATGACCAACTTCGTCAGACGTTCGGTTTTGGCGCTGTGCCAATTTTTAAAATTCAATTTTTAAAGTTGCGATATTTGACCCGAAAGTGAACCTATAGGGTGTAATACGTGGCTGCGGTCACTTTTTTGTGCATGACCAACTTCGTCAGACGTTCGGTTTTGGCGCTGTGCCAATTTTTAAAATTTGATTTTTAAAGTTGCGATATTCGCCCCGACAGTGAGCCTATAGGGTGTAACATGTGGCTGCGGTCAATTTTTTGTGCATGACCAACTTCGTCAGACGTTCGGTTTTGGCGCTGTGCCAATTTTTAAAATTCGATTTTTAAAGTTGCGATATTCGCCCCGAAAGTGAGCCTATAGGGTGTAACATGTGGCTGCGGTCACTTTTTTTTGCATGACCAACTTCGTCAGACGTTCGGTTTTGGCGCTGTGCCAATTTTTAAATTCGATTTTTAAATTTGCGATATTTGCCCGGAAAGTGAGCCTATAGGGTGTAACATGTGGCTGCGGTCACTTTTTTGTGCATGACCAACTTCGTCAAACGTTCGGTTTTGGCGCTGTGCCAATTTTTAAATTCGATTTTTAAAGTTGCGATATTCGCCCCGAAAGTGAGCCTATAGGGTGTAACATGTGGCTGCGGTCACTTTTTTGTGCATGACCAACTTCGTCAGACGTTCAGTTTTGGCGCTGTGCCAATTTTTATATTCGATTTTTAAATTTGCGATATTCGACCCGAAAGTGAGCCTATAGGGTGTAATACGTGGCTGCGGTCACTTTTTTGTGCATGACCAACTTCGTCAGACGTTCGGTTTTGGCGCTGTGCCAATTTTTAAAATTCGATTTTTAATGTTGCGATATACGCCCCGAATGTGAGCCTATAGGGTGTAACATGTGGCTGCGGTCACTTTTTTGTGCATGACCAACTTCGTCAGACGTTCGGTTTTGGCGCTGTGCCAATTTTTAAATTCGATTTTTAAAGTTGCGATATTCGCCTCGAAAGTGAGCCTATAGGGTGTAACATGTGGCTGCGGTCACTTTTTTGTGCATGACCAACTTCGTCAGACGTTCGGTTTTGGCGCTGTGCCAATTTTTAAAATTCGATTTTTAATGTTGCGATATTCGCCCCGAAAGTGAGCCTATAGGGTGTAACATGTGGCTGCGGTCACTTTTTTGTGCATGACCAACTTCGTCAGACGTTCGGTTTTGGCGCTGTGCCAATTTTTAAAATTCGATTTTTAAAGTTGCGATATTCGCCCCGAAAGTGAGCCTATAGGGTGTAACATGTGGCTGCGGTCACTTTTTTGTGCATGACCAACTTCGTCAGACGTTCGGTTTTGGCGCTGTGCCAATTTTTAAATTCGATTTTTAAATTTGCGATATTTGCCCGGAAAGTGAGCCTATAGGGTGTAACATGTGGCTGCGGTCACTTTTTTGTGCATGACCAACTTCGTCAGACGTTCGGTTTTGGCGCTGTGCCAATTTTTAAATTTGATTTTTAAAGTTGCGATATTCGCCCCGAATGTGAGCCTATAGGGTGTAACATGTGGCTGCGGTCACTTTTTTGTGCATGACCAACTTCGTCAGACGTTCAGTTTTGGCGCTGTGCCAATTTTTATATTCGATTTTTAAATTTGCGATATTCGACCCGAAAGTGAGCCTATAGGGTGTAATACGTGGCTGCGGTCACTTTTTTGTGCATGACCAACTTCGTCAGACGTTCGGTTTTGGCGCTGTGCCAATTTTTAAAATTCGATTTTTAATGTTGCGATATTCGCCCCGAATGTGAGCCTATAGGGTGTAACATGTGGCTGCGGTCACTTTTTTGTGCATGACCAACTTCGTCAGACGTTCGGTTTTGGCGCTGTGCCAATTTTTAAATTCGATTTTTAAAGTTGCGATATTCGCCTCGAAAGTGAGCCTATAGGGTGTAACATGTGGCTGCGGTAACTTTTTTGTGCATGACCAACTTCGTCAGACGTTCGGTTTTGGCGCTGTGCCAATTTTTAAAATTTGATTTTTAAAGTTGCGATATTCGCCCCGAAAGTGAGCCTATAGGGTGTAACATGTGGCTGCGGTCACTTTTTTGTGCATGACCAACTTCGTCAGACGTTCGGTTTTGGCGCTGTGCCAATTTTTAAATTCGATTTTTAAATTTGCGATATTTTCCCGGAAAGTGAGCCTATAGGGTGTAACATGTGGCTGCGGTCACTTTTTTGTGCATGACCAACTTCGTCAGACGTTCGGTTTTGGCGCTGTGCCAATTTTTAAATTTGATTTTTAAAGTTGCGATATTCGCCCCGAATGTGAGCCTATAGGGTGTAACATGTGGCTGCGGTCAATTTTTTGTGCATGACCAACTTCGTCAGACGTTCGGTTTTGGCGCTGTGCCAATTTTTAAAATTCGATTTTTAAAGTTGCGATATTCGCCCCGAAAGTGAGCCTATAGGGTGTAACATGTGGCTGCGGTCACTTTTTTGTGCATGACCAACTTCGTCAGACGTTCGGTTTTGGCGCTGTGCCAATTTTTAAATTCGATTTTTAAATTTGCGATATTTGCCCGGAAAGTGAGCCTGTAGGGTGTAACATGTGGCTGCGGTCACTTTTTTTGTGCATGACCAACTTCGTCAGACGTTCGGTTTTGGCGCTGTGCCAATTTTTAAATTCGATTTTTAAAGTTGCGATATTCGCCCCGAAATTGAGCCTATAGGGTGTAACATGTGGCTGCGGTCACTTTTTTGTGCATGACCAACTTCGTCAGACGTTCGGTTTTGGCGCTGTGCCAATTTTTAAAATTCGATTTTTAAAGTTGCGATATTCGCCCCGAAAGTGAGCCTATAGGGTGTAACATGTGGCTGCGGTCACTTTTTTGTGCATGACCAACTTCGTCAGACGTTCGGTTTTGGCGCTGTGCCAATTTTTAAATTCGATTTTTAAATTTGCGATATTTGCCCGGAAAGTGAGCCTATAGGGTGTAACATGTGGCTGCGGTCACTTTTTTGTGCATGACCAACTTCGTCAAACGTTCGGTTTTGGCGCTGTGCCAATTTTTAAATTCGATTTTTAAAGTTGCGATATTCGCCCCGAAAGTGAGCCTATAGGGTGTAACATGTGGCTGCGGTCACTTTTTTGTGCATGACCAACTTCGTCAGACGTTCAGTTTTGGCGCTGTGCCAATTTTTATATTCGATTTTTAAATTTGCGATATTCGACCCGAAAGTGAGCCTATAGGGTGTAATACGTGGCTGCGGTCACTTTTTTGTGCATGACCAACTTCGTCAGACGTTCGGTTTTGGCGCTGTGCCAATTTTTAAAATTCGATTTTTAATGTTGCGATATACGCCCCGAATGTGAGCCTATAGGGTGTAACATGTGGCTGCGGTCACTTTTTTGTGCATGACCAACTTCGTCAGACGTTCGGTTTTGGCGCTGTGCCAATTTTTAAATTCGATTTTTAAAGTTGCGATATTCGCCTCGAAAGTGAGCCTATAGGGTGTAACATGTGGCTGCGGTCACCTTTTTGTGCATGACCAACTTCGTCAGACGTTCGGTTTTGGCGCTGTGCCAATTTTTAAAATTCGATTTTTAATGTTGCGATATTCGCCCCGAAAGTGAGCCTATAGGGTGTAACATGTGGCTGCGGTCACTTTTTTGTGCATGACCAACTTCGTCAGACGTTCGGTTTTGGCGCTGTGCCAATTTTTAAAATTCGATTTTTAAAGTTGCGATATTCGCCCCGAAAGTGAGCCTATAGGGTGTAACATGTGGCTGCGGTCACTTTTTTGTGCATGACCAACTTCGTCAGACGTTCGGTTTTGGCGCTGTGCCAATTTTTAAATTCGATTTTTAAATTTGCGATATTTGCCCGGAAAGTGAGCCTATAGGGTGTAACATGTGGCTGCGGTCACTTTTTTGTGCATGACCAACTTCGTCAGACGTTCGGTTTTGGCGCTGTGCCAATTTTTAAATTTGATTTTTAAAGTTGCGATATTCGCCCCGAATGTGAGCCTATAGGGTGTAACATGTGGCTGCGGTCACTTTTTTGTGCATGACCAACTTCGTCAGACGTTCAGTTTTGGCGCTGTGCCAATTTTTATATTCGATTTTTAAATTTGCGATATTCGACCCGAAAGTGAGCCTATAGGGTGTAATACGTGGCTGCGGTCACTTTTTTGTGCATGACCAACTCCGTCAAACGTTCGGTTTTGGCGCTGTGCCAATTTTTAAAATTCGATTTTTAAAGTTGCGATATTCGCCCCGAAAGTGAGCCTATAGGGTGTAACATGTGGCTGCGGTCACTTTTTTGTGCATGACCAACTTCGTCAGACGTTCGGTTTTGGCGCTGTGCCAATTTTTAAATTCGATTTTTAAATTTGCGATATTTGCCCGGAAAGTGAGCCTATAGGGTGTAACATGTGGCTGCGGTCACTTTTTTGTGCATGACCAACTTCGTCAGACGTTCGGTTTTGGCGCTGTGCCAATTTTTAAATTTGATTTTTAAAGTTGCGATATTCGCCCCGAATGTGAGCCTATAGGGTGTAACATGTGGCTGCGGTCACTTTTTTGTGCATGACCAACTTCGTCAGACGTTCAGTTTTGGCGCTGTGCCAATTTTTATATTCGATTTTTAAATTTGCGATATTCGACCCGAAAGTGAGCCTATAGGGTGTAATACGTGGCTGCGGTCACTTTTTTGTGCATGATCAACTTCGTCAGACGTTCGGTTTTGGCGCTGTGCCAATTTTTAAAATTCGATTTTTAATGTTGCGATATTCGCCCCGAATGTGAGCCTATAGGGTGTAACATGTGGCTGCGGTCACTTTTTTGTGCATGACCAACTTCGTCAGACGTTCGGTTTTGGCGCTGTGCCAATTTTTAAATTCGATTTTTAAAGTTGCGATATTCGCCTCGAAAGTGAGCCTATAGGGTGTAACATGTGGCTGCGGTAACTTTTTTGTGCATGACCAACTTCGTCAGACGTTCGGTTTTGGCGCTGTGCCAATTTTTAAAATTTGATTTTTAAAGTTGCGATATTCGCCCCGAAAGTGAGCCTATAGGGTGTAACATGTGGCTGCGGTCACTTTTTTGTGCATGACCAACTTCGTCAGACGTTCGGTTTTGGCGCTGTGCCAATTTTTAAATTCGATTTTTAAATTTGCGATATTTTCCCGGAAAGTGAGCCTATAGGGTGTAACATGTGGCTGCGGTCACTTTTTTTGTGCATGACCAACTTCGTCAGACGTTCGGTTTTGGCGCTGTGCCAATTTTTAAATTTGATTTTTAAAGTTGCGATATTCGCCCCGAATGTGAGCCTATAGGGTGTAACATGTGGCTGCGGTCAATTTTTTGTGCATGACCAACTTCGTCAGACGTTCGGTTTTGGCGCTGTGCCAATTTTTAAAATTCGATTTTTAAAGTTGCGATATTCGCCCCGAAAGTGAGCCTATAGGGTGTAACATGTGGCTGCGGTCACTTTTTTGTGCATGACCAACTTCGTCAGACGTTCGGTTTTGGCGCTGTGCCAATTTTTAAATTCGATTTTTAAATTTGCGATATTTGCCCGGAAAGTGAGCCTGTAGGGTGTAACATGTGGCTGCGGTCACTTTTTTGTGCATGACCAACTTCGTCAGACGTTCGGTTTTGGCGCTGTGCCAATTTTTAAATTCGATTTTTAAAGTTGCGATATTCGCCCCGAAAGTGAGCCTATAGGGTGTAACATGTGGCTGCGGTCACTTTTTTGTGCATGACCAACTTCGTCAGACGTTCGGTTTTGGCGCTGTGCCAATTTTTAAAATTCGATTTTTAATGTTGCGATATTCGCCCCGAATGTGAGCCTATAGGGTGTAACATGTGGCTTGCGGTCAATTTTTTGTGCATGACCAACTTCGTCAGACGTTCGGTTTTGGCGCTGTGCCAATTTTTAAAATTCGATTTTTAAAGTTGCGATATTCGCCCCGAAAGTGAGCCTATAGGGTGTAACATGTGGCTGCGGTCACTTTTTTGTGCATGACCAACTTCGTCAGACGTTCGGTTTTGGCGCTGTGCCAATTTTTAAATTCGATTTTTAAATTTGCGATATTTGCCCGGAAAGTGAGCCTGTAGGGTGTAACATGTGGCTGCGGTCACTTTTTTGTGCATGACCAACTTCGTCAGACGTTCGGTTTTGGCGCTGTGCCAATTTTTAAATTCGATTTTTAAAGTTGCGATATTCGCCCCGAAAGTGAGCCTATAGGGTGTAACATGTGGCTGCGGTCACTTTTTTGTGCATGACCAACTTCGTCAGACGTTCGGTTTTGGCGCTGTGCCAATTTTTAAAATTCGATTTTTAATGTTGCGATATTCGCCCCGAATGTGAGCCTATAGGGTGTAACATGTGGCTTGCGGTCACTTTTTTGTGCATGACCAACTTCGTCAGACGTTCGGTTTTGGCGCTGTGCCAATTTTTAAAATTCGATTTTTAATGTTGCGATATTTGCCCCGAAAGTGAGCCTATAGGGTGTAACATGTGGCTGCGGTCACTTTTTTGTGCATGACCAACTTCGTCAGACGTTCAATTTTGGCGCTGTGCCAATTTTTAAAATTTGATTTTTAAAGTTGCGATATTCGCCCCGACAGTGAGCCTATAGGGTGTAACATGTGGCTGCGGTCACTTTTTTGTGCATGACCAACTTCGTCAGACGTTCGGTTTTGGCGCTGTGCCAATTTTTAAATTCGATTTTTAAAGTTGCGATATTCGCCCCGAAAGTGAGCCTATAGGGTGTAACATGTGGCTGCGGTCACTTTTTTGTGCATGACCAACTTCGTCAGACGTTCGGTTTTGGCGCTGTGCCAATTTTTAAAATTCGATTTTTAAAGTTGCGATATTTGACCCGAAAGTGAACCTATAGGGTGTAACATGTGGCTGCGGTCACTTTTTTGTGCATGACCAACTTCGTCAGACGTTCGGTTTTGGCGCTGTGCCAATTTTTAAAATTCGATTTTTAATGTTGCGATATTTGCCCCGAAAGTGAGCCTATAGGGTGTAACATGTGGCTGCGGTCACTTTTTTGTGCATGACCAACTTCGTCAGACGTTCGGTTTTGGCGCTGTGCCAATTTTTAAAATTTGATTTTTAAAGTTGCGATATTCGCCCCGAAAGTGAGCCTATAGGGTGTAACATGTGGCTGCGGTCACTTTTTTGTGCATGACCAACTTCGTCAGACGTTCGGTTTTGGCGCTGTGTCAATTTTTAAATTCGATTTTTAAATTTGCGATATTTGCCCGGAAAGTGAGCCTATAGGGTGTAACATGTGGCTGCGGTCACTTTTTTGTGCATGACCAACTTTGTCAGACGTTCGGTTTTGGCGCTGTGCCAATTTTTAAAATTCGATTTTTAAAGTTGCGATATTCGCCCCAAAAGTGAGCCTATAGGGTGTAACATGTGGCTGCGGTCACTTTTTTGTGCATGACCAACTTCGTCAGACGTTCGGTTTTGGCGCTGTGCCAATTTTTAAATTTGATTTTTAAATTTGCGATATTTGCCCGGAAAGTGAGCCTGTAGGGTGTAACATGTGGCTGCGGTCACTTTTTTGTGCATGACCAACTTCGTCAGACGTTCGGTTTTGGCGCTGTGCCAATTTTTAAAATTCGATTTTTAATGTTGCGATATTTGACCCGAAAGTGAACCTATAGGGTGTAATACGTGGCTGCGGTCACTTTTTTGTGCATGACCAACTTCGTCAGACGTTCGGTTTTGGCGCTGTGCCAATTTTTAAAATTTGATTTTTAAAGTTGCGATATTCGCCCCGACAGTGAGCCTATAGGGTGTAACATGTGGCTGCGGTCAATTTTTTGTGCATGACCAACTTCGTCAGACGTTCGGTTTTGGCGCTGTGCCAATTTTTAAAATTCGATTTTTAAAGTTGCGATATTCGCCCCGAAAGTGAGCCTATAGGGTGTAACATGTGGCTGCGGTCACTTTTTTTTGCATGACCAACTTCGTCAGACGTTCGGTTTTGGCGCTGTGCCAATTTTTAAATTCGATTTTTAAATTTGCGATATTTGCCCGGAAAGTGAGCCTATAGGGTGTAACATGTGGCTGCGGTCACTTTTTTGTGCATGACCAACTTCGTCAAACGTTCGGTTTTGGCGCTGTGCCAATTTTTAAATTCGATTTTTAAAGTTGCGATATTCGCCCCGAAAGTGAGCCTATAGGGTGTAACATTTGGCTGCGGTCACTTTTTTGTGCATGACCAACTTCGTCAGACGTTCAGTTTTGGCGCTGTGCCAATTTTTATATTCGATTTTTAAATTTGCGATATTCGACCCGAAAGTGAGCCTATAGGGTGTAATACGTGGCTGCGGTCACTTTTTTGTGCATGACCAACTTCGTCAGACGTTCGGTTTTGGCGCTGTGCCAATTTTTAAAATTCGATTTTTAATGTTGCGATATACGCCCCGAATGTGAGCCTATAGGGTGTAACATGTGGCTGCGGTCACTTTTTTGTGCATGACCAACTTCGTCAGACGTTCGGTTTTGGCGCTGTGCCAATTTTTAAATTCGATTTTTAAAGTTGCGATATTCGCCTCGAAAGTGAGCCTATAGGGTGTAACATGTGGCTGCGGTCACTTTTTTGTGCATGACCAACTTCGTCAGACGTTCGGTTTTGGCGCTGTGCCAATTTTTAAAATTCGATTTTTAATGTTGCGATATTCGCCCCGAAAGTGAGCCTATAGGGTGTAACATGTGGCTGCGGTCACTTTTTTGTGCATGACCAACTTCGTCAGACGTTCGGTTTTGGCGCTGTGCCAATTTTTAAAATTCGATTTTTAAAGTTGCGATATTCGCCCCGAAAGTGAGCCTATAGGGTGTAACATGTGGCTGCGGTCACTTTTTTGTGCATGACCAACTTCGTCAGACGTTCGGTTTTGGCGCTGTGCCAATTTTTAAATTCGATTTTTAAATTTGCGATATTTGCCCGGAAAGTGAGCCTATAGGGTGTAACATGTGGCTGCGGTCACTTTTTTGTGCATGACCAACTTCGTCAGACGTTCGGCTTTGGCGCTGTGCCAATTTTTAAATTTGATTTTTAAAGTTGCGATATTCGCCCCGAATGTGAGCCTATAGGGTGTAACATGTGGCTGCGGTCACTTTTTTGTGCATGACCAACTTCGTCAGACGTTCAGTTTTGGCGCTGTGCCAATTTTTATATTCGATTTTTAAATTTGCGATATTCGACCCGAAAGTGAGCCTATAGGGTGTAATACGTGGCTGCGGTCACTTTTTTGTGCATGACCAACTTCGTCAGACGTTCGGTTTTGGCGCTGTGCCAATTTTTAAAATTCGATTTTTAATGTTGCGATATTCGCCCCGAATGTGAGCCTATAGGGTGTAACATGTGGCTGCGGTCACTTTTTTGTGCATGACCAACTTCGTCAGACGTTCGGTTTTGGCGCTGTGCCAATTTTTAAATTCGATTTTTAAAGTTGCGATATTCGCCTCGAAAGTGAGCCTATAGGGTGTAACATGTGGCTGCGGTAACTTTTTTGTGCATGACCAACTTCGTCAGACGTTCGGTTTTGGCGCTGTGCCAATTTTTAAAATTTGATTTTTAAAGTTGCGATATTCGCCCCGAAAGTGAGCCTATAGGGTGTAACATGTGGCTGCGGTCACTTTTTTGTGCATGACCAACTTCGTCAGACGTTCGGTTTTGGCGCTGTGCCAATTTTTAAATTCGATTTTTAAATTTGCGATATTTTCTCGGAAAGTGAGCCTATAGGGTGTAACATGTGGCTGCGGTCACTTTTTTGTGCATGACCAACTTCGTCAGACGTTCGGTTTTGGCGCTGTGCCAATTTTTAAATTCGATTTTTAAAGTTGCGATATTCGCCCCGAATGTGAGCCTATAGGGTGTAACATGTGGCTGCGGTCAATTTTTTGTGCATGACCAACTTCGTCAGACGTTCGGTTTTGGCGCTGTGCCAATTTTTAAAATTCGATTTTTAAAGTTGCGATATTCGCCCCGAAAGTTAGCCTATAGGGTGTAACATGTGGCTGCGGTCACTTTTTTGTGCATGACCAACTTCGTCAGACGTTCGGTTTTGGCGCTGTGCCAATTTTTAAAATTCGATTTTTAATGTTGCGATATTCGCCCCGAATGTGAGCCTATAGGGTGTAACATGTGGCTGCGGTCACTTTTTTGTGCATGACCAACTTCGTCAGACGTTCGGTTTTGGCGCTGTGCCAATTTTTAAATTCGATTTTTAAAGTTGCGATATTCGCCTCGAAAGTGAGCCTATAGGGTGTAACATGTGGCTGCGGTAACTTTTTTGTGCATGACCAACTTCGTCAGACGTTCGGTTTTGGCGCTGTGCCAATTTTTAAAATTTGATTTTTAAAGTTGCGATATTCGCCCCGAAAGTGAGCCTATAGGGTGTAACATGTGGCTGCGGTCACTTTTTTGTGCATGACCAACTTCGTCAGACGTTCGGTTTTGGCGCTGTGCCAATTTTTAAATTCGATTTTTAAATTTGCGATATTTTCTCGGAAAGTGAGCCTATAGGGTGTAACATGTGGCTGCGGTCACTTTTTTGTGCATGACCAACTTCGTCAGACGTTCGGTTTTGGCGCTGTGCCAATTTTTAAATTCGATTTTTAAAGTTGCGATATTCGCCCCGAATGTGAGCCTATAGGGTGTAACATGTGGCTGCGGTCAATTTTTTGTGCATGACCAACTTCGTCAGACGTTCGGTTTTGGCGCTGTGCCAATTTTTAAAATTCGATTTTTAAAGTTGCGATATTCGCCCCGAAAGTTAGCCTATAGGGTGTAACATGTGGCTGCGGTCACTTTTTTGTGCATGACCAACTTCGTCAGACGTTCGGTTTTGGCGCTGTGCCAATTTTTAAATTCGATTTTTAAATTTGCGATATTTGCCCGGAAAGTGAGCCTGTAGGGTGTAACATGTGGCTGCGGTCACTTTTTTGTGCATGACCAACTTCGTCAAACGTTCGGTTTTGGCGCTGTGCCAATTTTTAAATTCGATTTTTAAAGTTGCGATATTCGCCCCGAAAGTGAGCCTATAGGGTGTAACATGTGGCTGCGGTCACTTTTTTGTGCATGACCAACTTCGTCAGACGTTCAGTTTTGGCGCTGTGCCAATTTTTATATTCGATTTTTAAATTTGCGATATTCGACCCGAAAGTGAGCCTATAGGGTGTAATACGTGGCTGCGGTCACTTTTTTGTGCATGACCAACTTCGTCAGACGTTCGGTTTTGGCGCTGTGCCAATTTTTAAAATTCGATTTTTAATGTTGCGATATTCGCCCCGAATGTGAGCCTATAGGGTGTAACATGTGGCTTGCGGTCAATTTTTTGTGCATGACCAACTTCGTCAGACGTTCGGTTTTGGCGCTGTGCCAATTTTTAAAATTCGATTTTTAAAGTTGCGATATTCGCCCCGAAAGTGAGCCTATAGGGTGTAACATGTGGCTGCGGTCACTTTTTTGTGCATGACCAACTTCGTCAGACGTTCGGTTTTGGCGCTGTGCCAATTTTTAAATTCGATTTTTAAATTTGCGATATTTGCCCGGAAAGTGAGCCTGTAGGGTGTAACATGTGGCTGCGGTCACTTTTTTGTGCATGACCAACTTCGTCAGACGTTCGGTTTTGGCGCTGTGCCAATTTTTAAATTCGATTTTTAAAGTTGCGATATTCGCCCCGAAAGTGAGCCTATAGGGTGTAACATGTGGCTGCGGTCACTTTTTTGTGCATGACCAACTTCGTCAGACGTTCGGTTTTGGCGCTGTGCCAATTTTTAAAATTCGATTTTTAATGTTGCGATATTCGCCCCGAATGTGAGCCTATAGGGTGTAACATGTGGCTTGCGGTCACTTTTTTGTGCATGACCAACTTCGTCAGACGTTCGGTTTTGGCGCTGTGCCAATTTTTAAAATTCGATTTTTAATGTTGCGATATTTGCCCCGAAAGTGAGCCTATAGGGTGTAACATGTGGCTGCGGTCACTTTTTTGTGCATGACCAACTTCGTCAGACGTTCAATTTTGGCGCTGTGCCAATTTTTAAAATTTGATTTTTAAAGTTGCGATATTCGCCCCGACAGTGAGCCTATAGGGTGTAACATGTGGCTGCGGTCACTTTTTTGTGCATGACCAACTTCGTCAGACGTTCGGTTTTGGCGCTGTGCCAATTTTTAAATTCGATTTTTAAAGTTGCGATATTCGCCCCGAAAGTGAGCCTATAGGGTGTAACATGTGGCTGCGGTCACTTTTTTGTGCATGACCAACTTCGTCAGACGTTCGGTTTTGGCGCTGTGCCAATTTTTAAAATTCGATTTTTAAAGTTGCGATATTTGACCCGAAAGTGAACCTATAGGGTGTAACATGTGGCTGCGGTCACTTTTTTGTGCATGACCAACTTCGTCAGACGTTCAGTTTTGGCGCTGTGCCAATTTTTATATTCGATTTTTAAATTTGCGATATTCGACCCGAAAGTGAGCCTATAGGGTGTAATACGTGGCTGCGGTCACTTTTTTGTGCATGACCAACTTCGTCAGACGTTCGGTTTTGGCGCTGTGCCAATTTTTAAAATTCGATTTTTAATGTTGCGATATTCGCCCCGAATGTGAGCCTATAGGGTGTAACATGTGGCTGCGGTCACTTTTTTGTGCATGACCAACTTCGTCAGACGTTCGGTTTTGGCGCTGTGCCAATTTTTAAATTCGATTTTTAAAGTTGCGATATTCGCCTCGAAAGTGAGCCTATAGGGTGTAACATGTGGCTGCGGTAACTTTTTTGTGCATGACCAACTTCGTCAGACGTTCGGTTTTGGCGCTGTGCCAATTTTTAAAATTTGATTTTTAAAGTTGCGATATTCGCCCCGAAAGTGAGCCTATAGGGTGTAACATGTGGCTGCGGTCACTTTTTTGTGCATGACCAACTTCGTCAGACGTTCGGTTTTGGCGCTGTGCCAATTTTTAAATTCGATTTTTAAATTTGCGATATTTTCTCGGAAAGTGAGCCTATAGGGTGTAACATGTGGCTGCGGTCACTTTTTTGTGCATGACCAACTTCGTCAGACGTTCGGTTTTGGCGCTGTGCCAATTTTTAAATTCGATTTTTAAAGTTGCGATATTCGCCCCGAATGTGAGCCTATAGGGTGTAACATGTGGCTGCGGTCAATTTTTTGTGCATGACCAACTTCGTCAGACGTTCGGTTTTGGCGCTGTGCCAATTTTTAAAATTCGATTTTTAAAGTTGCGATATTCGCCCCGAAAGTTAGCCTATAGGGTGTAACATGTGGCTGCGGTCACTTTTTTGTGCATGACCAACTTCGTCAGACGTTCGGTTTTGGCGCTGTGCCAATTTTTAAAATTCGATTTTTAATGTTGCGATATTCGCCCCGAATGTGAGCCTATAGGGTGTAACATGTGGCTGCGGTCACTTTTTTGTGCATGACCAACTTCGTCAGACGTTCGGTTTTGGCGCTGTGCCAATTTTTAAATTCGATTTTTAAAGTTGCGATATTCGCCTCGAAAGTGAGCCTATAGGGTGTAACATGTGGCTGCGGTAACTTTTTTGTGCATGACCAACTTCGTCAGACGTTCGGTTTTGGCGCTGTGCCAATTTTTAAAATTTGATTTTTAAAGTTGCGATATTCGCCCCGAAAGTGAGCCTATAGGGTGTAACATGTGGCTGCGGTCACTTTTTTGTGCATGACCAACTTCGTCAGACGTTCGGTTTTGGCGCTGTGCCAATTTTTAAATTCGATTTTTAAATTTGCGATATTTTCTCGGAAAGTGAGCCTATAGGGTGTAACATGTGGCTGCGGTCACTTTTTTGTGCATGACCAACTTCGTCAGACGTTCGGTTTTGGCGCTGTGCCAATTTTTAAATTCGATTTTTAAAGTTGCGATATTCGCCCCGAATGTGAGCCTATAGGGTGTAACATGTGGCTGCGGTCAATTTTTTGTGCATGACCAACTTCGTCAGACGTTCGGTTTTGGCGCTGTGCCAATTTTTAAAATTCGATTTTTAAAGTTGCGATATTCGCCCCGAAAGTTAGCCTATAGGGTGTAACATGTGGCTGCGGTCACTTTTTTGTGCATGACCAACTTCGTCAGACGTTCGGTTTTGGCGCTGTGCCAATTTTTAAATTCGATTTTTAAATTTGCGATATTTGCCCGGAAAGTGAGCCTGTAGGGTGTAACATGTGGCTGCGGTCACTTTTTTGTGCATGACCAACTTCGTCAAACGTTCGGTTTTGGCGCTGTGCCAATTTTTAAATTCGATTTTTAAAGTTGCGATATTCGCCCCGAAAGTGAGCCTATAGGGTGTAACATGTGGCTGCGGTCACTTTTTTGTGCATGACCAACTTCGTCAGACGTTCAGTTTTGGCGCTGTGCCAATTTTTATATTCGATTTTTAAATTTGCGATATTCGACCCGAAAGTGAGCCTATAGGGTGTAATACGTGGCTGCGGTCACTTTTTTGTGCATGACCAACTTCGTCAGACGTTCGGTTTTGGCGCTGTGCCAATTTTTAAAATTCGATTTTTAATGTTGCGATATTCGCCCCGAATGTGAGCCTATAGGGTGTAACATGTGGCTTGCGGTCAATTTTTTGTGCATGACCAACTTCGTCAGACGTTCGGTTTTGGCGCTGTGCCAATTTTTAAAATTCGATTTTTAAAGTTGCGATATTCGCCCCGAAAGTGAGCCTATAGGGTGTAACATGTGGCTGCGGTCACTTTTTTGTGCATGACCAACTTCGTCAGACGTTCGGTTTTGGCGCTGTGCCAATTTTTAAATTCGATTTTTAAATTTGCGATATTTGCCCGGAAAGTGAGCCTGTAGGGTGTAACATGTGGCTGCGGTCACTTTTTTGTGCATGACCAACTTCGTCAGACGTTCGGTTTTGGCGCTGTGCCAATTTTTAAATTCGATTTTTAAAGTTGCGATATTCGCCCCGAAAGTGAGCCTATAGGGTGTAACATGTGGCTGCGGTCACTTTTTTGTGCATGACCAACTTCGTCAGACGTTCGGTTTTGGCGCTGTGCCAATTTTTAAAATTCGATTTTTAATGTTGCGATATTCGCCCCGAATGTGAGCCTATAGGGTGTAACATGTGGCTTGCGGTCACTTTTTTGTGCATGACCAACTTCGTCAGACGTTCGGTTTTGGCGCTGTGCCAATTTTTAAAATTCGATTTTTAATGTTGCGATATTTGCCCCGAAAGTGAGCCTATAGGGTGTAACATGTGGCTGCGGTCACTTTTTTGTGCATGACCAACTTCGTCAGACGTTCAATTTTGGCGCTGTGCCAATTTTTAAAATTTGATTTTTAAAGTTGCGATATTCGCCCCGACAGTGAGCCTATAGGGTGTAACATGTGGCTGCGGTCACTTTTTTGTGCATGACCAACTTCGTCAGACGTTCGGTTTTGGCGCTGTGCCAATTTTTAAATTCGATTTTTAAAGTTGCGATATTCGCCCCGAAAGTGAGCCTATAGGGTGTAACATGTGGCTGCGGTCACTTTTTTGTGCATGACCAACTTCGTCAGACGTTCGGTTTTGGCGCTGTGCCAATTTTTAAAATTCGATTTTTAAAGTTGCGATATTTGACCCGAAAGTGAACCTATAGGGTGTAACATGTGGCTGCGGTCACTTTTTTGTGCATGACCAACTTCGTCAGACGTTCGGTTTTGGCGCTGTGCCAATTTTTAAAATTCGATTTTTAATGTTGCGATATTTGCCCCGAAAGTGAGCCTATAGGGTGTAACATGTGGCTGCGGTCACTTTTTTGTGCATGACCAACTTCGTCAGACGTTCGGTTTTGGCGCTGTGCCAATTTTTAAAATTTGATTTTTAAAGTTGCGATATTCGCCCCGAAAGTGAGCCTATAGGGTGTAACATGTGGCTGCGGTCACTTTTTTGTGCATGACCAACTTCGTCAGACGTTCGGTTTTGGCGCTGTGTCAATTTTTAAATTCGATTTTTAAATTTGCGATATTTGCCCGGAAAGTGAGCCTATAGGGTGTAACATGTGGCTGCGGTCACTTTTTTGTGCATGACCAACTTTGTCAGACGTTCGGTTTTGGCGCTGTGCCAATTTTTAAAATTCGATTTTTAAAGTTGCGATATTCGCCCCAAAAGTGAGCCTATAGGGTGTAACATGTGGCTGCGGTCACTTTTTTGTGCATGACCAACTTCGTCAGACGTTCGGTTTTGGCGCTGTGCCAATTTTTAAATTTGATTTTTAAATTTGCGATATTTGCCCGGAAAGTGAGCCTGTAGGGTGTAACATGTGGCTGCGGTCACTTTTTTGTGCATGACCAACTTCGTCAGACGTTCGGTTTTGGCGCTGTGCCAATTTTTAAAATTCAATTTTTAAAGTTGCGATATTTGACCCGAAAGTGAACCTATAGGGTGTAATACGTGGCTGCGGTCACTTTTTTGTGCATGACCAACTTCGTCAGACGTTCGGTTTTGGCGCTGTGCCAATTTTTAAAATTTGATTTTTAAAGTTGCGATATTCGCCCCGACAGTGAGCCTATAGGGTGTAACATGTGGCTGCGGTCAATTTTTTGTGCATGACCAACTTCGTCAGACGTTCGGTTTTGGCGCTGTGCCAATTTTTAAAATTCGATTTTTAAAGTTGCGATATTCGCCCCGAAAGTGAGCCTATAGGGTGTAACATGTGGCTGCGGTCACTTTTTTTTGCATGACCAACTTCGTCAGACGTTCGGTTTTGGCGCTGTGCCAATTTTTAAATTCGATTTTTAAATTTGCGATATTTGCCCGGAAAGTGAGCCTATAGGGTGTAACATGTGGCTGCGGTCACTTTTTTGTGCATGACCAACTTCGTCAAACGTTCGGTTTTGGCGCTGTGCCAATTTTTAAATTCGATTTTTAAAGTTGCGATATTCGCCCCGAAAGTGAGCCTATAGGGTGTAACATGTGGCTGCGGTCACTTTTTTGTGCATGACCAACTTCGTCAGACGTTCAGTTTTGGCGCTGTGCCAATTTTTATATTCGATTTTTAAATTTGCGATATTCGACCCGAAAGTGAGCCTATAGGGTGTAATACGTGGCTGCGGTCACTTTTTTGTGCATGACCAACTTCGTCAGACGTTCGGTTTTGGCGCTGTGCCAATTTTTAAAATTCGATTTTTAATGTTGCGATATACGCCCCGAATGTGAGCCTATAGGGTGTAACATGTGGCTGCGGTCACTTTTTTGTGCATGACCAACTTCGTCAGACGTTCGGTTTTGGCGCTGTGCCAATTTTTAAATTCGATTTTTAAAGTTGCGATATTCGCCTCGAAAGTGAGCCTATAGGGTGTAACATGTGGCTGCGGTCACTTTTTTGTGCATGACCAACTTCGTCAGACGTTCGGTTTTGGCGCTGTGCCAATTTTTAAAATTCGATTTTTAATGTTGCGATATTCGCCCCGAAAGTGAGCCTATAGGGTGTAACATGTGGCTGCGGTCACTTTTTTGTGCATGACCAACTTCGTCAGACGTTCGGTTTTGGCGCTGTGCCAATTTTTAAAATTCGATTTTTAAAGTTGCGATATTCGCCCCGAAAGTGAGCCTATAGGGTGTAACATGTGGCTGCGGTCACTTTTTTGTGCATGACCAACTTCGTCAGACGTTCGGTTTTGGCGCTGTGCCAATTTTTAAATTCGATTTTTAAATTTGCGATATTTGCCCGGAAAGTGAGCCTATAGGGTGTAACATGTGGCTGCGGTCACTTTTTTGTGCATGACCAACTTCGTCAGACGTTCGGCTTTGGCGCTGTGCCAATTTTTAAATTTGATTTTTAAAGTTGCGATATTCGCCCCGAATGTGAGCCTATAGGGTGTAACATGTGGCTGCGGTCACTTTTTTGTGCATGACCAACTTCGTCAGACGTTCAGTTTTGGCGCTGTGCCAATTTTTATATTCGATTTTTAAATTTGCGATATTCGACCCGAAAGTGAGCCTATAGGGTGTAATACGTGGCTGCGGTCACTTTTTTGTGCATGACCAACTTCGTCAGACGTTCGGTTTTGGCGCTGTGCCAATTTTTAAAATTCGATTTTTAATGTTGCGATATTCGCCCCGAATGTGAGCCTATAGGGTGTAACATGTGGCTGCGGTCACTTTTTTGTGCATGACCAACTTCGTCAGACGTTCGGTTTTGGCGCTGTGCCAATTTTTAAATTCGATTTTTAAAGTTGCGATATTCGCCTCGAAAGTGAGCCTATAGGGTGTAACATGTGGCTGCGGTAACTTTTTTGTGCATGACCAACTTCGTCAGACGTTCGGTTTTGGCGCTGTGCCAATTTTTAAAATTTGATTTTTAAAGTTGCGATATTCGCCCCGAAAGTGAGCCTATAGGGTGTAACATGTGGCTGCGGTCACTTTTTTGTGCATGACCAACTTCGTCAGACGTTCGGTTTTGGCGCTGTGCCAATTTTTAAATTCGATTTTTAAATTTGCGATATTTTCTCGGAAAGTGAGCCTATAGGGTGTAACATGTGGCTGCGGTCACTTTTTTGTGCATGACCAACTTCGTCAGACGTTCGGTTTTGGCGCTGTGCCAATTTTTAAATTCGATTTTTAAAGTTGCGATATTCGCCCCGAATGTGAGCCTATAGGGTGTAACATGTGGCTGCGGTCAATTTTTTGTGCATGACCAACTTCGTCAGACGTTCGGTTTTGGCGCTGTGCCAATTTTTAAAATTCGATTTTTAAAGTTGCGATATTCGCCCCGAAAGTTAGCCTATAGGGTGTAACATGTGGCTGCGGTCACTTTTTTGTGCATGACCAACTTCGTCAGACGTTCGGTTTTGGCGCTGTGCCAATTTTTAAATTCGATTTTTAAATTTGCGATATTTGCCCGGAAAGTGAGCCTGTAGGGTGTAACATGTGGCTGCGGTCACTTTTTTGTGCATGACCAACTTCGTCAAACGTTCGGTTTTGGCGCTGTGCCAATTTTTAAATTCGATTTTTAAAGTTGCGATATTCGCCCCGAAAGTGAGCCTATAGGGTGTAACATGTGGCTGCGGTCACTTTTTTGTGCATGACCAACTTCGTCAGACGTTCAGTTTTGGCGCTGTGCCAATTTTTATATTCGATTTTTAAATTTGCGATATTCGACCCGAAAGTGAGCCTATAGGGTGTAATACGTGGCTGCGGTCACTTTTTTGTGCATGACCAACTTCGTCAGACGTTCGGTTTTGGCGCTGTGCCAATTTTTAAAATTCGATTTTTAATGTTGCGATATACGCCCCGAATGTGAGCCTATAGGGTGTAACATGTGGCTGCGGTCACTTTTTTGTGCATGACCAACTTCGTCAGACGTTCGGTTTTGGCGCTGTGCCAATTTTTAAATTCGATTTTTAAAGTTGCGATATTCGCCTCGAAAGTGAGCCTATAGGGTGTAACATGTGGCTGCGGTCACTTTTTTGTGCATGACCAACTTCGTCAGACGTTCGGTTTTGGCGCTGTGCCAATTTTTAAAATTCGATTTTTAATGTTGCGATATTTGCCCCGAAAGTGAGCCTATAGGGTGTAACATGTGGCTGCGGTCACTTTTTTGTGCATGACCAACTTCGTCAGACGTTCGGTTTTGGCGCTGTGCCAATTTTTAAAATTTGATTTTTAAAGTTGCGATATTCGCCCCGAAAGTGAGCCTATAGGGTGTAACATGTGGCTGCGGTCACTTTTTTGTGCATGACCAACTTCGTCAGACGTTCGGTTTTGGCGCTGTGTCAATTTTTAAATTCGATTTTTAAATTTGCGATATTTGCCCGGAAAGTGAGCCTATAGGGTGTAACATGTGGCTGCGGTCACTTTTTTGTGCATGACCAACTTTGTCAGACGTTCGGTTTTGGCGCTGTGCCAATTTTTAAAATTCGATTTTTAAAGTTGCGATATTCGCCCCAAAAGTGAGCCTATAGGGTGTAACATGTGGCTGCGGTCACTTTTTTGTGCATGACCAACTTCGTCAGACGTTCGGTTTTGGCGCTGTGCCAATTTTTAAATTTGATTTTTAAATTTGCGATATTTGCCCGGAAAGTGAGCCTGTAGGGTGTAACATGTGGCTGCGGTCACTTTTTTGTGCATGACCAACTTCGTCAGACGTTCGGTTTTGGCGCTGTGCCAATTTTTAAAATTCAATTTTTAAAGTTGCGATATTTGACCCGAAAGTGAACCTATAGGGTGTAATACGTGGCTGCGGTCACTTTTTTGTGCATGACCAACTTCGTCAGACGTTCGGTTTTGGCGCTGTGCCAATTTTTAAAATTTGATTTTTAAAGTTGCGATATTCGCCCCGACAGTGAGCCTATAGGGTGTAACATGTGGCTGCGGTCAATTTTTTGTGCATGACCAACTTCGTCAGACGTTCGGTTTTGGCGCTGTGCCAATTTTTAAAATTCGATTTTTAAAGTTGCGATATTCGCCCCGAAAGTGAGCCTATAGGGTGTAACATGTGGCTGCGGTCACTTTTTTTTGCATGACCAACTTCGTCAGACGTTCGGTTTTGGCGCTGTGCCAATTTTTAAATTCGATTTTTAAATTTGCGATATTTGCCCGGAAAGTGAGCCTATAGGGTGTAACATGTGGCTGCGGTCACTTTTTTGTGCATGACCAACTTCGTCAAACGTTCGGTTTTGGCGCTGTGCCAATTTTTAAATTCGATTTTTAAAGTTGCGATATTCGCCCCGAAAGTGAGCCTATAGGGTGTAACATGTGGCTGCGGTCACTTTTTTGTGCATGACCAACTTCGTCAGACGTTCAGTTTTGGCGCTGTGCCAATTTTTATATTCGATTTTTAAATTTGCGATATTCGACCCGAAAGTGAGCCTATAGGGTGTAATACGTGGCTGCGGTCACTTTTTTGTGCATGACCAACTTCGTCAGACGTTCGGTTTTGGCGCTGTGCCAATTTTTAAAATTCGATTTTTAATGTTGCGATATACGCCCCGAATGTGAGCCTATAGGGTGTAACATGTGGCTGCGGTCACTTTTTTGTGCATGACCAACTTCGTCAGACGTTCGGTTTTGGCGCTGTGCCAATTTTTAAATTCGATTTTTAAAGTTGCGATATTCGCCTCGAAAGTGAGCCTATAGGGTGTAACATGTGGCTGCGGTCACTTTTTTGTGCATGACCAACTTCGTCAGACGTTCGGTTTTGGCGCTGTGCCAATTTTTAAAATTCGATTTTTAATGTTGCGATATTCGCCCCGAAAGTGAGCCTATAGGGTGTAACATGTGGCTGCGGTCACTTTTTTGTGCATGACCAACTTCGTCAGACGTTCGGTTTTGGCGCTGTGCCAATTTTTAAAATTCGATTTTTAAAGTTGCGATATTCGCCCCGAAAGTGAGCCTATAGGGTGTAACATGTGGCTGCGGTCACTTTTTTGTGCATGACCAACTTCGTCAGACGTTCGGTTTTGGCGCTGTGCCAATTTTTAAATTCGATTTTTAAATTTGCGATATTTGCCCGGAAAGTGAGCCTATAGGGTGTAACATGTGGCTGCGGTCACTTTTTTGTGCATGACCAACTTCGTCAGACGTTCGGCTTTGGCGCTGTGCCAATTTTTAAATTTGATTTTTAAAGTTGCGATATTCGCCCCGAATGTGAGCCTATAGGGTGTAACATGTGGCTGCGGTCACTTTTTTGTGCATGACCAACTTCGTCAGACGTTCAGTTTTGGCGCTGTGCCAATTTTTATATTCGATTTTTAAATTTGCGATATTCGACCCGAAAGTGAGCCTATAGGGTGTAATACGTGGCTGCGGTCACTTTTTTGTGCATGACCAACTTCGTCAGACGTTCGGTTTTGGCGCTGTGCCAATTTTTAAAATTCGATTTTTAATGTTGCGATATTCGCCCCGAATGTGAGCCTATAGGGTGTAACATGTGGCTGCGGTCACTTTTTTGTGCATGACCAACTTCGTCAGACGTTCGGTTTTGGCGCTGTGCCAATTTTTAAATTCGATTTTTAAAGTTGCGATATTCGCCTCGAAAGTGAGCCTATAGGGTGTAACATGTGGCTGCGGTAACTTTTTTGTGCATGACCAACTTCGTCAGACGTTCGGTTTTGGCGCTGTGCCAATTTTTAAAATTTGATTTTTAAAGTTGCGATATTCGCCCCGAAAGTGAGCCTATAGGGTGTAACATGTGGCTGCGGTCACTTTTTTGTGCATGACCAACTTCGTCAGACGTTCGGTTTTGGCGCTGTGCCAATTTTTAAATTCGATTTTTAAATTTGCGATATTTTCTCGGAAAGTGAGCCTATAGGGTGTAACATGTGGCTGCGGTCACTTTTTTGTGCATGACCAACTTCGTCAGACGTTCGGTTTTGGCGCTGTGCCAATTTTTAAATTCGATTTTTAAAGTTGCGATATTCGCCCCGAATGTGAGCCTATAGGGTGTAACATGTGGCTGCGGTCAATTTTTTGTGCATGACCAACTTCGTCAGACGTTCGGTTTTGGCGCTGTGCCAATTTTTAAAATTCGATTTTTAAAGTTGCGATATTCGCCCCGAAAGTTAGCCTATAGGGTGTAACATGTGGCTGCGGTCACTTTTTTGTGCATGACCAACTTCGTCAGACGTTCGGTTTTGGCGCTGTGCCAATTTTTAAATTCGATTTTTAAATTTGCGATATTTGCCCG
The DNA here is from genome assembly GCA_037893245.1 of Crossaster papposus. NCBI lineage: Eukaryota > Metazoa > Echinodermata > Asteroidea > Velatida > Solasteridae > Crossaster > Crossaster papposus. The sequence continues at coordinate 1,628,777 of JBAIAA010000465.1, forward strand.
GAAAGTGAGCCTGTAGGGTGTAACATGTGGCTGCGGTCACTTTTTTGTGCATGACCAACTTCGTCAAACGTTCGGTTTTGGCGCTGTGCCAATTTTTAAATTCGATTTTTAAAGTTGCGATATTCGCCCCGAAAGTGAGCCTATAGGGTGTAACATGTGGCTGCGGTCACTTTTTTGTGCATGACCAACTTCGTCAGACGTTCAGTTTTGGCGCTGTGCCAATTTTTATATTCGATTTTTAAATTTGCGATATTCGACCCGAAAGTGAGCCTATAGGGTGTAATACGTGGCTGCGGTCACTTTTTTGTGCATGACCAACTTCGTCAGACGTTCGGTTTTGGCGCTGTGCCAATTTTTAAAATTCGATTTTTAATGTTGCGATATACGCCCCGAATGTGAGCCTATAGGGTGTAACATGTGGCTGCGGTCACTTTTTTGTGCATGACCAACTTCGTCAGACGTTCGGTTTTGGCGCTGTGCCAATTTTTAAATTCGATTTTTAAAGTTGCGATATTCGCCTCGAAAGTGAGCCTATAGGGTGTAACATGTGGCTGCGGTCACTTTTTTGTGCATGACCAACTTCGTCAGACGTTCGGTTTTGGCGCTGTGCCAATTTTTAAAATTCGATTTTTAATGTTGCGATATTCGCCCCGAAAGTGAGCCTATAGGGTGTAACATGTGGCTGCGGTCACTTTTTTGTGCATGACCAACTTCGTCAGACGTTCGGTTTTGGCGCTGTGCCAATTTTTAAAATTCGATTTTTAAAGTTGCGATATTCGCCCCGAAAGTGAGCCTATAGGGTGTAACATGTGGCTGCGGTCACTTTTTTGTGCATGACCAACTTCGTCAGACGTTCGGTTTTGGCGCTGTGCCAATTTTTAAATTCGATTTTTAAATTTGCGATATTTGCCCGGAAAGTGAGCCTATAGGGTGTAACATGTGGCTGCGGTCACTTTTTTGTGCATGACCAACTTCGTCAGACGTTCGGTTTTGGCGCTGTGCCAATTTTTAAAATTCGATTTTTAAAGTTGCGATATTCGCCCCGAAAGTGAGCCTATAGGGTGTAACATGTGGCTGCGGTCACTTTTTTGTGCATGACCAACTTCGTCAGACGTTCGGTTTTGGCGCTGTGCCAATTTTTAAATTCGATTTTTAAATTTGCGATATTTGCCCGGAAAGTGAGCCTGTAGGGTGTAACATGTGGCTGCGGTCACTTTTTTGTGCATGACCAACTTCGTCAGACGTTCGGTTTTGGCGCTGTGCCAATTTTTAAATTCGATTTTTAAAGTTGCGATATTCGCCCCGAAAGTGAGCCTATAGGGTGTAACATGTGGCTGCGGTCACTTTTTTGTGCATGACCAACTTCGTCAGACGTTCGGTTTTGGCGCTGTGCCAATTTTTAAAATTCGATTTTTAATGTTGCGATATTCGCCCCGAATGTGAGCTTATAGGGTGTAACATGTGGCTGCGGTCACTTTTTTGTGCATGACCAACTTCGTCAGACGTTCGGTTTTGGCGCTGTGCCAATTTTTAAATTCGATTTTTAAAGTTGCGATATTCGCCCCGAAAGTGAGCCTATAGGGTGTAACATGTGGCTGCGGTCACTTTTTTGTGCATGACCAACTTCGTCAGACGTTCGGTTTTGGCGCTGTGCCAATTTTTAAATTCGATTTTTAAATTTGCGATATTTGCCCGGAAAGTGAGCCTATAGGGTGTAACATGTGGCTGCGGTCACTTTTTTGTGCATGACCAACTTCGTCAGACGTTCGGTTTTGGCGCTGTGCCAATTTTTAAATTTGATTTTTAAAGTTGCGATATTCGCCCCGAATGTGAGCCTATAGGGTGTAACATGTGGCTGCGGTCACTTTTTTGTGCATGACCAACTTCGTCAGACGTTCGGTTTTGGCGCTGTGCCAATTTTTAAAATTCGATTTTTAAAGTTGCGATATTCGCCCCGAATGTGAGCCTATAGGGTGTAACATGTGGCTGCGGTCACTTTTTTGTGCATGACCAACTTCGTCAGACGTTCGGTTTTGGCGCTGTGCCAATTTTTAAATTCGATTTTTAAAGTTGCGATATTCGCCCCGAATGTGAGCCTATAGGGTGTAACATGTGGCTGCGGTCACTTTTTTGTGCATGACCAACTTCGTCAGACGTTCGGTTTTGGCGCTGTGCCAATTTTTAAATTCGATTTTTAAAGTTGCGATATTCGCCTCGAAAGTGAGCCTATAGGGTGTAACATGTGGCTGCGGTCACTTTTTTGTGCATGACCAACTTCGTCAGACGTTCGGTTTTGGCGCTGTGCCAATTTTTAAAATTCGATTTTTAATGTTGCGATATTCGCCCCGAAAGTGAGCCTATAGGGTGTAACATGTGGCTGCGGTCACTTTTTTGTGCATGACCAACTTCGTCAGACGTTCGGTTTTGGCGCTGTGCCAATTTTTAAAATTCGATTTTTAAAGTTGCGATATTCGCCCCGAAAGTGAGCCTATAGGGTGTAACATGTGGCTGCGGTCACTTTTTTGTGCATGACCAACTTCGTCAGACGTTCGGTTTTGGCGCTGTGCCAATTTTTAAATTCGATTTTTAAATTTGCGATATTTGCCCGGAAAGTGAGCCTATAGGGTGTAACATGTGGCTGCGGTCACTTTTTTGTGCATGACCAACTTCGTCAGACGTTCGGTTTTGGCGCTGTGCCAATTTTTAAATTTGATTTTTAAAGTTGCGATATTCGCCCCGAATGTGAGCCTATAGGGTGTAACATGTGGCTGCGGTCACTTTTTTGTGCATGACCAACTTCGTCAGACGTTCAGTTTTGGCGCTGTGCCAATTTTTATATTCGATTTTTAAATTTGCGATATTCGACCCGAAAGTGAGCCTATAGGGTGTAATACGTGGCTGCGGTCACTTTTTTGTGCATGACCAACTTCGTCAGACGTTCGGTTTTGGCGCTGTGCCAATTTTTAAAATTCGATTTTTAATGTTGCGATATTCGCCCCGAATGTGAGCCTATAGGGTGTAACATGTGGCTGCGGTCACTTTTTTGTGCATGACCAACTTCGTCAGACGTTCGGTTTTGGCGCTGTGCCAATTTTTAAATTCGATTTTTAAAGTTGCGATATTCGCCTCGAAAGTGAGCCTATAGGGTGTAACATGTGGCTGCGGTAACTTTTTTGTGCATGACCAACTTCGTCAGACGTTCGGTTTTGGCGCTGTGCCAATTTTTAAAATTTGATTTTTAAAGTTGCGATATTCGCCCCGAAAGTGAGCCTATAGGGTGTAACATGTGGCTGCGGTCACTTTTTTGTGCATGACCAACTTCGTCAGACGTTCGGTTTTGGCGCTGTGCCAATTTTTAAATTCGATTTTTAAATTTGCGATATTTTCCCGGAAAGTGAGCCTATAGGGTGTAACATGTGGCTGCGGTCACTTTTTTGTGCATGACCAACTTCGTCAGACGTTCGGTTTTGGCGCTGTGCCAATTTTTAAATTCGATTTTTAAAGTTGCGATATTCGCCCCGAATGTGAGCCTATAGGGTGTAACATGTGGCTGCGGTCAATTTTTTGTGCATGACCAACTTCGTCAGACGTTCGGTTTTGGCGCTGTGCCAATTTTTAAAATTCGATTTTTAAAGTTGCGATATTCGCCCCGAAAGTGAGCCTATAGGGTGTAACATGTGGCTGCGGTCACTTTTTTGTGCATGACCAACTTCGTCAGACGTTCGGTTTTGGCGCTGTGCCAATTTTTAAATTCGATTTTTAAATTTGCGATATTTGCCCGGAAAGTGAGCCTGTAGGGTGTAACATGTGGCTGCGGTCACTTTTTTGTGCATGACCAACTTCGTCAGACGTTCGGTTTTGGCGCTGTGCCAATTTTTAAATTCGATTTTTAAAGTTGCGATATTCGCCCCGAAAGTGAGCCTATAGGGTGTAACATGTGGCTGCGGTCACTTTTTTGTGCATGACCAACTTCGTCAGACGTTCGGTTTTGGCGCTGTGCCAATTTTTAAAATTCGATTTTTAATGTTGCGATATTCGCCCCGAATGTGAGCCTATAGGGTGTAACATGTGGCTGCGGTCACTTTTTTGTGCATGACCAACTTCGTCAGACGTTCGGTTTTGGCGCTGTGCCAATTTTTAAATTCGATTTTTAAAGTTGCGATATTCGCCTCGAAAGTGAGCCTATAGGGTGTAACATGTGGCTGCGGTCACTTTTTTGTGCATGACCAACTTCGTCAGACGTTCGGTTTTGGCGCTGTGCCAATTTTTAAAATTCGATTTTTAATGTTGCGATATTTGCCCCGAAAGTGAGCCTATAGGGTGTAACATGTGGCTGCGGTCACTTTTTTGTGCATGACCAACTTCGTCAGACGTTCGGTTTTGGCGCTGTGCCAATTTTTAAAATTTGATTTTTAAAGTTGCGATATTCGCCCCGACAGTGAGCCTATAGGGTGTAACATGTGGCTGCGGTCACTTTTTTGTGCATGACCAACTTCGTCAGACGTTCGGTTTTGGCGCTGTGCCAATTTTTAAATTCGATTTTTAAAGTTGCGATATTCGCCCCGAAAGTGAGCCTATAGGGTGTAACATGTGGCTGCGGTCACTTTTTTGTGCATGACCAACTTCGTCAGACGTTCGGTTTTGGCGCTGTGCCAATTTTTAAAATTCGATTTTTAAAGTTGCGATATTTGACCCGAAAGTGAACCTATAGGGTGTAACATGTGGCTGCGGTCACTTTTTTTGTGCATGACCAACTTCGTCAGACGTTCGGTTTTGGCGCTGTGCCAATTTTTAAAATTTGATTTTTAAAGTTGCGATATTCGCCCCGAAAGTGAGCCTATAGGGTGTAACATGTGGCTGCGGTCACTTTTTTGTGCATGACCAACTTCGTCAGACGTTCGGTTTTGGCGCTGTGTCAATTTTTAAATTCGATTTTTAAATTTGCGATATTTGCCCGGAAAGTGAGCCTATAGGGTGTAACATGTGGCTGCGGTCACTTTTTTGTGCATGACCAACTTTGTCAGACGTTCGGTTTTGGCGCTGTGCCAATTTTTAAAATTCGATTTTTAAAGTTGCGATATTCGCCCCAAAAGTGAGCCTATAGGGTGTAACATGTGGCTGCGGTCACTTTTTTGTGCATGACCAACTTCGTCAGACGTTCGGTTTTGGCGCTGTGCCAATTTTTAAATTTGATTTTTAAATTTGCGATATTTGCCCGGAAAGTGAGCCTGTAGGGTGTAACATGTGGCTGCGGTCACTTTTTTGTGCATGACCAACTTCGTCAGACGTTCGGTTTTGGCGCTGTGCCAATTTTTAAAATTCGATTTTTAAAGTTGCGATATTTGACCCGAAAGTGAACCTATAGGGTGTAATACGTGGCTGCGGTCACTTTTTTGTGCATGACCAACTTCGTCAGACGTTCGGTTTTGGCGCTGTGCCAATTTTTAAAATTTGATTTTTAAAGTTGCGATATTCGCCCCGACAGTGAGCCTATAGGGTGTAACATGTGGCTGCGGTCAATTTTTTGTGCATGACCAACTTCGTCAGACGTTCGGTTTTGGCGCTGTGCCAATTTTTAAAATTCGATTTTTAAAGTTGCGATATTCGCCCCAAAAGTGAGCCTATAGGGTGTAACATGTGGCTGCGGTCACTTTTTTGTGCATGACCAACTTCGTCAGACGTTCGGTTTTGGCGCTGTGCCAATTTTTAAATTCGATTTTTAAATTTGCGATATTTGCCCGGAAAGTGAGCCTGTAGGGTGTAACATGTGGCTGCGGTCACTTTTTTGTGCATGACTAACTTCGTCAGACGTTCGGTTTTGGCGCTGTGCCAATTTTTAAATTCGATTTTTAAAGTTGCGATATTCGCCCCGAAAGTGAGCCTATAGGGTGTAACATGTGGCTGCGGTCACTTTTTTGTGCATGACCAACTTCGTCAGACGTTCGGTTTTGGCGCTGTGCCAATTTTTAAATTCGATTTTTAAAGTTGCGATATTCGCCTCGAAAGTGAGCCTATAGGGTGTAACATGTGGCTGCGGTCACTTTTTTGTGCATGACCAACTTCGTCAGACGTTCGGTTTTGGCGCTGTGCCAATTTTTAAAATTCGATTTTTAATGTTGCGATATTTGCCCCGAAAGTGAGCCTATAGGGTGTAACATGTGGCTGCGGTCACTTTTTTGTGCATGACCAACTTCGTCAGACGTTCGGTTTTGGCGCTGTGCCAATTTTTAAAATTTGATTTTTAAAGTTGCGATATTCGCCCCGACAGTGAGCCTATAGGGTGTAACATGTGGCTGCGGTCACTTTTTTGTGCATGACCAACTTCGTCAGACGTTCGGTTTTGGCGCTGTGTCAATTTTTAAAATTTGATTTTTAAAGTTGCGATATTCGCCCCGACAGTGAGCCTATAGGGTGTAACATGTGGCTGCGGTCACTTTTTTGTGCATGACCAACTTCGTCAGACGTTCGGTTTTGGCGCTGTGCCAATTTTTAAACTCGATTTTTAAAGTTGCGATATTCGCCCCGAAAGTGAGCCTATAGGGTGTAACATGTGGCTGCGGTCACTTTTTTGTGCATGACCAACTTCGTCAGACGTTCGGTTTTGGCGCTGTGCCAATTTTTAAAATTCGATTTTTAAAGTTGCGATATTTGACCCGAAAGTGAACCTATAGGGTGTAACATGTGGCTGCGGTCACTTTTTTGTGCATGACCAACTTCGTCAGACGTTCGGTTTTGGCGCTGTGCCAATTTTTAAAATTCGATTTTTAATGTTGCGATATTTGCCCCGAAAGTGAGCCTATAGGGTGTAACATGTGGCTGCGGTCACTTTTTTGTGCATGACCAACTTCGTCAGACGTTCGGTTTTGGCGCTGTGCCAATTTTTAAAATTCGATTTTTAAAGTTGCGATATTTGACCCGAAAGTGAACCTATAGGGTGTAACATGTGGCTGCGGTCACTTTTTTGTGCATGACCAACTTCGTCAGACGTTCGGTTTTGGCGCTGTGCCAATTTTTAAAATTCGATTTTTAAAGTTGCGATATTCGCCCCGAAAGTGAGCCTATAGGGTGTAACATGTGGCTGCGGTCACTTTTTTGTGCATGACCAACTTCGTCAGACGTTCGGTTTTGGCGCTGTGCCAATTTTTAAAATTCGATTTTTAAAGTTGCGATATTCGCCCCGAAAGTGAGCCTATAGGGTGTAACATGTGGCTGCGGTCACTTTTTTGTGCATGACCAACTTCGTCAGACGTTCGGTTTTGGCGCTGTGCCAATTTTTAAATTCGATTTTTAAATTTGCGATATTTGCCCGGAAAGTGAGCCTATAGGGTGTAACATGTGGCTGCGGTCACTTTTTTGTGCATGACCAACTTCGTCAGACGTTCGGTTTTGGCGCTGTGCCAATTTTTAAATTTGATTTTTAAAGTTGCGATATTCGCCCCGAATGTGAGCCTATAGGGTGTAACATGTGGCTGCGGTCACTTTTTTGTGCATGACCAACTTCGTCAGACGTTCAGTTTTGGCGCTGTGCCAATTTTTATATTCGATTTTTAAATTTGCGATATTCGACCCGAAAGTGAGCCTATAGGGTGTAATACGTGGCTGCGGTCACTTTTTTGTGCATGACCAACTTCGTCAGACGTTCGGTCTTGGCGCTGTGCCAATTTTTAAAATTCGATTTTTAATGTTGCGATATTCGCCCCGAATGTGAGCCTATAGGGTGTAACATGTGGCTGCGGTCACTTTTTTGTGCATGACCAACTTCGTCAGACGTTCGGTTTTGGCGCTGTGCCAATTTTTAAATTCGATTTTTAAAGTTGCGATATTCGCCTCGAAAGTGAGCCTATAGGGTGTAACATGTGGCTGCGGTAACTTTTTTGTGCATGACCAACTTCGTCAGACGTTCGGTTTTGGCGCTGTGCCAATTTTTAAAATTTGATTTTTAAAGTTGCGATATTCGCCCCGAAAGTGAGCCTATAGGGTGTAACATGTGGCTGCGGTCACTTTTTTGTGCATGACCAACTTCGTCAGACGTTCGGTTTTGGCGCTGTGCCAATTTTTAAATTCGATTTTTAAATTTGCGATATTTTCCCGGAAAGTGAGCCTATAGGGTGTAACATGTGGCTGCGGTCACTTTTTTGTGCATGACCAACTTCGTCAGACGTTCGGTTTTGGCGCTGTGCCAATTTTTAAATTCGATTTTTAAAGTTGCGATATTCGCCCCGAATGTGAGCCTATAGGGTGTAACATGTGGCTGCGGTCAATTTTTTGTGCATGACCAACTTCGTCAGACGTTCGGTTTTGGCGCTGTGCCAATTTTTAAAATTCGATTTTTAAAGTTGCGATATTCGCCCCGAAAGTGAGCCTATAGGGTGTAACATGTGGCTGCGGTCACTTTTTTGTGCATGACCAACTTCGTCAGACGTTCGGTTTTGGCGCTGTGCCAATTTTTAAATTCGATTTTTAAAGTTGCGATATTCGCCTCGAAAGTGAGCCTATAGGGTGTAACATGTGGCTGCGGTCACTTTTTTGTGCATGACCAACTTCGTCAGACGTTCGGTTTTGGCGCTGTGCCAATTTTTAAAATTCGATTTTTAATGTTGCGATATTTGCCCCGAAAGTGAGCCTATAGGGTGTAACATGTGGCTGCGGTCACTTTTTTGTGCATGACCAACTTCGTCAGACGTTCGGTTTTGGCGCTGTGCCAATTTTTAAAATTCGATTTTTAATGTTGCGATATTTGCCCCGAAAGTGAGCCTATAGGGTGTAACATGTGGCTGCGGTCACTTTTTTGTGCATGACCAACTTCGTCAGACGTTCGGTTTTGGCGCTGTGCCAATTTTTAAAATTTGATTTTTAAAGTTGCGATATTCGCCCCGACAGTGAGCCTATAGGGTGTAACATGTGGCTGCGGTCACTTTTTTGTGCATGACCAACTTCGTCAGACGTTCGGTTTTGGCGCTGTGCCAATTTTTAAATTCGATTTTTAAAGTTGCGATATTCGCCCCGAAAGTGAGCCTATAGGGTGTAACATGTGGCTGCGGTCACTTTTTTGTGCATGACCAACTTCGTCAGACGTTCGGTTTTGGCGCTGTGCCAATTTTTAAAATTCGATTTTTAAAGTTGCGATATTTGACCCGAAAGTGAACCTATAGGGTGTAACATGTGGCTGCGGTCACTTTTTTGTGCATGACCAACTTCGTCAGACGTTCGGTTTTGGCGCTGTGCCAATTTTTAAAATTCGATTTTTAATGTTGCGATATTTGCCCCGAAAGTGAGCCTATAGGGTGTAACATGTGGCTGCGGTCACTTTTTTGTGCATGACCAACTTCGTCAGACGTTCGGTTTTGGCGCTGTGCCAATTTTTAAAATTTGATTTTTAAAGTTGCGATATTCGCCCCGAAAGTGAGCCTATAGGGTGTAACATGTGGCTGCGGTCACTTTTTTGTGCATGACCAACTTCGTCAGACGTTCGGTTTTGGCGCTGTGTCAATTTTTAAATTCGATTTTTAAATTTGCGATATTTGCCCGGAAAGTGAGCCTATAGGGTGTAACATGTGGCTGCGGTCACTTTTTTGTGCATGACCAACTTTGTCAGACGTTCGGTTTTGGCGCTGTGCCAATTTTTAAAATTCGATTTTTAAAGTTGCGATATTTGCCCGGAAAGTGAGCCTATAGGGTGTAACATGTGGCTGCGGTCACTTTTTTGTGCATGACCAACTTCGTCAGACGTTCGGTTTTGGCGCTGTGCCAATTTTTAAATTCGATTTTTAAAGTTGCGATATTTGACCCGAAAGTGAACCTATAGGGTGTAATACGTGGCTGCGGTCACTTTTTTGTGCATGACCAACTTCGTCAGACGTTCGGTTTTGGCGCTGTGCCAATTTTTAAAATTTGATTTTTAAAGTTGCGATATTCGCCCCGACAGTGAGCCTATAGGGTGTAACATGTGGCTGCGGTCAATTTTTTGTGCATGACCAACTTCGTCAGACGTTCGGTTTTGGCGCTGTGCCAATTTTTAAAATTCGATTTTTAAAGTTGCGATATTCGCCCCGAAAGTGAGCCTATAGGGTGTAACATGTGGCTGCGGTCACTTTTTTGTGCATGACCAACTTCGTCAGACGTTCGGTTTTGGCGCTGTGCCAATTTTTAAATTCGATTTTTAAATTTGCGATATTTGCCCGGAAAGTGAGCCTGTAGGGTGTAACATGTGGCTGCGGTCACTTTTTTGTGCATGACCAACTTCGTCAGACGTTCGGTTTTGGCGCTGTGCCAATTTTTAAATTCGATTTTTAAAGTTGCGATATTTGCCCCGAAAGTGAGCCTATAGGGTGTAACATGTGGCTGCGGTCACTTTTTTGTGCATGACCAACTTCGTCAGACGTTCGGTTTTGGCGCTGTGCCAATTTTTAAAATTCGATTTTTAATGTTGCGATATTCGCCCCGAATGTGAGCCTATAGGGTGTAACATGTGGCTGCGGTCACTTTTTTGTGCATGACCAACTTCGTCAGACGTTCGGTTTTGGCGCTGTGCCAATTTTTAAATTCGATTTTTAAAGTTGCGATATTCGCCTCGAAAGTGAGCCTATAGGGTGTAACATGTGGCTGCGGTCACTTTTTTGTGCATGACCAACTTCGTCAGACGTTCGGTTTTGGCGCTGTGCCAATTTTTAAAATTCGATTTTTAATGTTGCGATATTTGCCCCGAAAGTGAGCCTATAGGGTGTAACATGTGGCTGCGGTCACTTTTTTGTGCATGACCAACTTCGTCAGACGTTCGGTTTTGGCGCTGTGCCAATTTTTAAAATTTGATTTTTAAAGTTGCGATATTCGCCCCGACAGTGAGCCTATAGGGTGTAACATGTGGCTGCGGTCACTTTTTTGTGCATGACCAACTTCGTCAGACGTTCGGTTTTGGCGCTGTGTCAATTTTTAAAATTTGATTTTTAAAGTTGCGATATTCGCCCCGACAGTGAGCCTATAGGGTGTAACATGTGGCTGCGGTCACTTTTTTGTGCATGACCAACTTCGTCAGACGTTCGGTTTTGGCGCTGTGCCAATTTTTAAACTCGATTTTTAAAGTTGCGATATTCGCCCCGAAAGTGAGCCTATAGGGTGTAACATGTGGCTGCGGTCACTTTTTTGTGCATGACCAACTTCGTCAGACGTTCGGTTTTGGCGCTGTGCCAATTTTTAAAATTTGATTTTTAAAGTTGCGATATTCGCCCCGACAGTGAGCCTATAGGGTGTAACATGTGGCTGCGGTCACTTTTTTGTGCATGACCAACTTCGTCAGACGTTCGGTTTTGGCGCTGTGCCAATTTTTAAATTCGATTTTTAAAGTTGCGATATTCGCCCCGAAAGTGAGCCTATAGGGTGTAACATGTGGCTGCGGTCACTTTTTTGTGCATGACCAACTTCGTCAGACGTTCGGTTTTGGCGCTGTGCCAATTTTTAAAATTCGATTTTTAAAGTTGCGATATTTGACCCGAAAGTGAACCTATAGGGTGTAACATGTGGCTGCGGTCACTTTTTTGTGCATGACCAACTTCGTCAGACGTTCGGTTTTGGCGCTGTGCCAATTTTTAAAATTCGATTTTTAATGTTGCGATATTTGCCCCGAAAGTGAGCCTATAGGGTGTAACATGTGGCTGCGGTCACTTTTTTGTGCATGACCAACTTCGTCAGACGTTCGGTTTTGGCGCTGTGCCAATTTTTAAAATTTGATTTTTAAAGTTGCGATATTCGCCCCGACAGTGAGCCTATAGGGTGTAACATGTGGCTGCGGTCACTTTTTTGTGCATGACCAACTTCGTCAGACGTTCGGTTTTGGCGCTGTGCCAATTTTTAAATTCGATTTTTAAAGTTGCGATATTCGCCCCGAAAGTGAGCCTATAGGGTGTAACATGTGGCTGCGGTCACTTTTTTGTGCATGACCAACTTCGTCAGACGTTCGGTTTTGGCGCTGTGTCAATTTTTAAAATTTGATTTTTAAAGTTGCGATATTCGCCCCGACAGTGAGCCTATAGGGTGTAACATGTGGCTGCGGTCACTTTTTTGTGCATGACCAACTTCGTCAGACGTTCGGTTTTGGCGCTGTGCCAATTTTTAAACTCGATTTTTAAAGTTGCGATATTCGCCCCGAAAGTGAGCCTATAGGGTGTAACATGTGGCTGCGGTCACTTTTTTGTGCATGACCAACTTCGTCAGACGTTCGGTTTTGGCGCTGTGCCAATTTTTAAAATTCGATTTTTAAAGTTGCGATATTTGACCCGAAAGTGAACCTATAGGGTGTAATACGTGGCTGCGGTCACTTTTTTGTGCATGACCAACTTCGTCAGACGTTCGGTTTTGGCGCTGTGCCAATTTTTAAAATTTGATTTTTAAAGTTGCGATATTCGCCCCGACAGTGAGCCTATAGGGTGTAACATGTGGCTGCGGTCAATTTTTTGTGCATGACCAACTTCGTCAGACGTTCGGTTTTGGCGCTGTGCCAATTTTTAAAATTCGATTTTTAAAGTTGCGATATTCGCCCCGAAAGTGAGCCTATAGGGTGTAACATGTGGCTGCGGTCACTTTTTTGTGCATGACCAACTTCGTCAGACGTTCGGTTTTGGCGCTGTGCCAATTTTTAAATTCGATTTTTAAATTTGCGATATTTGCCCGGAAAGTGAGCCTGTAGGGTGTAACATGTGGCTGCGGTCACTTTTTTGTGCATGACCAACTTCGTCAGACGTTCGGTTTTGGCGCTGTGCCAATTTTTAAATTCGATTTTTAAAGTTGCGATATTTGCCTCGAAAGTGAGCCTATAGGGTGTAACATGTGGCTGCGGTCACTTTTTTGTGCATGACCAACTTCGTCAGACGTTCGGTTTTGGCGCTGTGCCAATTTTTAAAATTCGATTTTTAATGTTGCGATATTTGCCCCGAAAGTGAGCCTATAGGGTGTAACATGTGGCTGCGGTCACTTTTTTGTGCATGACCAACTTCGTCAGACGTTCGGTTTTGGCGCTGTGCCAATTTTTAAAATTTGATTTTTAAAGTTGCGATATTCGCCCCGACAGTGAGCCTATAGGGTGTAACATGTGGCTGCGGTCACTTTTTTGTGCATGACCAACTTCGTCAGACGTTCGGTTTTGGCGCTGTGTCAATTTTTAAAATTTGATTTTTAAAGTTGCGATATTCGCTCCGACAGTGAGCCTATAGGGTGTAACATGTGGCTGCGGTCACTTTTTTGTGCATGACCAACTTCGTCAGACGTTCGGTTTTGGCGCTGTGCCAATTTTTAAACTCGATTTTTAAAGTTGCGATATTCGCCCCGAAAGTGAGCCTATAGGGTGTAACATGTGGCTGCGGTCACTTTTTTGTGCATGACCAACTTCGTCAGACGTTCGGTTTTGGCGCTGTGCCAATTTTTAAAATTCGATTTTTAAAGTTGCGATATTTGACCCGAAAGTGAACCTATACAGGCCTTGCGCTAACTTTTTTTCCTGGATAGCCCACCGGGCTAGCAAACTGCAGATTTTACTAGCCCGTTTACATGTTCGCTAGCCCGTATATATGTAGAATGCACAAAACTATTCGTTCGGCGCGGGCACGTGCACGTACCGGCGCGGTACGTACAATAATGTACATGTACATCCGTACTAATGTACACAGAGGGCGCTGTTCTGAACAGACTCTTTATCAGGCGCTACTACTAGTGACACGGCAGCACGCTCATGTACTATACAGCTATGCAGTGGGCCGTTATGGTAAGAAAGGCTGAACGATGTGAAAGAGAATAGTGCACATATGTGCGGTACCCTGCGCCGTAGTTTATACTATACTAATCTCACTGAAGCCCACCAGTCTACTCTATTCGTGAGATCGCAATGCACTGCATGCACGCGTGGATCGAGCGCTCCCAGGCTATCGATAATCATGCCGAAAAACACAAACAAAAGACAGTTTATACTCGGTTTATTTTGATCCGATATTTATTTAATACACAAAAAAACAATACAATTTTAACATGTATTTTGATCTAAACATTTACAGGTAGGTTACTGAATTTTTCACTAGCCCACCGGGCAACCAAGGAAGTGGGTCTGGGTAGCCCGGAGCAGTTTTCGCTAGACTTTGTACGCCGGGCTAGTACTATTTCGAGGCCTGCCTATAGGGTGTAACATGTGGCTGCGGTCACTTTTTTGTGCATGACCAACTTCGTCAGACGTTCGGTTTTGGCGCTGTGCCAATTTTTAAAATTCGATTTTTAATGTTGCGATATTTGCCCCGAAAGTGAGCCTATAGGGTGTAACATGTGGCTGCGGTCACTTTTTTGTGCATGACCAACTTCGTCAGACGTTCGGTTTTGGCGCTGTGCCAATTTTTAAAATTTGATTTTTAAAGTTGCGATATTCGCCCCGAAAGTGAGCCTGTAGGGTGTAACATGTGGCTGCGGTCACTTTTTTGTGCATGACCAACTTCGTCAGACGTTCGGTTTTGGCGCTGTGCCAATTTTTAAATTCGATTTTTAAAGTTGCGATATTTGCCTCGAAAGTGAGCCTATAGGGTGTAACATGTGGCTGCGGTCACTTTTTTGTGCATGACCAACTTCGTCAGACGTTCGGTTTTGGCGCTGTGCCAATTTTTAAAATTCGATTTTTAATGTTGCGATATTTGCCCCGAAAGTGAGCCTATAGGGTGTAACATGTGGCTGCGGTCACTTTTTTGTGCATGACCAACTTCGTCAGACGTTCGGTTTTGGCGCTGTGCCAATTTTTAAAATTTGATTTTTAAAGTTGCGATATTCGCCCCGACAGTGAGCCTATAGGGTGTAACATGTGGCTGCGGTCACTTTTTTGTGCATGACCAACTTCGTCAGACGTTCGGTTTTGGCGCTGTGTCAATTTTTAAAATTTGATTTTTAAAGTTGCGATATTCGCCCCGACAGTGAGCCTATAGGGTGTAACATGTGGCTGCGGTCACTTTTTTGTGCATGACCAACTTCGTCAGACGTTCGGTTTTGGCGCTGTGCCAATTTTTAAACTCGATTTTTAAAGTTGCGATATTCGCCCCGAAAGTGAGCCTATAGGGTGTAACATGTGGCTGCGGTCACTTTTTTGTGCATGACCAACTTCGTCAGACGTTCGGTTTTGGCGCTGTGCCAATTTTTAAAATTCGATTTTTAAAGTTGCGATATTTGACCCGAAAGTGAACCTATACAGGCCTTGCGCTAACTTTTTTTCCTGGATAGCCCACCGGGCTAGCAAACTGCAGATTTTACTAGCCCGTTTACATGTTCGCTAGCCCGTATATATGTAGAATGCACAAAACTATTCGTTCGGCGCGGGCACGTGCACGTACCGGCGCGGTACGTACAATAATGTACATGTACATCCGTACTAATGTACACAGAGGGCGCTGTTCTGAACAGACTCTTTATCAGGCGCTACTACTAGTGACACGGCAGCACGCTCATGTACTATACAGCTATGCAGTGGGCCGTTATGGTAAGAAAGGCTGAACGATGTGAAAGAGAATAGTGCACATATGTGCGGTACCCTGCGCCGTAGTTTATACTATACTAATCTCACTGAAGCCCACCAGTCTACTCTATTCGTGAGATCGCAATGCACTGCATGCACGCGTGGATCGAGCGCTCCCAGGCTATCGATAATCATGCCGAAAAACACAAACAAAAGACAGTTTATACTCGGTTTATTTTGATCCGATATTTATTTAATACACAAAAAAACAATACAATTTTAACATGTATTTTGATCTAAACATTTACAGGTAGGTTACTGAATTTTTCACTAGCCCACCGGGCAACCAAGGAAGTGGGTCTGGGTAGCCCGGAGCAGTTTTCGCTAGACTTTGTACGCCGGGCTAGTACTATTTCGAGGCCTGCCTATAGGGTGTAACATGTGGCTGCGGTCACTTTTTTGTGCATGACCAACTTCGTCAGACGTTCGGTTTTGGCGCTGTGCCAATTTTTAAAATTCGATTTTTAATGTTGCGATATTTGCCCCGAAAGTGAGCCTATAGGGTGTAACATGTGGCTGCGGTCACTTTTTTGTGCATGACCAACTTCGTCAGACGTTCGGTTTTGGCGCTGTGCCAATTTTTAAAATTTGATTTTTAAAGTTGCGATATTCGCCCCGACAGTGAGCCTATAGGGTGTAACATGTGGCTGCGGTCACTTTTTTGTGCATGACCAACTTCGTCAGACGTTCGGTTTTGGCGCTGTGCCAATTTTTAAATTCGATTTTTAAAGTTGCGATATTCGCCCCGAAAGTGAGCCTATAGGGTGTAACATGTGGCTGCGGTCACTTTTTTGTGCATGACCAACTTCGTCAGACGTTCGGTTTTGGCGCTGTGCCAATTTTTAAAATTCGATTTTTAAAGTTGCGATATTTGACCCGAAAGTGAACCTATAGGGTGTAACATGTGGCTGCGGTCACTTTTTTGTGCATGACCAACTTCGTCAGACGTTCGGTTTTGGCGCTGTGCCAATTTTTAAAATTCGATTTTTAATGTTGCGATATTTGCCCCGAAAGTGAGCCTATAGGGTGTAACATGTGGCTGCGGTCACTTTTTTGTGCATGACCAACTTCGTCAGACGTTCGGTTTTGGCGCTGTGCCAATTTTTAAAATTTGATTTTTAAAGTTGCGATATTCGCCCCGACAGTGAGCCTATAGGGTGTAACATGTGGCTGCGGTCACTTTTTTGTGCATGACCAACTTCGTCAGACGTTCGGTTTTGGCGCTGTGCCAATTTTTAAAATTTGATTTTTAAAGTTGCGATATTCGCCCCGACAGTGAGCCTATAGGGTGTAACATGTGGCTGCGGTCACTTTTTTGTGCATGACCAACTTCGTCAGACGTTCGGTTTTGGCGCTGTGCCAATTTTTAAACTCGATTTTTAAAGTTGCGATATTCGCCCCGAAAGTGAGCCTATAGGGTGTAACATGTGGCTGCGGTCACTTTTTTGTGCATGACCAACTTCGTCAGACGTTCGGTTTTGGCGCTGTGCCAATTTTTAAAATTCGATTTTTAAAGTTGCGATATTTGACCCGAAAGTGAACCTATACAGGCCTTGCGCTAACTTTTTTTCCTGGATAGCCCACCGGGCTAGCAAACTGCAGATTTTACTAGCCCGTTTACATGTTCGCTAGCCCGTATATATGTAGAATGCACAAAACTATTCGTTCGGCGCGGGCACGTGCACGTACCGGCGCGGTACGTACAATAATGTACATGTACATCCGTACTAATGTACACAGAGGGCGCTGTTCTGAACAGACTCTTTATCAGGCGCTACTACTAGTGACACGGCAGCACGCTCATGTACTATACAGCTATGCAGTGGGCCGTTATGGTAAGAAAGGCTGAACGATGTGAAAGAGAATAGTGCACATATGTGCGGTACCCTGCGCCGTAGTTTATACTATACTAATCTCACTGAAGCCCACCAGTCTACTCTATTCGTGAGATCGCAATGCACTGCATGCACGCGTGGATCGAGCGCTCCCAGGCTATCGATAATCATGCCGAAAAACACAAACAAAAGACAGTTTATACTCGGTTTATTTTGATCCGATATTTATTTAATACACAAAAAAACAATACAATTTTAACATGTATTTTGATCTAAACATTTACAGGTAGGTTACTGAATTTTTCACTAGCCCACCGGGCAACCAAGGAAGTGGGTCTGGGTAGCCCGGAGCAGTTTTCGCTAGACTTTGTACGCCGGGCTAGTACTATTTCGAGGCCTGCCTATAGGGTGTAACATGTGGCTGCGGTCACTTTTTTGTGCATGACCAACTTCGTCAGACGTTCGGTTTTGGCGCTGTGCCAATTTTTAAAATTCGATTTTTAATGTTGCGATATTTGCCCCGAAAGTGAGCCTATAGGGTGTAACATGTGGCTGCGGTCACTTTTTTGTGCATGACCAACTTCGTCAGACGTTCGGTTTTGGCGCTGTGCCAATTTTTAAAATTTGATTTTTAAAGTTGCGATATTCGCCCCGACAGTGAGCCTATAGGGTGTAACATGTGGCTGCGGTCACTTTTTTGTGCATGACCAACTTCGTCAGACGTTCGGTTTTGGCGCTGTGCCAATTTTTAAATTCGATTTTTAAAGTTGCGATATTCGCCCCGAAAGTGAGCCTATAGGGTGTAACATGTGGCTGCGGTCACTTTTTTGTGCATGACCAACTTCGTCAGACGTTCGGTTTTGGCGCTGTGCCAATTTTTAAAATTCGATTTTTAAAGTTGCGATATTTGACCCGAAAGTGAACCTATAGGGTGTAACATGTGGCTGCGGTCACTTTTTTGTGCATGACCAACTTCGTCAGACGTTCGGTTTTGGCGCTGTGCCAATTTTTAAAATTCGATTTTTAATGTTGCGATATTTGCCCCGAAAGTGAGCCTATAGGGTGTAACATGTGGCTGCGGTCACTTTTTTGTGCATGACCAACTTCGTCAGACGTTCGGTTTTGGCGCTGTGCCAATTTTTAAAATTTGATTTTTAAAGTTGCGATATTCGCCCCGACAGTGAGCCTATAGGGTGTAACATGTGGCTGCGGTCACTTTTTTGTGCATGACCAACTTCGTCAGACGTTCGGTTTTGGCGCTGTGCCAATTTTTAAAATTTGATTTTTAAAGTTGCGATATTCGCCCCGACAGTGAGCCTATAGGGTGTAACATGTGGCTGCGGTCACTTTTTTGTGCATGACCAACTTCGTCAGACGTTCGGTTTTGGCGCTGTGCCAATTTTTAAATTCGATTTTTAAAGTTGCGATATTCGCCCCGAAAGTGAGCCTATAGGGTGTAACATGTGGCTGCGGTCACTTTTTTGTGCATGACCAACTTCGTCAGACGTTCGGTTTTGGCGCTGTGTCAATTTTTAAAATTTGATTTTTAAAGTTGCGATATTCGCCCCGACAGTGAGCCTATAGGGTGTAACATGTGGCTGCGGTCACTTTTTTGTGCATGACCAACTTCGTCAAACGTTCGGTTTTGGCGCTGTGCCAATTTTTAAACTCGATTTTTAAAGTTGCGATATTCGCCCCGAAAGTGAGCCTATAGGGTGTAACATGTGGCTGCGGTCACTTTTTTGTGCATGACCAACTTCGTCAGACGTTCGGTTTTGGCGCTGTGCCAATTTTTAAAATTCGATTTTTAAAGTTGCGATATTTGACCCGAAAGTGAACCTATAGGGTGTAACATGTGGCTGCGGTCACTTTTTTGTGCATGACCAACTTCGTCAGACGTTCGGTTTTGGCGCTGTGCCAATTTTTAAAATTCGATTTTTAATGTTGCGATATTTGCCCCGAAAGTGAGCCTATAGGGTGTAACATGTGGCTGCGGTCACTTTTTTGTGCATGACCAACTTCGTCAGACGTTCGGTTTTGGCGCTGTGCCAATTTTTAAAATTTGATTTTTAAAGTTGCGATATTCGCCCCGACAGTGAGCCTATAGGGTGTAACATGTGGCTGCGGTCACTTTTTTGTGCATGACCAACTTCGTCAGACGTTCGGTTTTGGCGCTGTGCCAATTTTTAAATTCGATTTTTAAAGTTGCGATATTCGCCCCGAAAGTGAGCCTATAGGGTGTAACATGTGGCTGCGGTCACTTTTTTGTGCATGACCAACTTCGTCAGACGTTCGGTTTTGGCGCTGTGCCAATTTTTAAAATTTGATTTTTAAAGTTGCGATATTCGCCCCGACAGTGAGCCTATAGGGTGTAACATGTGGCTGCGGTCACTTTTTTGTGCATGACCAACTTCGTCAGACGTTCGGTTTTGGCGCTGTGCCAATTTTTAAATTCGATTTTTAAAGTTGCGATATTCGCCCCGAAAGTGAGCCTATAGGGTGTAACATGTGGCTGCGGTCACTTTTTTGTGCATGACCAACTTCGTCAGACGTTCGGTTTTGGCGCTGTGCCAATTTTTAAAATTCGATTTTTAAAGTTGCGATATTTGACCCGAAAGTGAACCTATAGGGTGTAACATGTGGCTGCGGTCACTTTTTTTGTGCATGACCAACTTCGTCAGACGTTCGGTTTTGGCGCTGTGCCAATTTTTAAAATTCGATTTTTAATGTTGCGATATTTGCCCCGAAAGTGAGCCTATAGGGTGTAACATGTGGCTGCGGTCACTTTTTTGTGCATGACCAACTTCGTCAGACGTTCGGTTTTGGCGCTGTGCCAATTTTTAAAATTTGATTTTTAAAGTTGCGATATTCGCCCCGACAGTGAGCCTATAGGGTGTAACATGTGGCTGCGGTCACTTTTTTGTGCATGACCAACTTCGTCAGACGTTCGGTTTTGGCGCTGTGCCAATTTTTAAATTCGATTTTTAAAGTTGCGATATTCGCCCCGAAAGTGAGCCTATAGGGTGTAACATGTGGCTGCGGTCACTTTTTTGTGCATGACCAACTTCGTCAGACGTTCGGTTTTGGCGCTGTGTCAATTTTTAAAATTTGATTTTTAAAGTTGCGATATTCGCCCCGACAGTGAGCCTATAGGGTGTAACATGTGGCTGCGGTCACTTTTTTGTGCATGACCAACTTCGTCAAACGTTCGGTTTTGGCGCTGTGCCAATTTTTAAACTCGATTTTTAAAGTTGCGATATTCGCCCCGAAAGTGAGCCTATAGGGTGTAACATGTGGCTGCGGTCACTTTTTTGTGCATGACCAACTTCGTCAGACGTTCGGTTTTGGCGCTGTGCCAATTTTTAAAATTCGATTTTTAAAGTTGCGATATTTGACCCGAAAGTGAACCTATAGGGTGTAACATGTGGCTGCGGTCACTTTTTTGTGCATGACCAACTTCGTCAGACGTTCGGTTTTGGCGCTGTGCCAATTTTTAAAATTCGATTTTTAATGTTGCGATATTTGCCCCGAAAGTGAGCCTATAGGGTGTAACATGTGGCTGCGGTCACTTTTTTGTGCATGACCAACTTCGTCAGACGTTCGGTTTTGGCGCTGTGCCAATTTTTAAAATTTGATTTTTAAAGTTGCGATATTCGCCCCGACAGTGAGCCTATAGGGTGTAACATGTGGCTGCGGTCACTTTTTTGTGCATGACCAACTTCGTCAGACGTTCGGTTTTGGCGCTGTTCCAATTTTTAAATTCGATTTTTAAAGTTGCGATATTCGCCCCGAAAGTGAGCCTATAGGGTGTAACATGTGGCTGCGGTCACTTTTTTGTGCATGACCAACTTCGTCAGACGTTCGGTTTTGGCGCTGTGCCAATTTTTAAAATTTGATTTTTAAAGTTGCGATATTCGCCCCGACAGTGAGCCTATAGGGTGTAACATGTGGCTGCGGTCACTTTTTTGTGCATGACCAACTTCGTCAGACGTTCGGTTTTGGCGCTGTGCCAATTTTTAAATTCGATTTTTAAAGTTGCGATATTCGCCCCGAAAGTGAGCCTATAGGGTGTAACATGTGGCTGCGGTCACTTTTTTGTGCATGACCAACTTCGTCAGACGTTCGGTTTTGGCGCTGTGCCAATTTTTAAAATTCGATTTTTAAAGTTGCGATATTTGACCCGAAAGTGAACCTATAGGGTGTAACATGTGGCTGCGGTCACTTTTTTTGTGCATGACCAACTTCGTCAGACGTTCGGTTTTGGCGCTGTGCCAATTTTTAAAATTCGATTTTTAATGTTGCGATATTTGCCCCGAAAGTGAGCCTATAGGGTGTAACATGTGGCTGCGGTCACTTTTTTGTGCATGACCAACTTCGTCAGACGTTCGGTTTTGGCGCTGTGCCAATTTTTAAAATTTGATTTTTAAAGTTGCGATATTCGCCCCGAAAGTGAGCCTATAGGGTGTAACATGTGGCTGCGGTCACTTTTTTGTGCATGACCAACTTCGTCAGACGTTCGGTTTTGGCGCTGTGCCAATTTTTAAATTCGATTTTTAAAGTTGCGATATTCGCCCCGAAAGTGAGCCTATAGGGTGTAACATGTGGCTGCGGTCACTTTTTTGTGCATGACCAACTTCGTCAGACGTTCGGTTTTGGCGCTGTGCCAATTTTTAAAATTTGATTTTTAAAGTTGCGATATTCGCCCCGACAGTGAGCCTATAGGGTGTAACATGTGGCTGCGGTCACTTTTTTGTGCATGACCAACTTCGTCAGACGTTCGGTTTTGGCGCTGTGCCAATTTTTAAAATTTGATTTTTAAAGTTGCGATATTCGCCCCGACAGTGAGCCTATAGGGTGTAACATGTGGCTGCGGTCACTTTTTTGTGCATGACCAACTTCGTCAGACGTTCGGTTTTGGCGCTGTGCCAATTTTTAAATTCGATTTTTAAAGTTGCGATATTCGCCCCGAAAGTGAGCCTATAGGGTGTAACATGTGGCTGCGGTCACTTTTTTGTGCATGACCAACTTCGTCAGACGTTCGGTTTTGGCGCTGTGCCAATTTTTAAAATTTGATTTTTAAAGTTGCGATATTCGCCCCGACAGTGAGCCTATAGGGTGTAACATGTGGCTGCGGTCACTTTTTTGTGCATGACCAACTTCGTCAGACGTTCGGTTTTGGCGCTGTGCCAATTTTTAAATTCGATTTTTAAAGTTGCGATATTCGCCCCGAAAGTGAGCCTATAGGGTGTAACATGTGGCTGCGGTCACTTTTTTGTGCATGACCAACTTCGTCAGACGTTCGGTTTTGGCGCTGTGCCAATTTTTAAAATTCGATTTTTAAAGTTGCGATATTTGACCCGAAAGTGAACCTATAGGGTGTAACATGTGGCTGCGGTCACTTTTTTTGTGCATGACCAACTTCGTCAGACGTTCGGTTTTGGCGCTGTGCCAATTTTTAAAATTCGATTTTTAATGTTGCGATATTTGCCCCGAAAGTGAGCCTATAGGGTGTAACATGTGGCTGCGGTCACTTTTTTGTGCATGACCAACTTCGTCAGACGTTCGGTTTTGGCGCTGTGCCAATTTTTAAAATTTGATTTTTAAAGTTGCGATATTCGCCCCGAAAGTGAGCCTATAGGGTGTAACATGTGGCTGCGGTCACTTTTTTGTGCATGACCAACTTCGTCAGACGTTCGGTTTTGGCGCTGTGCCAATTTTTAAATTCGATTTTTAAAGTTGCGATATTCGCCCCGAAAGTGAGCCTATAGGGTGTAACATGTGGCTGCGGTCACTTTTTTGTGCATGACCAACTTCGTCAGACGTTCGGTTTTGGCGCTGTGCCAATTTTTAAAATTTGATTTTTAAAGTTGCGATATTCGCCCCGACAGTGAGCCTATAGGGTGTAACATGTGGCTGCGGTCACTTTTTTGTGCATGACCAACTTCGTCAGACGTTCGGTTTTGGCGCTGTGCCAATTTTTAAAATTCGATTTTTAAAGTTGCGATATTTGACCCGAAAGTGAACCTATAGGGTGTAACATGTGGCTGCGGTCACTTTTTTGTGCATGACCAACTTCGTCAGACGTTCGGTTTTGGCGCTGTGCCAATTTTTAAAATTCGATTTTTAATGTTGCGATATTTGCCCCGAAAGTGAGCCTATAGGGTGTAACATGTGGCTGCGGTCACTTTTTTGTGCATGACCAACTTCGTCAGACGTTCGGTTTTGGCGCTGTGCCAATTTTTAAAATTTGATTTTTAAAGTTGCGATATTCGCCCCGACAGTGAGCCTATAGGGTGTAACATGTGGCTGCGGTCACTTTTTTGTGCATGACCAACTTCGTCAGACGTTCGGTTTTGGCGCTGTGCCAATTTTTAAAATTTGATTTTTAAAGTTGCGATATTCGCCCCGACAGTGAGCCTATAGGGTGTAACATGTGGCTGCGGTCACTTTTTTGTGCATGACCAACTTCGTCAGACGTTCGGTTTTGGCGCTGTGCCAATTTTTAAATTCGATTTTTAAAGTTGCGATATTCGCCCCGAAAGTGAGCCTATAGGGTGTAACATGTGGCTGCGGTCACTTTTTTGTGCATGACCAACTTCGTCAGACGTTCGGTTTTGGCGCTGTGTCAATTTTTAAAATTTGATTTTTAAAGTTGCGATATTCGCCCCGACAGTGAGCCTATAGGGTGTAACATGTGGCTGCGGTCACTTTTTTGTGCATGACCAACTTCGTCAAACGTTCGGTTTTGGCGCTGTGCCAATTTTTAAACTCGATTTTTAAAGTTGCGATATTCGCCCCGAAAGTGAGCCTATAGGGTGTAACATGTGGCTGCGGTCACTTTTTTGTGCATGACCAACTTCGTCAGACGTTCGGTTTTGGCGCTGTGCCAATTTTTAAAATTCGATTTTTAAAGTTGCGATATTTGACCCGAAAGTGAACCTATAGGGTGTAACATGTGGCTGCGGTCACTTTTTTGTGCATGACCAACTTCGTCAGACGTTCGGTTTTGGCGCTGTGCCAATTTTTAAAATTCGATTTTTAATGTTGCGATATTTGCCCCGAAAGTGAGCCTATAGGGTGTAACATGTGGCTGCGGTCACTTTTTTGTGCATGACCAACTTCGTCAGACGTTCGGTTTTGGCGCTGTGCCAATTTTTAAAATTTGATTTTTAAAGTTGCGATATTCGCCCCGACAGTGAGCCTATAGGGTGTAACATGTGGCTGCGGTCACTTTTTTGTGCATGACCAACTTCGTCAGACGTTCGGTTTTGGCGCTGTGCCAATTTTTAAATTCGATTTTTAAAGTTGCGATATTCGCCCCGAAAGTGAGCCTATAGGGTGTAACATGTGGCTGCGGTCACTTTTTTGTGCATGACCAACTTCGTCAGACGTTCGGTTTTGGCGCTGTGCCAATTTTTAAAATTTGATTTTTAAAGTTGCGATATTCGCCCCGACAGTGAGCCTATAGGGTGTAACATGTGGCTGCGGTCACTTTTTTGTGCATGACCAACTTCGTCAGACGTTCGGTTTTGGCGCTGTGCCAATTTTTAAATTCGATTTTTAAAGTTGCGATATTCGCCCCGAAAGTGAGCCTATAGGGTGTAACATGTGGCTGCGGTCACTTTTTTGTGCATGACCAACTTCGTCAGACGTTCGGTTTTGGCGCTGTGCCAATTTTTAAAATTCGATTTTTAAAGTTGCGATATTTGACCCGAAAGTGAACCTATAGGGTGTAACATGTGGCTGCGGTCACTTTTTTTGTGCATGACCAACTTCGTCAGACGTTCGGTTTTGGCGCTGTGCCAATTTTTAAAATTCGATTTTTAATGTTGCGATATTTGCCCCGAAAGTGAGCCTATAGGGTGTAACATGTGGCTGCGGTCACTTTTTTGTGCATGACCAACTTCGTCAGACGTTCGGTTTTGGCGCTGTGCCAATTTTTAAAATTTGATTTTTAAAGTTGCGATATTCGCCCCGACAGTGAGCCTATAGGGTGTAACATGTGGCTGCGGTCACTTTTTTGTGCATGACCAACTTCGTCAGACGTTCGGTTTTGGCGCTGTGCCAATTTTTAAATTCGATTTTTAAAGTTGCGATATTCGCCCCGAAAGTGAGCCTATAGGGTGTAACATGTGGCTGCGGTCACTTTTTTGTGCATGACCAACTTCGTCAGACGTTCGGTTTTGGCGCTGTGTCAATTTTTAAAATTTGATTTTTAAAGTTGCGATATTCGCCCCGACAGTGAGCCTATAGGGTGTAACATGTGGCTGCGGTCACTTTTTTGTGCATGACCAACTTCGTCAAACGTTCGGTTTTGGCGCTGTGCCAATTTTTAAACTCGATTTTTAAAGTTGCGATATTCGCCCCGAAAGTGAGCCTATAGGGTGTAACATGTGGCTGCGGTCACTTTTTTGTGCATGACCAACTTCGTCAGACGTTCGGTTTTGGCGCTGTGCCAATTTTTAAAATTCGATTTTTAAAGTTGCGATATTTGACCCGAAAGTGAACCTATAGGGTGTAACATGTGGCTGCGGTCACTTTTTTGTGCATGACCAACTTCGTCAGACGTTCGGTTTTGGCGCTGTGCCAATTTTTAAAATTCGATTTTTAATGTTGCGATATTTGCCCCGAAAGTGAGCCTATAGGGTGTAACATGTGGCTGCGGTCACTTTTTTGTGCATGACCAACTTCGTCAGACGTTCGGTTTTGGCGCTGTGCCAATTTTTAAAATTTGATTTTTAAAGTTGCGATATTCGCCCCGACAGTGAGCCTATAGGGTGTAACATGTGGCTGCGGTCACTTTTTTGTGCATGACCAACTTCGTCAGACGTTCGGTTTTGGCGCTGTGCCAATTTTTAAATTCGATTTTTAAAGTTGCGATATTCGCCCCGAAAGTGAGCCTATAGGGTGTAACATGTGGCTGCGGTCACTTTTTTGTGCATGACCAACTTCGTCAGACGTTCGGTTTTGGCGCTGTGCCAATTTTTAAAATTTGATTTTTAAAGTTGCGATATTCGCCCCGACAGTGAGCCTATAGGGTGTAACATGTGGCTGCGGTCACTTTTTTGTGCATGACCAACTTCGTCAGACGTTCGGTTTTGGCGCTGTGCCAATTTTTAAATTCGATTTTTAAAGTTGCGATATTCGCCCCGAAAGTGAGCCTATAGGGTGTAACATGTGGCTGCGGTCACTTTTTTGTGCATGACCAACTTCGTCAGACGTTCGGTTTTGGCGCTGTGCCAATTTTTAAAATTCGATTTTTAAAGTTGCGATATTTGACCCGAAAGTGAACCTATAGGGTGTAACATGTGGCTGCGGTCACTTTTTTTGTGCATGACCAACTTCGTCAGACGTTCGGTTTTGGCGCTGTGCCAATTTTTAAAATTCGATTTTTAATGTTGCGATATTTGCCCCGAAAGTGAGCCTATAGGGTGTAACATGTGGCTGCGGTCACTTTTTTGTGCATGACCAACTTCGTCAGACGTTCGGTTTTGGCGCTGTGCCAATTTTTAAAATTTGATTTTTAAAGTTGCGATATTCGCCCCGAAAGTGAGCCTATAGGGTGTAACATGTGGCTGCGGTCACTTTTTTGTGCATGACCAACTTCGTCAGACGTTCGGTTTTGGCGCTGTGCCAATTTTTAAATTCGATTTTTAAAGTTGCGATATTCGCCCCGAAAGTGAGCCTATAGGGTGTAACATGTGGCTGCGGTCACTTTTTTGTGCATGACCAACTTCGTCAGACGTTCGGTTTTGGCGCTGTGCCAATTTTTAAAATTTGATTTTTAAAGTTGCGATATTCGCCCCGACAGTGAGCCTATAGGGTGTAACATGTGGCTGCGGTCACTTTTTTGTGCATGACCAACTTCGTCAGACGTTCGGTTTTGGCGCTGTGCCAATTTTTAAATTCGATTTTTAAAGTTGCGATATTCGCCCCGAAAGTGAGCCTATAGGGTGTAACATGTGGCTGCGGTCACTTTTTTGTGCATGACCAACTTCGTCAGACGTTCGGTTTTGGCGCTGTGCCAATTTTTAAAATTCGATTTTTAAAGTTGCGATATTTGACCCGAAAGTGAACCTATAGGGTGTAACATGTGGCTGCGGTCACTTTTTTTGTGCATGACCAACTTCGTCAGACGTTCGGTTTTGGCGCTGTGCCAATTTTTAAAATTCGATTTTTAATGTTGCGATATTTGCCCCGAAAGTGAGCCTATAGGGTGTAACATGTGGCTGCGGTCACTTTTTTGTGCATGACCAACTTCGTCAGACGTTCGGTTTTGGCGCTGTGCCAATTTTTAAAATTTGATTTTTAAAGTTGCGATATTCGCCCCGAAAGTGAGCCTATAGGGTGTAACATGTGGCTGCGGTCACTTTTTTGTGCATGACCAACTTCGTCAGACGTTCGGTTTTGGCGCTGTGTCAATTTTTAAATTCGATTTTTAAATTTGCGATATTTGCCCGGAAAGTGAGCCTATAGGGTGTAACATGTGGCTGCGGTCACTTTTTTGTGCATGACCAACTTTGTCAGACGTTCGGTTTTGGCGCTGTGCCAATTTTTAAAATTCGATTTTTAAAGTTGCGATATTCGCCCCAAAAGTGAGCCTATAGGGTGTAACATGTGGCTGCGGTCACTTTTTTGTACATGACCAACTTCGTCAGACGTTCGGTTTTGGCGCTGTGCCAATTTTTAAATTTGATTTTTAAATTTGCGATATTTGCCCGGAAAGTGAGCCTGTAGGGTGTAACATGTGGCTGCGGTCACTTTTTTGTGCATGACCAACTTCGTCAGACGTTCGGTTTTGGCGCTGTGCCAATTTTTAAAATTCGATTTTTAAAGTTGCGATATTTGACCCGAAAGTGAACCTATAGGGTGTAATACGTGGCTGCGGTCACTTTTTTGTGCATGACCAACTTCGTCAGACGTTCGGTTTTGGCGCTGTGCCAATTTTTAAAATTTGATTTTTAAAGTTGCGATATTCGCCCCGACAGTGAGCCTATAGGGTGTAACATGTGGCTGCGGTCAATTTTTTGTGCATGACCAACTTCGTCAGACGTTCGGTTTTGGCGCTGTGCCAATTTTTAAAATTCGATTTTTAAAGTTGCGATATTCGCCCCGAAAGTGAGCCTATAGGGTGTAACATGTGGCTGCGGTCACTTTTTTGTGCATGACCAACTTCGTCAGACGTTCGGTTTTGGCGCTGTGCCAATTTTTAAATTCGATTTTTAAATTTGCGATATTTGCCCGGAAAGTGAGCCTGTAGGGTGTAACATGTGGCTGCGGTCACTTTTTTGTGCATGACCAACTTCGTCAGACGTTCGGTTTTGGCGCTGTGCCAATTTTTAAATTCGATTTTTAAAGTTGCGATATTCGCCCCGAAAGTGAGCCTATAGGGTGTAACATGTGGCTGCGGTCACTTTTTTGTGCATGACCAACTTCGTCAGACGTTCGGTTTTGGCGCTGTGCCAATTTTTAAAATTCGATTTTTAATGTTGCGATATTCGCCCCGAATGTGAGCTTATAGGGTGTAACATGTGGCTGCGGTCACTTTTTTGTGCATGACCAACTTCGTCAGACGTTCGGTTTTGGCGCTGTGCCAATTTTTAAAATTCGATTTTTAATGTTGCGATATTCGCCCCGAATGTGAGCTTATAGGGTGTAACATGTGGCTGCGGTCACTTTTTTGTGCATGACCAACTTCGTCAGACGTTCGGTTTTGGCGCTGTGCCAATTTTTAAAATTCGATTTTTAAAGTTGCGATATTCGCCCCGAAAGTGAGCCTATAGGGTGTAACATGTGGCTGCGGTCACTTTTTTGTGCATGACCAACTTCGTCAGACGTTCGGTTTTGGCGCTGTGCCAATTTTTAAATTCGATTTTTAAATTTGCGATATTTGCCCGGAAAGTGAGCCTGTAGGGTGTAACATGTGGCTGCGGTCACTTTTTTGTGCATGACCAACTTCGTCAGACGTTCGGTTTTGGCGCTGTGCCAATTTTTAAAATTCGATTTTTAATGTTGCGATATTTGCCCCGAAAGTGAGCCTATAGGGTGTAACATGTGGCTGCGGTCACTTTTTTGTGCATGACCAACTTCGTCAGACGTTCGGTTTTGGCGCTGTGCCAATTTTTAAAATTTGATTTTTAAAGTTGCGATATTCGCCCCGAAAGTGAGCCTATAGGGTGTAACATGTGGCTGCGGTCACTTTTTTGTGCATGACCAACTTCGTCAGACGTTCGGTTTTGGCGCTGTGCCAATTTTTAAAATTCGATTTTTAATGTTGCGTTATTCGCCCCGAATGTGAGCCTATAGGGTGTAACATGTGGCTGCGGTCACTTTTTTGTGCATGACCAACTTCGTCAGACGTTCGGTTTTGGCGCTGTGCCAATTTTTAAATTCGATTTTTAAAGTTGCGATATTCGCCTCGAAAGTGAGCCTATAGGGTGTAACATGTGGCTGCGGTCACTTTTTTGTGCATGACCAACTTCGTCAGACGTTCGGTTTTGGCGCTGTGCCAATTTTTAAATTCGATTTTTAAATTTGCGATATTTGCCCCGAAAGTGAGCCTATTGGGTGTAACATGTGGCTGCGGTCACTTTTTTGCGCATTCCCAACTTCGTCAGACGTTCGGTTTTGGCGCTGTGCCAATTTTTAAATTCGATTTTTAAATTTGCGACATTCGCCCCGAAAGTGAGCCTATAGGTTGTAACATGTGGCTGCGGTCACTTTTTTGCGCATGCCCAACTTCGTCAGACGTTCGGTTTTGGCGCTGTGCCAATTTTTAAATTCGATTTTTAAATTTGCGATATTCTCCCCGAAAGTGAGCCTATAGGGTGTAACATGTGGCTGCGGTCACTTTTTTGCGCATGCCCAACTGCGTCAGACGTTCGGTTTTTGCGCTGTGCCAATTTTTAAAATTCGATTTTTAAAGTTGCGATATTTGACCCGAAAGTGAACCTATAGGGTGTAACATGTGGCTGCGGTCACTTTTTTTGTGCATGACCAACTTCGTCAGACGTTCGGTTTTGGCGCTGTGCCAATTTTTAAAATTCGATTTTTAATGTTGCGATATTTGCCCCGAAAGTGAGCCTATAGGGTGTAACATGTGGCTGCGGTCACTTTTTTGTGCATGACCAACTTCGTCAGACGTTCGGTTTTGGCGCTGTGCCAATTTTTAAAATTTGATTTTTAAAGTTGCGATATTCGCCCCGAAAGTGAGCCTATAGGGTGTAACATGTGGCTGCGGTCACTTTTTTGTGCATGACCAACTTCGTCAGACGTTCGGTTTTGGCGCTGTGTCAATTTTTAAATTCGATTTTTAAATTTGCGATATTTGCCCGGAAAGTGAGCCTATAGGGTGTAACATGTGGCTGCGGTCACTTTTTTGTGCATGACCAACTTTGTCAGACGTTCGGTTTTGGCGCTGTGCCAATTTTTAAAATTCGATTTTTAAAGTTGCGATATTCGCCCCAAAAGTGAGCCTATAGGGTGTAACATGTGGCTGCGGTCACTTTTTTGTGCATGACCAACTTCGTCAGACGTTCGGTTTTGGCGCTGTGCCAATTTTTAAATTTGATTTTTAAATTTGCGATATTTGCCCGGAAAGTGAGCCTGTAGGGTGTAACATGTGGCTGCGGTCACTTTTTTGTGCATGACCAACTTCGTCAGACGTTCGGTTTTGGCGCTGTGCCAATTTTTAAAATTCGATTTTTAAAGTTGCGATATTTGACCCGAAAGTGAACCTATAGGGTGTAATACGTGGCTGCGGTCACTTTTTTGTGCATGACCAACTTCGTCAGACGTTCGGTTTTGGCGCTGTGCCAATTTTTAAAATTTGATTTTTAAAGTTGCGATATTCGCCCCGACAGTGAGCCTATAGGGTGTAACATGTGGCTGCGGTCAATTTTTTGTGCATGACCAACTTCGTCAGACGTTCGGTTTTGGCGCTGTGCCAATTTTTAAAATTCGATTTTTAAAGTTGCGATATTCGCCCCGAAAGTGAGCCTATAGGGTGTAACATGTGGCTGCGGTCACTTTTTTGTGCATGACCAACTTCGTCAGACGTTCGGTTTTGGCGCTGTGCCAATTTTTAAATTCGATTTTTAAATTTGCGATATTTGCCCGGAAAGTGAGCCTGTAGGGTGTAACATGTGGCTGCGGTCACTTTTTTGTGCATGACCAACTTCGTCAGACGTTCGGTTTTGGCGCTGTGCCAATTTTTAAATTCGATTTTTAAAGTTGCGATATTCGCCCCGAAAGTGAGCCTATAGGGTGTAACATGTGGCTGCGGTCACTTTTTTGTGCATGACCAACTTCGTCAGACGTTCGGTTTTGGCGCTGTGCCAATTTTTAAAATTCGATTTTTAATGTTGCGATATTCGCCCCGAATGTGAGCTTATAGGGTGTAACATGTGGCTGCGGTCACTTTTTTGTGCATGACCAACTTCGTCAGACGTTCGGTTTTGGCGCTGTGCCAATTTTTAAAATTCGATTTTTAATGTTGCGATATTCGCCCCCAATGTGAGCTTATAGGGTGTAACATGTGGCTGCGGTCACTTTTTTGTGCATGACCAACTTCGTCAGACGTTCGGTTTTGGCGCTGTGCCAATTTTTAAAATTCGATTTTTAAAGTTGCGATATTCGCCCCGAAAGTGAGCCTATAGGGTGTAACATGTGGCTGCGGTCACTTTTTTGTGCATGACCAACTTCGTCAGACGTTCGGTTTTGGCGCTGTGCCAATTTTTAAATTCGATTTTTAAATTTGCGATATTTGCCCGGAAAGTGAGCCTGTAGGGTGTAACATGTGGCTGCGGTCACTTTTTTGTGCATGACCAACTTCGTCAGACGTTCGGTTTTGGCGCTGTGCCAATTTTTAAAATTCGATTTTTAATGTTGCGATATTTGCCCCGAAAGTGAGCCTATAGGGTGTAACATGTGGCTGCGGTCACTTTTTTGTGCATGACCAACTTCGTCAGACGTTCGGTTTTGGCGCTGTGCCAATTTTTAAAATTCGATTTTTAATGTTGCGTTATTCGCCCCGAATGTGAGCCTATAGGGTGTAACATGTGGCTGCGGTCACTTTTTTGTGCATGACCAACTTCGTCAGACGTTCGGTTTTGGCGCTGTGCCAATTTTTAAATTCGATTTTTAAAGTTGCGATATTCGCCTCGAAAGTGAGCCTATAGGGTGTAACATGTGGCTGCGGTCACTTTTTTGTGCATGACCAACTTCGTCAGACGTTCGGTTTTGGCGCTGTGCCAATTTTTAAATTCGATTTTTAAATTTGCGATATTTGCCCCGAAAGTGAGCCTATTGGGTGTAACATGTGGCTGCGGTCACTTTTTTGCGCATTCCCAACTTCGTCAGACGTTCGGTTTTGGCGCTGTGCCAATTTTTAAATTCGATTTTTAAATTTGCGACATTCGCCCCGAAAGTGAGCCTATAGGGTGTAACATGTGGCTGCGGTCACTTTTTTGCGCATGCCCAACTTCGTCAGACGTTCGGTTTTGGCGCTGTGCCAATTTTTAAATTCGATTTTTAAATTTGCGATATTCTCCCCGAAAGTGAGCCTATAGGGTGTAACATGTGGCTGCGGTCACTTTTTTGCGCATGCCCAACTGCGTCAGACGTTCGGTTTTTGCGCTGTGCCAATTTTTAAATTCGATTTTTAAATTTGCGATATTCGCCCCGAAAGTGAGCCTA
Organism: Crossaster papposus; assembly: GCA_037893245.1. Lineage (NCBI taxonomy): Eukaryota > Metazoa > Echinodermata > Asteroidea > Velatida > Solasteridae > Crossaster > Crossaster papposus. The sequence goes on from JBAIAA010000465.1 coordinate 1,661,834, forward strand.
TAGGGTGTAACATGTGGCTGCGGTCACTTTTTTGCGCATGCCCAACTTCGTCAGACGTTCGGTTTTGGCGCTGTGCCAATTTTTAAATTCGATTTTTAAATTTGCGGTATTCGCCCCGAAAGTGAGCCTATAGGGTGTAACATGTGGCTGCGGTCACTTTTTTGCGCATGCCCAACTTCGTCAGACGTTCGGTTTTGGCGCTGTGCCAATTTTTAAATTCGATTTTTAAATTTGCGATATTTGCCCCGAAAGTGAGCCTATTGGGTGTAACATGTGGCTGCGGTCACTTTTTTGCGCATGCCCAACTGCGTCAGACGTTCGGTTTTGGCGCTGTGCCAATTTTTAAAATTCGATTTTTAAAGTTGCGATATTCGCCCCGAAAGTGAGCCTATAGGGTGTAACATGTGGCTGCGGTCAATTTTTTGTGCATGACCAACTTCGTCAGACGTTCGGTTTTGGCGCTGTGCCAATTTTTAAAATTCGATTTTTAAAGTTGCGATATTCGCCCCGAAAGTGAGCCTATAGGGTGTAACATGTGGCTGCGGTCACTTTTTTGTGCATGACCAACTTCGTCAGACGTTCGGTTTTGGCGCTGTGCCAATTTTTAAATTCGATTTTTAAATTTGCGATATTTGCCCGGAAAGTGAGCCTGTAGGGTGTAACATGTGGCTGCGGTCACTTTTTTGTGCATGACCAACTTCGTCAGACGTTCGGTTTTGGCGCTGTGCCAATTTTTAAAATTTGATTTTTAAAGTTGCGATATTCGCCCCGACAGTGAGCCTATAGGGTGTAACATGTGGCTGCGGTCACTTTTTTGTGCATGACCAACTTCGTCAGACGTTCGGTTTTGGCGCTGTGCCAATTTTTAAATTCGATTTTTAAAGTTGCGATATTTGCCCCGAAAGTGAGCCTATAGGGTGTAACATGTGGCTGCGGTCACTTTTTTGTGCATGACCAACTTCGTCAGACGTTCGGTTTTGGCGCTGTGCCAATTTTTAAAATTCGATTTTTAAAGTTGCGATATTTGACCCGAAAGTGAACCTATAGGGTGTAACATGTGGCTGCGGTCACTTTTTTGTGCATGACCAACTTCGTCAGACGTTCGGTTTTGGCGCTGTGCCAATTTTTAAAATTCGATTTTTAATGTTGCGATATTTGCCCCGAAAGTGAGCCTGTAGGGTGTAACATGTGGCTGCGGTCACTTTTTTGTGCATGACCAACTTCGTCAGACGTTCGGTTTTGGCGCTGTGCCAATTTTTAAAATTTGATTTTTAAAGTTGCGATATTCGCCCCGAAAGTGAGCCTATAGGGTGTAACATGTGGCTGCGGTCACTTTTTTGTGCATGACCAACTTCGTCAGACGTTCGGTTTTGGCGCTGTGTCAATTTTTAAATTCGATTTTTAAATTTGCGATATTTGCCCGGAAAGTGAGCCTATAGGGTGTAACATGTGGCTGCGGTCACTTTTTTGTGCATGACCAACTTTGTCAGACGTTCGGTTTTGGCGCTGTGCCAATTTTTAAAATTCGATTTTTAAAGTTGCGATATTCGCCCCAAAAGTGAGCCTATAGGGTGTAACATGTGGCTGCGGTCACTTTTTTGTGCATGACCAACTTCGTCAGACGTTCGGTTTTGGCGCTGTGCCAATTTTTAAATTCGATTTTTAAATTTGCGATATTTGCCCGGAAAGTGAGCCTGTAGGGTGTAACATGTGGCTGCGGTCACTTTTTTGTGCATGACCAACTTCGTCAGACGTTCGGTTTCGGCGCTGTGCCAATTTTTAAAATTCGATTTTTAAAGTTGCGATATTTGACCCGAAAGTGAACCTATAGGGTGTAATACGTGGCTGCGGTCACTTTTTTGTGCATGACCAACTTCGTCAGACGTTCGGTTTTGGCGCTGTGCCAATTTTTAAAATTTGATTTTTAAAGTTGCGATATTCGCCCCGACAGTGAGCCTATAGGGTGTAACATGTGGCTGCGGTCAATTTTTTGTGCATGACCAACTTCGTCAGACGTTCGGTTTTGGCGCTGTGCCAATTTTTAAAATTCGATTTTTAAAGTTGCGATATTCGCCCCGAAAGTGAGCCTATAGGGTGTAACATGTGGCTGCGGTCACTTTTTTGTGCATGACCAACTTCGTCAGACGTTCGGTTTTGGCGCTGTGCCAATTTTTAAATTCGATTTTTAAATTTGCGATATTTGCCCGGAAAGTGAGCCTATAGGGTGTAACATGTGGCTGCGGTCACTTTTTTGTGCATGACCAACTTTGTCAGACGTTCGGTTTTGGCGCTGTGCCAATTTTTAAAATTCGATTTTTAAAGTTGCGATATTCGCCCCAAAAGTGAGCCTATAGGGTGTAACATGTGGCTGCGGTCACTTTTTTGTGCATGACCAACTTCGTCAGACGTTCGGTTTTGGCGCTGTGCCAATTTTTAAATTTGATTTTTAAATTTGCGATATTTGCCCGGAAAGTGAGCCTATAGGGTGTAACATGTGGCTGCGGTCACTTTTTTGTGCATGACCAACTTCGTCAGACGTTCGGTTTTGGCGCTGTGCCAATTTTTAAAATTCGATTTTTAAAGTTGCGATATTTGACCCGAAAGTGAACCTATAGGGTGTAATACGTGGCTGCGGTCACTTTTTTGTGCATGACCAACTTCGTCAGACGTTCGGTTTTGGCGCTGTGCCAATTTTTAAAATTTGATTTTTAAAGTTGCGATATTCGCCCCGACAGTGAGCCTATAGGGTGTAACATGTGGCTGCGGTCAATTTTTTGTGCATGACCAACTTCGTCAGACGTTCGGTTTTGGCGCTGTGCCAATTTTTAAAATTCGATTTTTAAAGTTGCGATATTCGCCCCGAAAGTGAGCCTATAGGGTGTAACATGTGGCTGCGGTCACTTTTTTGTGCATGACCAACTTCGTCAGACGTTCGGTTTTGGCGCTGTGCCAATTTTTAAATTCGATTTTTAAATTTGCGATATTTGCCCGGAAAGTGAGCCTGTAGGGTGTAACATGTGGCTGCGGTCACTTTTTTGTGCATGACCAACTTCGTCAGACGTTCGGTTTTGGCGCTGTGCCAATTTTTAAAATTCGATTTTTAAAGTTGCGATATTCGCCCCGAAAGTGAGCCTATAGGGTGTAACATGTGGCTGCGGTCACTTTTTTGCGCATGCCCAACTGCGTCAGACGTTCGGTTTTGGCGCTGTGCCAATTTTTAAATTCGATTTTTAAATTTGCGATATTCGCCCCGAAAGTGAGCCTATAGGGTGTAACATGTGGCTGCGGTCACTTTTTTGCGCATTCCCAACTTCGTCAGACGTTCGGTTTTGGCGCTGTGCCAATTTTTAAATTCGATTTTTAAATTTGCGACATTCGCCCCGAAAGTGAGCCTATAGGGTGTAACATGTGGCTGCGGTCACTTTTTTGCGCATGCCCAACTGCGTCAGACGTTCGGTTTTTGCGCTGTGCCAATTTTTAAATTCGATTTTTAAATTTGCGATATTCGACCCAAAAGTGAGCCTATAGGGTGTAACATGTGGCTGCGGTCACTTTTTTGTGCATGACCAACTTCGTCAGACGTTCGGTTTTGGCACTGTGCCAATTTTTTAATTTGCGATATTCGACCCGAAAGTGAGCCTATATGGTCCGACCTAGCTATACTGCAATACCAACATTTATGATTTAACCTCAAACAAACAAGCGAACCCCACAGACAGATCCTGTACACTTTAATGACTTTCAATTGGATTGCACCAAGCAGGAAAAGGTTTTTTAACAAACTACTAAGGTGGATAAAAAAGTAGTCTTGAATGTCTACAAACGAAATATAATGGCCATAAAAAACAAAGGAACCATTTGGTTTTTATCCGCTTTAATCGTATTTGCGGAGCAATTATTTTTGTTATTTATGATAAGCGTATTCGCAACGTTTTCCCTTGGCTGCATAGCCGAGGTGATACCGAACAACGCAATTAGACAAATAATACTAATAGTGAAATAGTTGTTCAATTAATTTCAAACTAGTTGTTTTAGTTAATGTATTTCAACTTGTTTTTAAAAGCTCTTGATATCGGAAAATCAATTGAAATGAGCAACATGCTCAAACTGTAACATAAGTGTACATTGTAACAAGTGGCCGGTGGTGTGTTTATTTGCATCAATATCACTTACCGGTTTCTTTTGGTTGTCGCTCTCGTCTACAGTTTGAACGAACTACTTGTTCTGCTTGCCACTTACTCCAGTTGCCCAACGGCGGACTTGTCCGCGATGTCCACGGTTAAACCGACCCATTTTGTGGGATTGCAAGAGAGTGTCAACTCTGAACGCGTCTGGAATTAGTACGGTGCGTTCCTTCAACTGCCTCCGCTGTTGTGCTTTCCTTCTACTAAAGGGACGGAAACTTTTTTCCTAAATGCGCACTTCTTTGAAAAAGTCGTAACGTGACCAGTGCACTGTTTCCCCTAAAGAAAACGTGTGGCCCGAGTCATCATTTCTTGTGTGGAACCGCCCAAAATGGGAGAGCCATATCCCTAAAATTAAAAAAAATTGGGTCAACCCCCCCCCCCCCCCCCCCCAAACCGCCCCTCTGTTTAGCTTCCCTTGGTCGACTAACAATGGAATTACTGTGTACGTAAAGGTGATTAATATACATTTTGCTAGCCATAGACAGTACAGTTTATCAAGGACGGTGTTTCTGCTGTAATATCCTTATAAAAAAAGGAAACCCATTTAAAGATGCTGTAACCTGGCTCCCATCATCACCGGTTATCGTTGACATTAAACATTTTCCAAAAAATCGACATCCGGCAATCAAAGTGAAATTTATGTGAAAAACCTTCCACTTTAAGGCTTTAATAGTCCCGTGATAATTACAAATTTATTAGCAGTACCTAGCCTATAGGCTTTTTCTTAGCTATAGTCGAGGCCAGATGACAGTTGATGGTTTTACGACTTGTTGTAACCTATACACCTGCCGTTATAATAATTGACAGGGCATGCACAGCTACGACACAGGCAGAGCACACAAGTTTAGTTAAATATTTCATGGAGATAATAGTGTTGGGTATAGACTTTACCAAAACTTAAATATACACCGATAATTAAATTAACCAATTAACTTCAATTATCTTATTAGGTTCAAACAAAAACGTTCAATTAGATTAGGATAGGAAGTTGATAATTACGTTTATGAAGTAAAAACGTGAATTTTCCAAAACATGTGCGGTACACTTTTTTTTAAACGGCATTTTACTAGAAACATCAAATACCGCATTTTCAGATGTTATCGAAAACGTTGCCTCTTTAAGAGGCCGTTTGGAACGGATCGGCTTATTGGAATACGCCCTTGCTGAAATTAAGTGTGCCCAGTAAGGTGATAATTAGGATAATGAAGTAAAAACGTTAATTTTACAAAACAAGTGCGGTACACTTTTTTTTAAGACAGTGTTTTACTAAAAACATCAAATACCGCCTTTTTCAGATGTTATCGAAAACGTTGCTTCTTTAAGAGGCCGTTTGGAACGGATCGGCTTGTTGGAATACGCCCTTGCTGAAATTAAGTGTGCCCAGGAAGGTGACAATTACGATTATGAAGTAATAAAGTTAATTTTCCAAAACATGTGCGGTACACTTTTTTTTTAAGACTGCGTTTTACTAGTAACATCAAATACCGCCTTTTTCAGATGTTATCGAAAACGTTGCCTCTTTAAGAGGCCGTTTGGAACGGATCGGCTTATTGGAATACGCCCTTGCTGAAATTAAGTGTGCCCAGGAAGGTGACAATTACGATTATGGAGTAAAAAAGTTAATTTTCCAAAACATGTGCGGTACACTTTTTTTTTAAGACGGCGTTTTACTAGAAACATCAAATACCGCCTTTTTTTAAAGATGTTATCGAAAACGTAGCCTCTTTAAGAGGCCTTTTGGGACAGATCGGCTTATTGGAATACGCCCTTGCTGAAATTAAGTGTGCCCAGGAAGGTGACAATTAAGATTATAAAGTAAAAAAGTTAATTTTCCAAAACATGTGCGGTACACTTTTTTTTTAAGACGGCATTTTACTAGAAACATCAAATACCGCCTTTTTTTTTTAGATGTTATCGAAAACGTAGCCTCTTTAAGAGGCCTTTTGGAACAGATCGGCTTATTGGAATACGCCCTTGCTGAAATTAAGTGTGCCCAGGAAGGTGACAATTACGATTATGAAGTAATAAAGTTAATTTTCCAAAACATGTGCGGTACATTTTTTTTTTAAGACTGCGTTTTACTAGTAACATCAAATACCGCCTTTTTCAGATGTTATCGAAAACGTTGCCTCTTTAAGAGGCCGTTTGGAACGGATCGGCTTACTGGAATACGCCCTTGCTGAAATTAAGTGTGCCCAGGAAGGTAACAATGACGACTATAAAGTAAAAAAGTTAATTTTCCAAAACATGTGCGGTACACCTTTTTTTTTAAGACGGCGTTTTACTAGAAACATTAAAATATGGCCTTTTTCAGATGTTATCAAAAACGTAGCCTCTTTAAGAGGCCTTTTGGAACAGATCGGCTATTTGGAATACGCCCTTGCTGAAATTAAGTGTGCCCAGGAAGGTGACAATTACGATTATGAAGTAAAAAAGTTAATTTTACAAAACATGTGCGGTACACTTTTTTTTTAAGACGGCATTTTAATAGAAACATTAAATACCGCCTTTTTCAGAACTGATGTTATCGAAAACGTTGCTTCTTTAAGAGGCCGTTTGGAACGGATCGGCTTATTGGAATACGCCCTTGCTGAAATTAAGTGTGCCCAGGAAGGTGACAATTACGATTATGGAGTAAAAAAGTTAATTTTCCAAAACATGTGCGGTACACTTTTTTTTTAAGACGGCATTTTACAAAAAACATCAAATACCGCATTTTTCAGATTTTATCGAAAACGTTGCTTCTTTAAGAGGCCGTTTGGAACAGATCGGCTTACTGGAATACGCCCTTGCTGAAATTAAGTGTGCCCAGGAAGGTAACAATGACGATTATAAAGTAAAAAAGTTAATTTTCCAAAACATGTGCGGTACACTTTTTTTTTAAGACTGCGTTTTACTAGTAACATCAAATACCGCCTTTTTCAGATGTTATCGAAAACGTTGCCTCTTTAAGAGGCCGTTTGGAACGGATCGGCTTACTGGAATACGCCCTTGCTGAAATTAAGTGTGCCCAGGAAGGTGACAATTACGATTATGGCCTAGCGTTGGTCAACGTTTACCCGCGTGTTACTGAAATTCCAACACGTTGGTCTAAAACGTTCTGGTGTGACAGGGCCATTAGTGTAGTAGCGCGTCGGCTTTTTATACAACTAACCATGTGGTCGTTGCAGTACGCTGGCGCGCGTTGGAACGCGCTACTCACGCGCTGGGCAGTCGTTCATCAGTCGTCGAGCGCGTTACTAACGCGTTTCTCACCCGCTGGCGAACGCATTGAACCCGTTAACAACACGTTATGGACACGCTGAAATCACGGTTCCACTTGACCTTTTCTGTGGAAGTTCAGCGTTTGCCAGCGTATCAACTATTTTTAACGCGCTACTCACGCGTTGGCCTAAAACGTTCTAGTGTGACAGGGCCATTAGCGGAAACTATATGCGACCACTTTCGGCCAAGTAGTTTTACATCACCGCCGCGGTACGTTGACAGGGACGTTAGGCATGTCGCGTGCTACTACCGTGCCGAATTCAAATAATTTGATTTAGTTCGGCGCAGCAATAGCACGGCGTTAAGAACCAATTCGGCCCATACCAAAATTAAGTGTACCCAGTAGCATGATCTTTTAGATTATATAATAAAAATATGAGTTTTTGATAACATGTGAGGTACATTTTGTTTTAAGGGGTACTGATATACTCATCGGAAAAAACCCTCATTACAATACTGCAATAAAAAGTGATATTATTTAACGGTGTAATTAGGCACTAATTAGTGTTCGGCTGAAGCCGATACCAAAATTAAGTGTGCCCTGTAGCATAAACTTGTAGATTGTACCATACAAATATGAGTTTTTGATAACATGTGAGGTACATTTTATTTTAAAGGGGTAGTTATATACGCATTTGAAAAAGAACGCATTACAATACTGCAGTAAAAAGGGATATTATTTAACGGGGTAATTAGGCACTAATTAGTGTTCGGCTGAAGCCCATACCAAAATTAAGTGTGCCCTGTAGCATAAACTTGTAGATTGTACAATAAAAATATGAGTTTTTGATAACATGTGAGGTACATTTTATTTTAAAGGGGTACTGATATACTCATCGGAAAAAAACCTCATTACAATACTGCAGTAAAAAGAGATATTATTTAACGGGGTAATTAGGCACTAATTAGTGTTCGGCTGAAGCCCATACCAAAATTAAGTGTACCCAGTAGCATGATCTTTTAGATTATATAATAAAAAAATGAGTTTTTGATAACATGTGAGGTACATTTTATTTTAAAGGGGTACTTATATACTCATTTGAAAAAGAACGCATTACAATACTGCAGTAAAAAGGGATATTATTTAACGGTGTAATTAGGCACTAATTAGTGTTCGGTTGAAGCCTATACCAAAATTAAGTGTGCCCTGTAGCATAAACTTGTAGATTGTACAATACAAATATGAGTTTTTGATAACATGTGAGGTACATTTTGTTTTAAAGGGGTGCTTATATACGCATCGGAAAGAGAACGCATTACAATACTGCAGTGAAAAGGGATCTATTTAACGGGGTAATTAGGCACTAATTAGTGTTCGGCTGAAGCCTAGACCAAAATTAAGTGTGCCCTGTAGCATAAACTTGTAGATTGTACAATACAAATATGAGTTTTTGATAACATGTGAGGTACATTTTATTTTAAAGGGGTACTTATATACGCATTTGAAAAAGAACGCATTACAATACTGCAGTGAAAAGGGATCTTTTTGACGGGGTAATTAGGCACTAATTAGTGTTCGGCTAAAGCCCATACAAAAATTAAGTGTACCCAGTAGCATGATCTTTTAGATTATAAAATAAAAATATGAGTTTTTGATAACATGCGAGGTACATTTTGTTTTAAAGGGGTACTGATATACTCATCGAAAAAAAAACTAATTACAATACTGCAGTAAAAAGGGATATTATTTAACGGGGTAATTAGGCACTAATTAGTGTTCGGCTAAAGCCCATACCAAAATTAAGTGTACCCAGTAGCATGATCTTTTAGATTATATAATAAAAATATGAGTTTTTGATAACATGTGAGGTACATTTTATTTTAAAGGGGTACTTATATACTCATTTGAAAAAGAACGCATTACAATACTGCAGTAAAAAGGGATATTATTTAACGGTGTAATTAGGCACTAATTAGTGTTCGGTTGAAGCCTATACCAAAATTAAGTGTGCCCTGTAGCATAAACTTGTAGATTGTACAATACAAATATGAGTTTTTGATAACATGTGAGGTACATTTTGTTTTAAAGGGGTGCTTATATACGCATCGGAAAGATAACGCATTACAATACTGCAGTGAAAAGGGATCTATTTGACGGGGTAATTAGGCACTAATTAGTGTTCGGCTGAAGCCCATACCAAAATTAAGTGTGGCCTGTAGCATAAACTTGTAGATTATAAAATAAAAATATGAGTTTTTGATAACATGTGAGGTACATTTTGTTTTAAAGGGGTACTGATATACTCATCGGAAAAAAAACTCATTACAATACTGCAGTAAAAAGGGATATTATTTAACGGGGTAATTAGGCACTAATTAGTGTTCGGCTAAAGCCCATACCAAAATTAGGTGTACCCAGTAGCATGATCTTTTAGATTATATAATAAAAATATGAGTTTTTGATAACATGTGAGGTACATTTTATTTTAAAGGGGTACTTATATACTCATTTGAAAAAGAACGCATTACAATACTGCAGTAAAAAGGGATATTATTTAACGGTGTAATTAGGCACTAATTAGTGTTCGGTTGAAGCCTATACCAAAATTAAGTGTGCCCTGTAGCATAAACTTGTAGATTGTACAATACAAATATGAGTTTTTGATAACATGTGAGGTACATTTTGTTTTAAAGGGGTGCTTATATACGCATCGGAAAGAGAACGCATTACAATACTGCAGTGAAAAGGGATCTATTTGACGGGGTAATTAGGCACTAATTAGTGTTCGGCTGAAGCCTATACCAAAATTAAGTGTGCCCTGTAGCATAAACTTGTAGATTGTACAATAAAAATATGAGTTTTTGATAACATGTGAGGTACATTTTATTTTAAAGGGGTACTTATATACGCATTTGAAAAAGAACGCATTACAATACTGCAGTGAAAAGGGATCTTTTTGACGGGGTAATTAGGCACTAATTAGTGTTCGGCTAAAGCCCATACCAAAATTAAGTGTACCCAGTAGCATGATCTTTTAGATTATATAATAAAAATATGAGTTTTTGATAACATGTGAGGTACATTTTATTTTAAAGGGGTACTTATATACTCATTTGAAAAAGAACGCATTACAATACTGCAGTAAAAAGGGATATTATTTAACGGTGTAATTAGGCACTAATTAGTGTTCGGTTGAAGCCTATACCAAAATTAAGTGTGCCCTGTATATGTAGCATAAACTTGTAGATTGTACAATACAAATATGAGTTTTTGATAACATGTGAGGTACATTTTGTTTTAAAGGGGTGCTTATATACGCATCGGAAAGAGAACGCATTACAATACTGCAGTGAAAAGGGATCTATTTGACGGGGTAATTAGGCACTAATTAGTGTTCGGCTGAAGCCTATACCAAAATTAAGTGTGCCCTGTAGCATAAACTTGTAGATTGTACAATAAAAATATGAGTTTTTGATAACATGTGAGGTACATTTTATTTTAAAGGGGTACTTATATACGCATTTGAAAAAGAACGCATTACAATACTGCAGTGAAAAGGGATCTTTTTGACGGGGTAATTAGGCACTAATTAGTGTTCGGCTAAAGCCCATACAAAAATTAAGTGTACCCAGTAGCATGATCTTTTAGATTATATAATAAAAATATGAGTTTTTGATAACATGTGAGGTACATTTTATTTTAAAGGGGTACTTATATACTCATTTGAAAAAGAACGCATTACAATACTGCAGTAAAAAGGGATATTATTTAACGGGGTAATTAGGCACTAATTAGTGTTCGGCTGAAGCCCATACCAAAATTAAGTGTGGCCTGTAGCATAAACTTGTAGATTATAAAATAAAAATATGAGTTTTTGATAACATGCGAGGTACATTTTGTTTTAAAGGGGTACTGATATACTCATCGGAAAAAAACCTCATTACAATACTGCAGTAAAAAGGGATATTATTTAACGGGGTAATTAGGCACTAATTAGTGTTCGGCTAAAGCCCATACCAAAATTAAGTGTACCCAGTAGCATGATCTTTTAGATTATATAATAAAAATATGAGTTTTTGATAACATGTGAGGTACATTTTATTTTAAAGGGGTACTTATATACTCATTTGAAAAAGAACGCATTACAATACTGCAGTGAAAAGGGATCTTTTTGACGGGGTAATTAGGCACTAATTAGTGTTCGGCTAAAGCCCATACAAAAATTAAGTGTACCCAGTAGCATGATCTTTTAGATTATATAATAAAAATATGAGTTTTTGATAACATGTGAGGTACATTTTATTTTAAAGGGGTACTTATATACTCATTTGAAAAAGAACGCATTACAATACTGCAGTAAAAAGGGATATTATTTAACGGGGTAATTAGGCACTAATTAGTGTTCGGCTGAAGCCCATACCAAAATTAAGTGTGGCCTGTAGCATAAACTTGTAGATTATAAAATAAAAATATGAGTTTTTGATAACATGCGAGGTACATTTTGTTTTAAAGGGGTACTGATATACTCATCGGAAAAAAAACTCATTACAATACTGCAGTAAAAAGGATATTATTTAACGGGGTAATTAGGCACTAATTAGTGTTCGGCTAAAGCCCATACCAAAATTAAGTGTACCCAGTAGCATGATCTTTTAGATTATATAATAAAAATATGAGTTTTTGATAACATGTGAGGTACATTTTATTTTAAAGGGGTACTTATATACTCATTTGAAAAAGAACGCATTACAATACTGCAGTAAAAAGGGATATTATTTAACGGTGTAATTAGGCACTAATTAGTGTTCGGTTGAAGCCTATACCAAAATTAAGTGTGCCCTGTAGCATAAACTTGTAGATTGTACAATACAAATTTGAGTTTTTGATAACATGTGAGGTACATTTTGTTTTAAAGGGGTGCTTATATACGCATCGTAAAGAGAACGCATTACAATACTGCAGTGAAAAGGGATCTATTTGACGGGGTAATTAGGCACTAATTAGTGTTCGGCTGAAGCCTATACCAAAATTAAGTGTGCCCTGTAGCATAAACGTGTAGATTGTACAATAAAAATATGAGTTTTTGATAACATGTGAGGTACATTTTATTTTAAAGGGGTACTTATATACGCATTTGAAAAAGAACGCATTACAATACTGCAGTAAAAAGGGATCTTTGTAACGGTGTAATTAGGCACTAATTAGTGTTCGGCTGAAGCCCATACCAAAATTAAGTGTGCCCTGTAGCATAAACTTGTAGATTGTACAATAAAAATATGAGTTTTTGATAACATGTGAGGTACATTTTGTTTTAAAGGGGTACTGATATACTCATCGGAAAAAAACCCTCATTACAATACTGCAGTAAAAAGTGATATTATTTAACGGTGTAATTAGGCACTAATTAGTGTTCGGTTGAAGCCTATACCAAAATTAAGTGTGCCCTGTAGCATAAACTTGTAGATTGTACAATAAAAATATGAGTTTTTGAAAACATGTGAGGTACATTTTGTTTTAAAGGGGTGCTTATATACGCATCGGAAAGAGAACGCATTACAATACTGCAGTGAAAAGGGATCTATTTGACGGGGTAATTAGGCACTAATTAGTGTTCGGCTGAAGCCTATACCAAAATTAAGTGTGCCCTGTAGCATAAACTTGTAGATTGTACAATAAAAATATGAGTTTTTGATAACATATGAGGTACATTTTATTTTAAAGGGGTACTTATATACGCATTTGAAAAAGAACGCATTACAATACTGCAGTGAAAAGGGATCTTTTTGACGGGGTAATTAGGCACTAATTAGTGTTCGGCTGAAGCCCATACCAAAATTAAGTGTGCCCTGTAGCATAAACTTGTAGATTGTTCAATAAAAATATGAGTTTTTGATAACATGTGAGGTACATTTTGTTTTAAAGGGGTACTTATATACGCATCGGAAAGAGAACGCATTACAATACTGCAGTGAAAAGGGATCTTTTTGACGGGGTAATTAGGCACTAATTAGTGTTCGGCTGAAGCCTATACCAAAATTAAGTGTGCCCTGTAGCACAAACTTGTAGATTGTACAATACAAATATGAGTTTTTGATAACATGTGAGGTACATTTTGTTTTAAAGGGGTACTTATATACGCATCGGAAAGAGAACGCATTACAATACTGCAGTGAAAAGGGATCTATTTGACGGGGTAATTAGGCACTAATTAGTGTTCGGCTGAAGCCTATACCAAAATTAAGTGTGCCCTGTAGCATAAACTTGTAGATTGTACAATAAAAATATGAGTTTTTGATAACATGTGAGGTACATTTTGTTTTAAAGGGGTACTTATATACGCATCGGAAAGAGAACGCATTACAATACTGCAGTGAAAAGGGATCTATTTGACGGGGTAATTAGGCACTAATTAGTGTTCGGCTGAAGCCTATACCAAAATTAAGTGTGCCCTGTAGCATAAACTTGTAGATTATACAATAAAAATGTGATTTTTTGATAACATGCGAGGTACGTTTTGTTTTAAATATTGCATTATCTTTCCTCCATCTCTAAAAGATTTGAAAAATACTTGATTACTTCCATTAGGTAGCTAATTTTTCATCAAAATCACAGAAAAGATTGAACAAGTGTTGGCTATGTTATATGATTTAATATGATTTGAAAAAGTATTGCTATTTGCCTTTTATTTTGAAACATTCGTTTAAATAAAAGTAAGTGAACCTTCTGGAAAATACGTCACCTTTTGCAGCATGTATTCTAGATTTTTCGGTTTTTGGTGAATGCGCGGCTGAATCCGCGGTTGAATCCGCGGCCAGAAATTCGGCCCAATACGCGGCTACCTTGAGTCAGGTGTCGTACGCGTTGGTGGTCCCTCGAAAAGCCATTGTCGTGTCCCCCGTCTTCGCATAGTGTGCTCTTCACGTGAGTCGGGTGCTGTCGGGCAGTAGTTTATATAGACCGCGACGTTATAGGCATCATTGTTTTGAAAAGCTGGTTAAAATTGCTCGGATTTGCAACCCCAAATAACCGTGAGTACCAATAAAGCCATAATAGTTCTTCTTTAACATGTATAGAAGCCAGTGTGCGCTTTCCAATATACATTGTCAAGTATTTGGCATGTTTTTGGCAACTTTTGTGGTCACAACTTGTTTTTTAATTGGCACCTAGCCCAGGTTGGACCGGTCCTACTATTCACCGACAACACACCAACAACACGCACAGCACCGACAACACACCGACAACACATCCAAAACGTATTCTATATTGACTAAAAAGGTATAACACTGCAATATACACGATACAAAAGAGTGTTATTGTGCTTGAGGTTACATTTCTTTTTTAAAAATGATGTTTTTTTCACGCGAAAAAAATATCTCTAACTAGCACGGTCGTTGGTCGCCATCTTGCCTTCGCGCGGAGTTGGCCTATACCATTTCATGTACGGGTGTGCAGAAAATGAAATTATCATGTCATACGCAACAGAGGGCGCCCTGTACGGTTTTATGCTGAATTAAAGTTAGTTGAGGAGACAACATTACTATACTATGTAGTACTAGGCCGTGTCATATCAAAATTCACCTTTCATTCCACATGTGTTTAGCATAAAACCGTACAGGGCGCCCTCTGTTGTGTATGACATGATAATTTCATTTTCTGCACACCCGTACATAAAATGGTATAGGCCAACTCCGCGCGAAGGCAAGATGGCGGCCAACGACCGTGCTGGTTAGAGATATTTTTTTCGCGTGGAAAAAACATCATTTTTACAAAAGAAATGTAACCTCAAGCACAATGACACTATTTTGTATCGTGTATATTACAGTGCTATACCTTTTTGGTCCATATAGAATAAGTTTTGGATGTGTTGTCGGTGTGTTGTCGGTGCTGTGCGTGTTGTCGGTGTGTTGTCGGTGTGTTGTCGGTGTGTTGTCGGTGTGTTGTCGGTGTGTTGTCGGTGTGTTGTCGGTGAATAGTAGGACCCGGTTGGACTCCTCCGTTGTGTACAACGCGACGGAGTCCAGGGTATCAATGTTTCCTGCCATAGCGAAAAATTTTACAACAACATTTTTTTCATATTTTTACCTGATGAAGGAAGCCAAAATCTCGCTTATGTATTCCTTGTGTCTGGAACTATAGATCGTCATGGGTTATTAAAAGTTAATGTGTCTTTAGGCAACTTATTTACAGAAAATAAATTTCAAATCCACGCTTTTGGAAGTGAACATCATGTACGAACTCTCTACAATCCCTACATGCGTGCGCGGGTACCCGGCAGCCGCGCCGGCCTACAACTGATAAGCCAGGCGCGTGCACGGTACCCGCGCACGCATGTAGGGATTGTAGAGAGTTCGTACATGATGTTCACTTCCAAAAGCGTGGATTTGAAATTTATTTTCTGTAAATAAGTTGCCTAAAGACACATTAACTTTTAATAACCCATGACGATCTTTAGTTCCAGACACAAGGAATACATAAGCGAGATTTTGGCTTCCTTCATCAGGTAAAAATATGAACAAATGTTGTTGTAAAATTTTTCGCTATGGCAGGAGACATTGATACCCTGGACGTCAGTCGTAATGCAATGAAGAACGTCGTCCAACCTGGGCTAATTGGCACCATGCTTTACAACGGTTGGGGCGTAGAACGACAGACAAAATCCAAAATTCGAAAAAGGAGTGAAAACGCACCAATTATTGGGTCTACACGGCCAGTTGCAAGGGCATCGACGGTACCCCTAGAACTCTGGGTCTCCCGACGCCCGTAGAGCGGAGCCCCATAGATAGAGAGGGTTTTTACAGGTTAACCGCCGTTGAACAATAGAAACCGTGCACAAATTCCGGGTAATAACTCCATACTGCCACACAGTCTACCCCAACCAAAAAAATTTATGAGTACTTTATCAACTCACCCAGCTGTAACAAACCCAAAACCGGTCGAATCTTGGCCAATTTCTGTAAAAAAGATGAAAACTATGCCTGTTCCGCAAACGCGACTGTTACAAGATGGCAAATAACATCGTGCAATGGGTGCTGTTTTCCAAACCCTGGTTTTGGTATATTGTGGCTTTGCCTCTGGCGCATTGCTAAACTGTATGATAAGGCCGCGCAAGATGAAGCTTGTGTTTCAAAAACGGCTAATGCGCATGCGGCTTGAAATTACGCACGAGTTTATCCGCCATCTTGTAACAGTCGCGTTTGCGGAACGGGCATAGTTTTCACTTTTTTACAGAAATTGGCCAAGATTCGACCGGTTTTTGGTTTGTTACAGCTGGGTGAGTTGATACAGTACTCATACAAATTTGTTGTTGGGGTAGACCGTGCGGCAGTATGGAGTTATTACCCGGAATTTGTGCACGGTTTCTATTGTTTAACGGCGGTTAACCTGTAAAAACCCTCTCTATCTATGGGGCTCTGCCCTACGGGCGTCGGGAGACCCAGAGTTCTAGGGGTACATCGACGGCACTGGCCGTCGTGGCCGCCGTGTAATTCGAGGCCTGGCATGTCGGGGAATCAGATTGTCATTTTATTAACTACTCTTTTTTTAGGCTTGCTTGAGCTGCACCAATGAAGCTTGTTGACGCTACAATGAAGAGCATGCTGTGAAACACTTCCAGGAGACCAAACACCCATTGAGGTCAATGACAGATATGTGTTTTGGTGAGTTAGGGTGCCATACTCTACAAACAATTGGTTGGTCACCACTCAAAATCGATAATTACACATTTGATGAGAAACTGCCTTGTTGAATTTACTAGAAACCATAACTATATCCTGGCAAATTCAAACACCATATGTGACCTGTTCCCACGAAACCCGGACAAAGTAGCAAAAATAAAAAATTAGTTTATGCTATTTTCAAATTCTCCAGCTATTCAGCTTTCTAATGATATATAATTTGTATAGTTTTTCCCTCCATATGATCCCATGAGAAGGAATTTAGACCCCAGGTTTCACCCACCCATAAAAAATTATTACGAGAAAACGAGAGCTGTGTTCACAGGGAAAAACTCCACAAACACGTGGTGAATGTAATGTACACGCGTCAGCGCACTCCACAAGGTCAATCCAAAACCCCATAGCAACCACTATGTTCCCATTATTGGATTAATCTGACAATTGGCACACATCAAGAACATCTCTCGACAAATATTTTCTGAAAGTTTGAACAAATTTTATTCAATAATGCAAAAGTTATGACAGTTTATTTCTGTAGTGTTTTAAGTGAAATAAAAATATATCGGCACATCCACACAAAAAAGCCACAGGTACATGTATGTACGTATACATGTACATGTACTTTACAAACACCTTTTCTGTTATTGAATACAATACACGTGTACATTGTTTTGTATTGTGCTTATTTGTGTACGACCTTATTTCGAATTGTAGTGATCTGATATTTTGATTACTTTACCGGTTAATGCATTTTGTTGTATTGAACAAAAATAGATGAACCAAAACATAAACAAAGTTTCAATGTGACTGGCATTAGCAATTATAAGGCCAATTAAACGTTACTGAAAATGTAAAAACTAATACCAGTACTTTAGATGCGTCACCTTTACTTCTATTAAAATTGTTAACTAAACTGTCAAGTACATGTATCTTTGGCAATGGTACAGCGTGAACTTTCGCAAAACGTTTTATAATATTTTCCAAATACAGGTACATGTATTTTGATTACTTTAAAATGTCGGCTATCTAGAGTATACATACATCTATACTGTTTTCTTTCTGCAATTTAATAGGCTTCTGGTACTATGTATCACACACTTTAATAAGAGTCACATGACATTCATAATAATGCAGCTACCAGCTCTGCTTGTACAGACAAAAATCATAATAGACACCGGATTACTATTAATAGAACATCAACAAAAATATAGTATGTCCATGTATGCATACGTAACCCCCACCCCCTCCCCCCCCCCCCCAGTTTCAAGCATGTAAGTATGTACAGTACATGTATGTAAAATGTACATGTACATGTAAAATATACATGTACATGTACATGTAAAATATACATGTACATTGTACATGTATATTTTACAGGTACATGTACATTTTACATACATGTACTGTACATACTTACATGCTTGAAACTGGGGGGGGGGGGGAGGGGGTGGGGGTTAACCACTACGTATGCATACATGGACATACTATATTTTTTTGGATGTTCTAATAACCAGTTCGCGCCGGGATTATTTTAACATCGCCGAGCCCACATGGCGGGATTATTTTTAACGAAACTCAATTCGAAGCGTGTTCAGGCTAATAGTGCCGGGAAGCACACCCACGCATTTCCGGCCTTGCCCGCTGCTGACATACATTTCCGAACTTGAACTTGGCGTGTTAATGCGTCATCCGTTTTGAATCTGGGGAAATTTTTGCGTTTATATACGTCATCCAGGGCGAACTGGTTAATGGTAACGTGTAACATGTACATGTAACATGTATAATGTACATGTACAATGTACATGTATATTTTACATGTACATGTACATTTTACATACATGTACTGTACATACTTGTACATTATACAGTGTACATGTTACATGTACATGTTACATGTTACATGTTACATGTACATGTTACATGTACATGTTACATGTTACATGTACATACTTACATTCTTGAAACTGAAGTGTTGAATCAACATTATAAGTGTGTGGTCAGTGGCTATACTCTTTAAAATTTGGAAATTCAAACTGATAAATTTAACACTCGCGTGTTGAGCTGTATTATGCATGTAATCCAACATTTTAAAGAGTAGTCACTGACCGCACGCTTTTAATGTTGATTTTTTTAACACTTGTTGGGGTACATGTTTGTGCACATTAAAGAGTGTCATGAATAAAGGGGTTGGGTGTTGATTTCTTGTGGGAAAACTTAAATTCACACGTGTGTAGCAGATTCAGACAACACATACATGCATAATTTGTCATTATGTATAAATTAAATACTGTTGTTTGTCTTTCTCGTTAGCGAGCTGACAGCCGAAGACATTGCGTGATCCCTATTAGTTTTAAGTTCATGGTCATGTATTTAAGGAAGACGAGCACGACGAGCCAGTTTGATGAGTGGTTCATCGTCATCTGTAGAGTCTACAGTTGAAGATGAATCTCCAGACGAATCTGCATCCTCAGAATCTTCCGAATCGGTCTCTGCTGGTTCAGGCGACTTGGGATGTGGACGTGGGCAAGTGATGTCCCGTGTCGAGGCACTGCAAAACTCTCGGATGTGCTTGTGCAAATACTCCATGCGGGCAAAGGACAAACCTTGGATTAGCAGAGGCTCGGGCAAGACCCTTGGTGGCAGGTTAGATGCATCCAAGAAAAGTTGGAACTCCTGTTCAACACTCTCTGCATGCAGCTTGGAGAACACCTTTCCAGGGTGATCATGACTAAACCTGAAGTGAATAAAATGAGGGAAAAATCATAGGATCAAAAATTGTGTAGGCATTTTTGGAGATTGACCTTCATAATAATTATCTTATCCTTCAAAATATTGAAACAAACAAGTTTTTATACATGTGATGGTGTATCACAAGACTACAATAATAAGTAAACAATAAATCTTACCTCATGTGGTGGCAAGACTTGATCTTCGGCATAGGTCGAAAATATGGGGACAGGAACTCCTGCCAGTTGTACGTTGGGACGATGCCATGGCCCTTCTCTGTGCCAACAACTCGTGGCACATTTACCCCCTTCACCGAGCTTGACCGTACCACTTCTTCTAAGTCAGCCAAGCAGCTGACCATGGTTCTGCGGTACCTCTGCTTTACTAAGCCAAAACACCAATCAGGGGCAAATTTGGTGTGTCCAGCAATCATAAAGTTCACGGTGATAGACTTATGTAACCTTGTCATTGCTCTCCAGGCAAAATACCACATTACGTATTTGTTTTTATTTTGCCCTCCACAGTTGTCACAGTGTAAGTGTACCTGTTCTTCCCCGAGACCAAAGTTCTCAAAGAAGTCGTGCAAATAGCTGATGACGGCATTTGACCCCTTGCCAACCGAAACACCTTCGTCTATTAGGTAGTTGGCCTGTTGAGGGATTGCTTCACAGCACACTCCAAAGATCCCACACTTTCTAGGACAGAGAAAGTACATGGGCCCAGGCTGAAGGGGGTCACTTGGATAGTGGACTTGCTGGGCAAAGTCAAATGCATAATGCATTTGACCAGGTCTGCTGCAGGCATCATTGCGGCCGAGCTTCTCCCCTTCGTTGACTGTTCTCTTAGCCTCCTCTACCATGTTGCGGTACAACTACCTCTCCATGTAGACCAGACGCAGATGCTCCTCTTGGCATTGAAGGCGTTGGAGTTTCTGGTCCTCTGGCAAATTGGCGCTGCGGTACACCCCGTTGTTATTTTGTTGACATTGCCAACACAAGTCACTCATTGGTTTTGTTGTTAAGATGAAGGGTGTGTATCTTCTCCACATCTTTGTGAAGGTCGATCGCCCCGCAACCCTGTATTCTGGATCTCCTGTGAAAATAAAGCAATTTTGTTTTCATTAAACAATTTAATGAATTATTAACATCAGACCTTTAAAATCGTGGCGTGAATAACATCAATCACATGTACAGGGTATGTTTCTCAATTTTTTTTTTTTAATTAACCCTAACTCCCTAGGGTGTGTGCAAAATCATATTGATTTCGGAGGATTAAGGACTGTAGGGTTAACAAAATTAAATAAAACAAATATCAATGCAAATAACAACAACAAAATTGTTTACTCGTGTATGCAAGAGGTCTATAAAACCCCAAACAGAAATAAACAACATTCTACCTGCTACAAGACGGTCTTCGTTCGTTGACTCGAGCTGCGATTTGTACTGCCGCCATTTTATTGATTTATTGTCCCGCGACGGAAGGAGTCTCACTCGGGGGTCAGAACACTTGACCCCTGGTATGCGACCTGGAATGACCATGCCCTCCCTCTCTGCATAGTTCACGATGAATGTGATGGCTCGGGTGACGTCCTTGTCTGTCAATGCTCGTGTGTTATTCCTCCTCCCCCAGCTGTGGTTTTAATTGGAACAACGCCGTTCTGTTCATAATGCCGAATGATGCTGGACAGCTGGTCATTTCCAATACTAAAAATAAAATACAAATCATTATAAATATCAATAAAGCCTGTATTTTACCGTTACAAAGCAGTGAAAGTAATACAAATCACATGCCAAAATTAAGTCGTAAAAAGAACCTCAAGCTCATTTTTATTTTGAACCCCAATAGTACTTGAATCTAAAATTTAAAACAAAACATTACTCACTATAAACACTACTGTTAGTGTTACTTTTGGATTACTAAGTCATTATTGTTTTCATGGATATAACAATCTTAGTTTCATGCGGAAGAACGCAAATATAAATATTTTGGTTGCACCTCAACAAGAACAAAAGTAATTATATTTATTGTAAAAGCATGCTTAGCCTTAATTGTTTTTCTTAATTAAACATTATACTTACTTGTGCATGAAAAGAAATGATTTGCGGCAGACATGTGTTCCGTCGACGAGGTACGTCACTCGGCTTCTCGTTCTGTCTGTTTGACGTGCCCGTTTAGAGCATAGAGTTTTTTTATTTTTTTTTATTGTTGAGCTGATTCGTCCCATTATGAACATCTTTCTCTCTCGCTTCGTCATCTCTGCATCAGACATCTGTGCACGCAGCTGCAAGATGTAGGCTGGCTCAAACTGGTTGGTACAAGGATCTTTGTTTGGGGGGCATGTACACTTGCTAAAGTTATTAATTTTGGCCAACTCTTCGTCATTGTCTGGAGAGGTCCAGTCATCGGTACCTTCAATATCGATGATTTGCTGGGCAAGGTCAGGTACCAGGCCAACAGCACCGTCTGCTGCACCGTCTATCTCCTCTTCAACTTCAGATTCTGATGAAGGAAAATCATCGATGTCCATGGGTTCCGGCTCAGACCAATCTGAGTACAGGTCATCATTCACATCATCATCATCATCTGAAGAAATACTGTCCACGAAATATTCGTTCAGAAGATCAGACAAATTTGCGCTGTCCCTCCCCGACAAGCCAAGAACGAGTGCTTCGTTTAACGCTGTCTTCAGCGTCGACGAGTCAGATTTCCCCGACGAGGTTGCAGCCTTGTCCGCCATGGAATCGGGCTGCTTTCGTGACCTTTCCGTTGTGAAATATCACAAATATGTTTGGTAACTAATACTGGATAATAACTCACTTCAATAGGCGTACAATCTATGTCAAACACCCACTTCTAAACACGGAAATATCTCTCTAGTCTCAGTAGCTACAGTAGCTTACCGCTCTCGGCATGCAGCGCGGCGCGTTACACGTTGGCGAATTCTCGTACAAACGAGATAGTCTGGTTCTCAATGCTAGCGCAAAAAAACTGTACTGATAATGCACATGAACGTTAGGGAACTCAACGATAGAGTAGATCATGTGATGCAAATTGACGAATCATGCTTCTCGTTATAGACGACCTAAGCAACAAGAAAATGGTTGTTTACAAGTTTTAGCTCAGTAAAGTGCGCTCCTACTGGCTTATTATGACGTCATTTCCCAATTTTATCAATGAAAATAAATTCTGCAAGACGCCAGCTTTACGGTGATACCAAATTTTTCAAGGGGGGGAGTGTTCCGCTTTGTATGAAAGCTATTTATTTTCGGTAACTTTACGGTGATTTGCGAACTTTTGTATAAGTCCACGCTTCTTTTGTTCACCGACATCGCTCCGAAAATGAGGAAAATAAATATTTTACGTTAACTGATTTTACTAATTTTTAGATTAAAATGATAGACAAATATGTATAGTATATGATCATCCCCTAATTTTTTTTTGACGATTCCACCCCGAAATGACTTTGCACGCTGTTTACGCAAAATGAATCGGTGCGACTTTGTCCGGGTTTCGTGGGAACAGGTCACATATGGTAAACTGTACACACAAACTGTTGGACTTTGATTCTGGAGGTATGCCTAACCCAGTGTAAAAGACTGTCAGCTTAGGGGTCCAGTACCCATCCTAACGGATTTCAACATAACCTGGTGTTGAAGTTTGACTGGATGGGGATTGGGGTGTGGTACACAAGGTATTGGTGTAAGAATTCATTTTACAGTATATAAAATATCTCACATGCGCTGTTGACATGTTTGTTGATAATTTCAATTGTAAATGTGAATGTTTATTGTAGTTATGAATGCGATGACTATATTCTGAATGACAATGCACCGGGTGATTTGAAACTGCTGCGTACAACCTTGGATGCGATCACCAAACAATTGCTGTATGAAAGTCAGACGAGGAGTGGTCGTCGTCTCTTGAGGGCGCTGTCCGTTGACACTGGAGAACAAATCAAACACAGGTATTTGTGAATTATGCTGCGTTCCAATCGCGTCGTGTTTATCGTGTTCACGAGTTCACGAGTCGTATAATGGCGTTCTAATCGCCTGGTAACTCGTGTTCACCAGTGGTGAACCCGAGGTGGGTTTTTTGTTCTCCATGTTCACGACTTCATAACCAATGAAATACTCGCGCATGCGTGTTGGTTCACGTACGAGTTCTTGCTCGATAAAGAATGTCCTTACCGCACGACTAACTTGTCTGTGCGCAAGCGTCTTGGTTAGTAGCGTTTGGAATGCAACCCACTCGTGAAAATGGAGATAAATACGACGCGATTGGAAGTTTGGAACGCAGCATGTATCCCCGGCTAGTGAATTTTTTTTTCACCGTAGGTGGGTGAGTCAAACTTCATGAATTATTCAGTAGTTGTATTGATCACTGTACAACACTTAGGTTCTGGGTCTCTTTTCCCCTTTAAATTACAAATTATCCAAAGATTTCAATTTGACTAGAAAAGCAGGATTCGAACCAGGGATCTTAAATTCATAGCCCATCCCACTATCCACTACACTACGTATAGCAGTTCGACAACAGCTGTTCTTTAAAGCGATTTTAACTTGTTAACTATAACAACAATGCTGTGACGTCATGTTTTATTCTGATGAATAAACATAACTTCTTATCCAAACTACTGAATAATTCAAAAAGTTTGACTCGCCCACCTGTACCGTACCTACGGAAAAAAATTCGCCCCCGGCTAGGCTCCGTGCAACTGACCTCTAGTGGCCGTTAAATCCAAGATTTGCATCCCATGTGTTTTTTGTTGTCAAATTCTACTGTCGCGAAGCCTCCGAGGAAAGTTGATTTCCGAAGTGAAGGTTTTCTCTAAATTTTCGCTGTACTAAGTACAACTCAGTAGTAGTAGGTTAAACCCTGCCACTCACTTCATATTGGAATACTAGGGTAAACACCCAAACAAATCTGCAAATAAACCTGGCCGACATTCTGACAAACAAACCTGATACTGAATGTGCGCAAACCTATGGAGCCGAGTACCAGTTTTTATCGATCGGTTGATTTCAACAGGTGGCGCCCTGTGCTACGGCGTACTTAGTAAAGAAAGGGAGCATCGCACGCACGGCGAACCACTCGAAAATATGTCGTCAAAAAAATTCCTCAATCTAAAAAGAAAACCAACTCTCATCGTATTTGAGGGCCAGAGGTGTTGTAGTAAATGATGAAAAGCACAAAGAGCTTGCCGAGAAGGCATATACCGGGCCGAAAAGCTTGGTTTAGTTACAAAACAGCTCCCTTTGTCTCCCCATCATGCTTTGCGCTACGTCTTTGGGATTGCGATCAGCAACCTTATATATGCTTTTATATTGTATTTTGAGAATAATTGTGGAAATCTTTTCACACATTGTTGCACTAGTAATTAAATTTAATAAAGCCTAGCATTTAGCCAATTTGATGTCGAACGTTAGACTGAACAATGTATTTTTAAGGTCGAACAAAACAAAACACGTGTGTTTGTTATTCAAAATTCGGTCTCAGAATTCATTGCTCACAACTGAGCCAACTCGACCGTAGGTCCGATAAATGGAAAGACACGCCGACCGTTGAGACACGCCGACCGTTGAGACACGCCGACCGTTGAGACACGCCGACCGTTGAGACACGCCGACCGTTGAGACACGCCGACTGTTGAGACACGCCGACCGTTGAGACACGCCGACCGTTGAGACACGCTTACCGTTGAGACACGCCGACCGTTGAGACAGGCCGACCGTTGAGACAGTCCGACCGTTGAGACACGCCGACCATTGAGACAAGCCGACCGTTGAGACAACTCGCCGTTGAGTGGGTTGAGTGGGTTAAGGGGGTTGAGTAGGGTGGGTAGGGTGGGTAGGGTGAGTAGGTGTAGAGAAGGGTGGGAAGGGTGAGTAGGTGTAGGGGAGGGTGAGTAGGTGTAGGGAAGGGTGAGTAGGGTGAGTAGGTGTAGGGAAGGGTGAGTAGGTGTAGGGAAGGGTGAGTAGGATGAGACAGGCCGACCGTTGAGACGACGCCGACCGTTGAGACACGCCGACCGTTGAGGTACGCCGACTGTTGAGACACGCCGACCGTTGAGACACGCCGACCGTTGAGACATGTGTCTCAACGGTCGACAGGTCTCGACACATCAAAGTGTCTCATTACGTCAACCCACGTCGACCCACGTCTTGACACGTCGACCCACGTCGAGACACGCCGACCGTAGGGTGAGTAGATGTAGGGAAGGGTGGATAGGTGTAGGGAAGGGTGAGTAGGTGTAGGGAAGGGTGAGTAGGTGTAGGGAAGGGTGAGTAGGGTGAGACAGGCCGACCGTTGAGACGACGCCGACCGTTGAGACACGCCGACCGTTGAGGTACGCCGACCGTTGAGACACGCCGACCGTTGAGACACGCCGACCGTTGAGACACGTGTCTCAATAGTCGACGGGTCTCGACACATCAAAGTGTCTCTTTACGTCGACCCACGTCGACCCACGTCTTGACACGTCGACCCACGTCGAGACACGCCGACCGTAGGATGAGTAGGTGTAGGGAAGGGTGAGTAGGTGTAGCGAAGAATGAGTAGGTGTGGGGAAGGGTGAGTAGGGTGAGTAGGTGTAGGGAAGGGTGAGTAGGATGAGACAGGCCGACCGTTGAGACGACGCCGACCGTTGAGACACGCCGACCGTTGAGGTACGCCGACTGTTGAGACACGCCGACCGTTGAGACACGCCGACCGTTGAGACATGTGTCTCAACGGTCGACAGGTCTCGACACATCAAAGTGTCTCATTACGTCAACCCACGTCGACCCACGTCTTGACACGTCGACCCACGTCGAGACACGCCGACCGTAGGGTGAGTAGGTGTAGGGAAGGGTGGATAGGTGTAGGGAAGGGTGAGTAGGTGTAGGGAAGGGTGAGTAGGTGTAGGGAAGGGTGAGTAGGGTGAGACAGGCCGACCGTTGAGACGACGCCGACCGTTGAGACACGCCGACCGTTGAGGTACGCCGACCGTTGAGACACGCCGACCGTTGAGACACGCCGACCGTTGAGACACGTGTCTCAACGGTCGACAGGTCTCGACACATCAAAGTGTCTCATTACGTCAACCCACGTCGACCCACGTCTTGACACATCGACCCACGTCGAGACACGCCGACCGTAGGGTGAGTAGGTGTAGGGAAGGGTGGATAGGTGTAGGGAAGGGTGAGTAGGTGTAGGGAAGGGTGAGTAGGTGTAGGGAAGGGTGAGTAGGTGTAGGGAAGGGTGAGTAGGTGTAGGGAAGGGTGAGTAGGGTGAGACAGGCCGACCGTTGAGACGACGCCGACCGTTGAGACACGCCGATCGTTGAGGTACGCCGACCGTTGAGACACGCCGACCGTTGAGACACGCCGACCGTTGAGACACGTGTCTCAATTGTCGACAGGTCTCGACACATCAAAGTGTCTCATTACGTCAACCCACGTCGACCCACGTCTTGACACGTCGACCCACGTCGAGACACGCCGACCGTAGGGTGAGTAGGTGTAGGGAAGGGTGGGTAGGTGTAGGGAAGGGTGAGTAGGTGTAGGAAAGGGTGAGTAGGTGTAGGGAAGGGTGAGTAGGTGTAGGGAAGTGTGAGTAGGGTGAGACAGGCCGATCGTTAAGACGACGCCGACCGTTGAGACACATCAAGGTCTCGACACATCAAGTAGGGTGGGTAGGTGTAGGGAAGTGTGAGTAGGGTGAGACAGGCCTACCGTTGAGACACGCCGACCGTTGAGGTACGCCGACCGTTGAGACACGCCAACCGTTGAGACACGCCGACCGTTGAGACACGCCGACCGTTGAGACACGCCGACCGTTGAGACACGCCGACCGTTGTTATTCAAAATTCGGTCTCAGAATTCATTGCTCACAACTGAGCCAACTCGACCGTAGGTCCGATAAATGGAAAGACACGCCGACCGTTGAGACACGCCGACCGTTGAGACACGCCGACCGTTGAGACACGCTTACCGTTGAGACACGCCGACCGTTGAGACAGGCCGACCGTTGAGACAGGCCGACCGTTGAGACAGGCCGACCGTTGAGACAGGCCGACCATTGGGACACGCCGACCGTTGAGACAAGCCGACCGTTGAGACAACTCGCCGTTGAGTGGGTTGAGTGGGTTGAGTAGGGTGGGTAGGGTGAGTAGGTGTAGGGAAGGGTGGGAAGGGTGAGTAGGTGTAGGGGAGGTGTAGGGAAGGGTGAGTAGGATGAGACAGGCCGACCGTTGAGACGACGCCGACCGTTGAGACACGCCGACCGTTGAGACACGTGTCTCAATGGTCGACAGGTCTCGACACATCAAAGTGTCTCTTTACGTCGACCCACGTCGACCCACGTCTTGACACGTCGACCCACTTCGAGACACGCCGACCGTAGGGTGAGTAGGTGTAGGGAAGGGTGAGTAGGTGTAGCGAAGAATGAGTAGGTGTGGGGAAGGGTGAGTAGGTGTAGGGAAGGGTGAGTAGTTGTAGGGAAGGGTGAGTAGGGTGAGGCAGGCCGACCGTTGAGACGACGCCGACCGTTGAGACACGCCGACCGTTGAGGTACGCCGACCGTTGAGACACGCCGACCGTTGAGACACGCCGACCGTTGAGACACGTGTCTCAACGGTCGACAGGTCTCGACACATCAAAGTGTCTCATTACGTCAACCCAAGTCGACCCACGTCTTGACACGTCGACCCACGTCGAGACACGCTGACCGTAGGTTGAGTAGGTGTAGGGAAGGGTGAGTAGGTGTAGGGAAGGGTGAGTAGGTGTAGGGAAGGGTGAGTAGGTGTAGGGAAGGGTGAGTAGGTGTAGGGAAGGGTGAGTAGGATGAGACAGGCCGACCGTTGAGACGACGCCGACCGTTGAGACACGCCGACCGTTGAGGTACGCCGACCGTTGAGACACGCCGACCGTTGAGACACGCCGACCGTTGAGACACGTGTCTCAATGGTCGACAGGTCTCGACACATCAAAGTGTCTCTTTACGTCGACCCACGTCGACCCACGTCTTGACATGTCGACCCACGTCGAGACACGCCGACCGTAGGGTGAGTAGGTGTAGGGAAAGGTGGATAGGTGTAGGGAAGGGTGAGTAGGTGTAGGGAAGGGTGAGTAGGTGTAGGGAAGGGTGAGTAGGTGTAGGGAAGGGTGAGTAGGATGAGACAGGCCGACCGTTGAGACGACGCCGACCGTTGAGACACGCCGACCGTTGAGGTACGCCGACCGTTGAGACACGCCGACCGTTGAGACACGCCGACCGTTGAGACACGTGTCTCAATGGTCGACAGGTCTCGACACATCAAAGTGTCTCTTTACGTCGACCCACGTCGACCCACGTCTTGACATGTCGACCCACGTCGAGACACGCCGAACGTAGGGTGAGTAGGTGTAGGGAAAGGTGGATAGGTATAGGGAAGGGTGAGTAGGTGTAGGGAAGGGTGAGTAGGTGTAGGGAAGGGTGAGTAGGTGTAGGGAAGGGTGAGTAGGTGTAGGGAAGGGTGAGTAGGGTGAGACAGGCCGACCGTTGAGACGACGCCGACCGTTGAGACACGCCGACCGTTGAGGTACGCCGACCGTTGAGACACGCCGACCGTTGAGACACGCCGACCGTTGAGACACGTGTCTCAACGGTCGACAGGTCTCGACACATCAAAGTGTCTTATTACGTCAACCCACGTCAACCCACATCTTGACACGTCGACCCACGTCGAGACACGCCGACCGTAGGGTGAGTAGGTGTAGGGAAGGGTGAGTAGGTGTAGGAAAGGGTGAGTAGGTGTAGGGAAGGGTGAGTAGGTGTAGGGAAGTGTGAGTAGGGTGAGACAGGCCGACCGTTGAGACGACGCCGACCGTTGAGACACGCCGACCGTTGAGGTACGCCGACCGTTGAGACACGCCGACCGTTGAGACACGCCGACCGTTGAGACATGTGTCTCAACGGTCGACAGGTCTTGACACATCAAAGTGTCTCATTACGTCAACCCACGTCGACCCACGTCTTGAAACGTCGACCCACGTCGAGACACGCCGACCGTAGGGTGAGTAGGTGTAGGGAAGGGTGGGTAGGTGTAGGGAAGGGTGGGTAGGTGTAGGAAAGGGTGAGTAGGTGTAGGGTAGGGTGAGTAGGTGTAGGGAAGGGTGAGACACGTCGACCCACGTTGAGACACATCGACCCACGTTGAGACACGTCGACCCACGTTGAGACACGCCGACCCACGTTGAGACACGCTGACCCACGTTGAGACACGCCGACCCACGTTGAGACACGCCGACCCACGTTGAGACACACCGACCCACGTTGAGACACGCTGACCCACGTTGAGACACGCCGACCCACGTTGAGACAGGCCGACCGTTGAGACACGCCGACTGTTGAGACACGTGATGATACATGAAGAGGTTTTGTTTTTGTTCGGGCGGTGCCGGGTGATCAATACGGCTGGGGTTGCCGCTGGGTGAGAGGAAAGGTTTAGCTGCTTTAGTTTAGGAAAATGATGGTGCTATCCCATTCAAACTAAGTACTACAAATGTAATTGAAAACTGTGTTAAAATACCATGTAAACTAGAAGGTACATTTGGGCATTACAAATATGCCGTTTGTTGCATATTTAACACTTGAATAAGATTAATACTGCTGCAAACTGCTTACTGGCTGGAATGACCTGAAATATACAAATCAAATAAGTTAAGAGGGCCTAATATTTCGATCTTAATCTTAACAAGATCTTCTTCAGAGACTAAATGGCTGTGTACAAGAAACAAACATACAGCATGATGCACATCATGGATGCTGAAGAAACACAAAAGAAAAATATTTAACACTTATTATTTTTCTATTTACAGATGAGGCGGTGGCTCGCCAATGAACCATTTGTGTTGCATGAGACGATTGTAGTGCTGTCCGTGATGAATCACAGTCATTTCAAGACTGACAAGTTCACATTCATGACGAAATTAAAAAAACCTTGGGCTATCAGTATCAGGTTATAAATTTATAATCTAAACGCCTTCAAGAATCGAAAAAGTGTAGAGATATGTACACATTTGTTTTAGATCAAACAAGCACTCGGAACAGTTTTCTAAAAACAAATCCTTACCACGTATTTAGTTTATTTGGATAAGAATTCAATACGAATTTAGAATTTTATAAAAATGTACTTTGAGACCTTGCGTTTCCTGAAAAAAATTGAAAAAAATATGCAGGTAGACATTGTGACACACAAACTAACTTCTTTTATAATGGACATTAGTCAAAAAAATATGTTTGTAATGCACAAGTTTTTCAAATGAAATGCTTACAAATGTGATTATTGTCTCTCCTTATTAAGTATAATACAGAAGCATGTACATGTACATCAATGGTCGACTTGTCTCAACGGTCGACTTGTCCCGAGTCGAGTTGTCTCAACGGTCGACTTTTCTGACATCCTCTGGAAGCATCGACCTCTCAATGCTATTTTTTCCTTGTAATAACTGACCTCACAATGAAATTATTTCCTGCGAGGTAGGGATGGGTCTGGATCTCGAAGTCTGCACTAGAAAAAAAATTATGGGAAAACAAATTATGGGTCTCCATGCAGATGATTCGGTTGCACACAACAAAAATTGGCAAAGGTGGGTGGGTCACTGGTCAGATTCGAATTTATATTTCCGAAGACCCTCGATAAGGAGAAACAAAAATATTCACACAGGGGTAATAATAATTATGTGAACAATAAGTTTCTTAATACAGAGGGAAAACTACACACACGACTCTGCTAGATAGAACTGACAATTTTAATTTTGTTAAGAGGGTACGGGGTGATATAGTGTAATTATATACTGGTTTGGTTTCATCATGCGCGTTTTCGAATTCAAATTGGAGTGACTGCGGTATCCGAATGAAAATATTGAGAAAAATATGCTAATTTAATATTATAATTTCAAAGCTTTCAACCATCCTAAATTTGCACTAAGCACATAACCGTGCTTAGTAAAACCAGCTTACCAGCCGTTTAAAATTATTTACTTTTATAGTTATAATTAACTTTTATATATATATATTTTTTTTTTAAGCCTGATTTATACTAACAGGCCAGAATCGCGGAATATGTTTGTGTGTAGAAATACAACGAGTGGTCTGCCAAGACTGTGACACGTGCCCGCCTGCTCTTTCATTTAGCCAGCTGGTGTTGCGTGTGAAGATCCGTCTCTACGGGTAAAGAGAATTGTGGCCATTTCCCCGCAACTACAGACTTGGTGAGCTTATAAAGATGCTTCTTGCTAAATCCATGGAGAAATAAGAACGATGTTAAATGTTTGAAGCAAACCTTGATCAGGTAAAAGTAATTTGCAGTACAAGTCAACTCGATTAATACCCCCCCTCCACCCGGTTGGTTAGGGGTTATTAATTATACTATAGGGTCATTATCGTTCATTTAATCGGTAGGCGTTAACGTGGGAAGATCCCCGCAACTTGGTGAGATTATGAAGGTGCTTCTTGCTGAACCGGGCCATGGCGTTGCATTTTAAAAGGTTCTAACGTGACAAACTAAACCAAAAAAAAAACGAGCCTGAACATTCTCAGAAACCATATAATTAAATCAAGTTCATAATTTGTAAATGTTTACTTATTGATTGACAGATGATGACTTTTATTTATCTTTGGGGTAAACAGTTTCTCTATAATTTTTTCCGTAGGGAGACACAGCAACCTCAATCGTTAGCAAATGTTTTTTTAGATTGCCTCAATTTGACGATCAGTCCGACAACTTGTTTTGAATTGTTGGTCCACTGTGTTTTGCACTGAGATTTGCAAAATAAAAACAGCATCAGGGATTTTTGTCGAAACTACGACCCTCTTTGCTGAGGCCATGCATTGTTTGCTTCTGGGCAACTTGAAATGTTTTAACTTTTAGTTTTCCGTACCTTTCTGGCTGCACTTGCCTTGATATGTGATTGATATTCTAATTACCAGTTACTTCTTGTTTACCCAATTTAATTTGATCTGTGTTTTATTTTTGGTAGTTGTTTTTGTGATAGGTTCTATTCTGTTAAACCACTATAGTTCATAGTTTGCTTTATTGTCACACATTTATTGAAACGTGCCTTAATTGTTTTGCGTTCTAAAATTTAGATACAATGTACTGTGCAAGTGTAGACTCAAAATTAATTTATTATATATTGTCGTCTTAATTGTCTGTGCAGGTACATGTACTTTTTACCACCGAAATGAACATCTTTGGGGTATTCATCGCATCCATGGAGAAGATTGCTGATTTCATCAGTTTTGCGAACGAGTACCATTCACAGCCAAAGTCGGTAAAGTATCTTTATTCTTCCTTTATATGCAAGTTAGCATCAGTCAGAACCACTTGTTACCAGCATCTAGTACAATCCTACCGACTCTCCTTCGTACTTGCAATAGAGGAGACTGGGGTTAGTTGGATCGATTTGTACCAAAACATATATACTTCACAAGCTAGTTTTATTCAGAAAAACAATGGATATACCAGTTTGTGCATTTCTGTGTAGCAAACTGTATCTACCTGTTTGGTGTAAGTTGAAATATAAATGTATGGTAATAATAATAATAATACATTTATAATGCGCACATTCCATTAAAAAATGTTCATGTGCGCAGAACAACTTAATAAGGCGATAAACTTAATAAAGCTAACAAAACTTACTATGCAATACCAAAATACACTAACCATAAAACATTAATTAAAAGCCATGTTAAACAAATATGTTTTCAGTTTGTTTTTGAATGTTGTGAGAGAGTGAACACATTGAATTTATATGGTAACTTATTCAACAGAAATGGTGCAGCTGCATTAAAACTTCTTCCCCCCAATGTTTTCAACATCCGTCCTTGAGGGTAATTTAAGGCAAATTTATTGCATGAACGAAGAGAATATCTCCCAGGCCTTCTCACACTAATTAAGTCAGCCAAATAAGTAGGAGCTAAACCATGAAGAATTTTAAATGTAAGCAGCAACACCTTAAACTGAATACGAAAGGATACCGGGAGCCAATGTAAATCGCACAATGTTGAAGTTATGTGGTCACGTCGTGACAAACCGCACACTAGACGTGCAGCTTCATTCTGAACTCTCTGTAATTTAACAAGTTGAGTGTTAGGAAGGCCATAAAATAAAGCATTACAATAGTCTAAACAACTAGTCACAAAAGCATGGATTAAAACCTCCAAGGTGCCCTTAGTCAGGTATTTTCTGATCCTCCGAATGTTATGTAAGTGATAAAAAGCAACCGAGCAAACTTTAGTTATGTGCTTGTCCATAGAAAGGTTAGAATCAAGCCAAATTTCCAAATTTCGTACACATTGTGAGGAATCCACACTGACATCCCCAACTGTTAGACTGGATACAGTTGATTTGGAAAGTTGTTGCCTAGTGTCAATTGCAATGAACTCTGTTTTTGCATCATTGATCATGAGACGATTATGCAACATCCACTGACGTAAATCAGTGATGCAATTTTCCATACCAGCTACTGCTTGCTCTTGGCAAGCAGTGTCATGTGGCCTAAATGACCTATATAGCTGTGTGTCATCAGCGTAACAGTGAACATTTGGAAGATGATGTTTAATGACATCAAATAAACCAGATGAATAAATAATAAAAAGTAACGGTCCTAAACAGGATCCCTGTGGAACTCCACAATCAAGATCAAAATAGTCCGACAGTGTTCCTTGCATCAGCACACGCTGACGTCTACCATTCAAATAGGAGCGAAACCAGTTCAATGCCAAACCAGTAACCCCAAATTTTGTTTCTAGTCTCTGCAACAAAATCCCATGGTCAACCGTATCGAAAGCGGCACTAAGATCCAACAGTACCAAAAGGGTAACATGCTGTGAGTTCATTTTCATGAGTATGTCATTAGTGATCTTGACCAAGGCCGTTTCCGTGCTGTGGTTTTTCCTGTAGGCTGACTGTTGAGGTGGATGGAGAGAATGTAATGTCATATAACCATGAATCTGACCGTAAACCGCTCTTTCTGTCAATTTAGATACAAACTGAAGATTACTAATTGGCCAATAGTTCTAAAAGTTACTAATGTCCAAATTGGCCTTTTTTAAAAGTGGAATTACAACAGCTTCCTTCCATTCATTTGGAAAAATACCAGACTGAAGCGATTGGTTAATAATTCTAGTCAATGTTGGTAACACAACATCCAAGCAATTAACA
This sequence comes from Crossaster papposus, assembly GCA_037893245.1. NCBI lineage: Eukaryota > Metazoa > Echinodermata > Asteroidea > Velatida > Solasteridae > Crossaster > Crossaster papposus. The sequence goes on from JBAIAA010000465.1 coordinate 1,696,814, forward strand.
AGCAACTGTGTAGGCATGGGGTTCAAAAAGCAAGTTTTTTTAGAGGCATTTTGAATAAGAGCCCTTACATCATGCTGGGTAAGCGCGACAAAACGATCAAACTGCACGGCTGGTCTATCCACATCAAGTTCATTAACCAAATTACATGCACCACCTGTAGAAATGATATTATCTACCGGTAATTGATTATGAATACCGTTTATTTTCTGGACAAAAAATTTTCCAATATTATTAGCCCATTCCTGGTTGACAGTGTTATCAGACAAAATGTGTCTGTCACAGGGTTTCAGAAGTTTATTGACTAGACTAAAAAGTCTACGAAAATTGCCACTATTATCACTGACAAGGTTACTGTAAAAATCTTGACTTGCTTTATACATCATAAAATTGGTCCGATTTCTTAGGATCTTTGATCAAATCAGAGTCTTTACCAGAAAGTCGCCACTTCTTTTCAGCCTTACGACGTAACCGTTTGAGTTGTTTAATGTGTTGGTTAAACCAGGGCACAAGTGGTCTTGAGCTGATAACTTTATTCTGCACAGGAGCATGACGATCAAGAACATTCAAAAGACTTTCATTATAGCAGTTAGTAAGATCATCAAGGTTTTCAGGTGGATTTAAACAAACTTCTGACAGAGCCAAATCATCCTTAAAGGATTCGATGTCAATTGATTTTACTCTTCGGTAATGCGGTAATGACTTAAAAACTACATTTAATATTTGAGTTCAAGTAAAAGCACTATAGGCCATGCACCCAGCATGTAAACAAAAATTTACTGACATAAATATGCAGGGAAGTTCTACAAATACTCTATAAAAGGGTTAAGATTTGTTTAACCATTTAAAAAACAATACTTTTAGTTTTCAGGGAAAAAAACGATTCCTATTACCTTTGTGCATTTTTTTTTTTAACAAACAATTACCACACAATTTTATTGTTATTTTTTTCCACTACAAATTCCGGCATATAAAGCAATAATGTGTGACAGGTGGAAATGGGCTTTTCAAGTCTGGAGATGGAATTCATGCTTTTATTCCTTCATCATCAGTGGCTGCATTGCAGCATGAGAACCCTCCCGCCCCTCCTTTGTGGTGATCATTGAGCTTGCGGAATGTTGTGGTTTCTTTTTAGGTAACAATAGTCAAGAGAATGTATAGGTATGGTGTATGAAGCGCAATATGTGGCAGAGATAACCCCCCCCCCCCCCCCCCCTCTTTTGTGTTGACCATTGTTTTCCCGGAATCTCAGGAATTCCTTTTAGGTTTCAAGGGGGGGTGGGTTAGGTTACATTTGTGTTGAGTGTGTATAAAGTATAGGGATAAGAGGGGGGTATAAGGTATGGGGGACTAATACCATGCTGGGTACGATAAATTCCAGAGCGCGGCTGGTGAATTTCAGTTATCTGGCCCATAAACCTGTAGGCAAGTAACAATGAATTTGCATATTAGTGTGTTGCGTTTTTGGGGGTTACAAAATGCAGCACTGTCTTAATTGTTGTGTGAGCACATTTGTATGCATAAGTTATATAATGATACCAGTCAGGCATGCCAATGGTGTACTGACTTGCATGCCTTTGCTGTACTGACTTGCATGCCTTTGCTGTTCCTTTCAAGTTATTGTTACAATAATTTAGTCATTCCGTTTTTGGAGCTCTCTGGGGTGAGCAGCTATTGCTACAATGAATTAGTCATTGCGTTTTTGAGCTCGGTGCAGTGAACAGCTATTGCTGCAATAATTTAGTCATTCTATTTTTGAGCTCGCATGGAGTGAGCAGCATCAACTCATCTCTCCTGATATTACTTGGCCATTAGTGCTATTGCTATAGCCAGTTTCAGTGTTTAATATGTATATACCTCTTAATTTATCGGTGCTGTTTTCCGTTTTGCAAAGTTTGACTGGCACCAGTTGAGGAATGTCACATGCATGGTAAGTAAAGTGATCTTTACTGTTTTATTAAAACGTAGCTTGAATTTTGTTATTTAACTCTTGTGCAAGTTTAGGGAGTTGGACATAGTGTGACGTTATCAGCAGCGCACTTTATGAATTAATAAGTCAACAGATTTTGCGTGCGATTCATTTCCACGCGCTGTCGGCGCGCAGCTCATGAAGCTCAAAGAAATTGCCCCTTTATATTGATATTTCTGAAGGTTTAGAGTAGACAAGTTTTTTTGCAAGTGTTTTTGTGATTTTGTTAGATTTGTTATTGAGGGGGGATGATTTTATAATACAGGTAAAGTATTGAGAATGTTTAACTTTAGTTTAGGGCCTAATGTAGGCGGCAAAAGGAAAGTTTGTTTAACACATTGGCTGAATTTTGTGTCAATCTAGATATGCTCTTTGTTTGTATAAGCCTATAAGATTAATGAAGTCGGCAGCTCGTATCCAACAAAGCCCTTCAACTGTTTAGTTTCGATTCTAAACGCTCTATAACTTAGGGTGCACTAGCCTAATTCGAGCCCCATTGAAACTAGTGTAAAATCAATATCGTTCCGGGCCAAGTTTTTTGTGTTCCGGTTTCCACTATTTGGTGTTCCGCGTTTCCACTATTTTGTGTTCCACTGGAATCGACAATTATAATAATGTAAATTATTTATGTAATATCGTTGCTAGAAATGTTGGTTTTGAAAAAAAGAAACAAAAAGGGCCTCCTTTCTTTTACAAAAAAGGCATGACGCTTCATTTTTTTTAATTGGCCTAATAGACTGTTTCTGCTTCCGAAAAAGAACCATTCGTGTGATCAGCTACTAGCACACTACTTAGCCCACACTGATTCCCTTTTTCTCAAACTAAGAACCCTGAAACTGCACGATATTTACTCTCTTTAGTTAGGAACAATCATGTACCATCTCGCTCACAATACATTACTCATTTGTCTTGCATCGATATTTTCCAGAAATCGTCATATTCATACTCGTGTACTCATCAAGCTTCTCACCTTCATATCCACTTTTTACAAACAAATTTTACCCCGTGTTCCATCTTTACTTCTTGTTCCAACTTTAACCCTGTGTTTCACCTTTTTTTATTCCACGTTCCAAATTGTTGTATTCCGCGTTCAATCTTTGTTTATTTCGCATTCCAACTTTTTTTATTCCGCGTTCCAACTGTTTTTATTCCGCGTTCCAACTTGTTTTATTCCAACGTTCCAACCTTTTTTTATTCCGCGTTCCAACCTTTTTTATTCTGCGTTCCAACTTTTTTTTATTCTGCGTTCCCAATTATTATTTTTTCTGCGTTCCAAACTTTTTTTTATTCTGCGTTCCCAACTTTGTTTTATTCTGCGTTCCCAACTTTTTTTAATTCTGCGTTCCCAACTTTGTTTTATTCTGCGTTCCCAACTTTTTTTTATTCTGCGTTCCCAACTTTTTCTACTCCGCGTTCCCAACTGTTTCTACTCCGCGTTCCCAACTGTTTCTACTCCGCGTTCCCAACTGTTTCTACTCCGCGTTCCCAACTGTTTTTACTCCGCGTTCCCAACTGTTTCTACTCCGCGTTTCCAACAGTTTCTACTCCGCGTTCCCAGCTGTTTCTACTCTGCGTTCCCAACTGTTTTCTACTCTGCTTTCCCAACTGTTTTCTACTCTGCTTTCCCAACTGTTTTCTACTCTGCGTTCCCAACTGTTTCTACTCTGCGTTCCCAACTGTTTCTACTCCGCGTTCCCAACTGTTTCTACTCCGCGTTCCCAACTTTTTATACTCCCGTTCCAACTATTTTTGTTCCGCGTCCCTTCCGCCCAGACCTGCACGCCTAGACCGAAACAAAGTTACGTTAATGTTTTAAGAGGTCAAATTGACTAGGGGACTAATTATTTAGATTTTGTTTGGATACTGTGCAAGTGTAAACTGTTTTTGTCATTGCAGGCGCCAACAAAATGAACCGGCGCTGAGCCGCCTTGCCCGCCGCCGTCAATGCTGGTTCATTTCAGTGGCGCCTGCTCGGAGAAAGACAAGAAGACACGAAGACACGAAAAGGAATATAAAAAAAAACACCTAAATACTGACACACAGTTGCGAGTAATTTTCTAAGAGATGCCAAACTGCTTATGAGACTAATTTTGTCGACTTTGTTTGGATACCCGACTGTGCAAGTGTAGACTTGAAATGAAGTCGTTGGACACTGTCGTGTGTAGTCGCCATCCAAAAAAACCAACGCTGAGCCACTATGCATGGACAAAGACGACAGTGTCTAACAACAAACTTTTTGCCCATCCAAGGCCAACTTTTGTTTGTGTGTATTTTAAACCACTTTAGAGGAAGACTGTTGTTGGATAAGGGAGTGACAGGCCAAGATGCACCCGCCCAAGATGACGACAGGACTGGAAGACTGGACGATTGGTGGGTGTTTTATGACACGTTCTGTTATATTAAAGCACTGTAGTGCATATTTTGTGCATAAATAGATACATATAATGCGCCTTCATATTTGGCGTGATGAAATTTGTATGAAATAACACCTTAAATACCCGACTCCAGTAATAATAAAAACAAGTATAACAATGTATACAGCTTTGCCCATCCAAAGTTGATATTTGATTATTGTTATTGTTTTAATTTTAAACAGCTTGAGATGGAGAATCAATGAATGCGACAACAAGACCGCACGCCCAGACCAGCACGCCTAGACCGAAACAAAGTTAAGTATATGTTTTAAGAGAGGTTAAATTGACTAGGGGACTAATTATTTAGATTTTGTTTGGATACTGTGCAAGTGTAAACTGTTTTTGTCATTGCAGGCGCCAACAAAATGAACCGGCGCTGAGCCGCCTTGCCCGCCGCCGTCAACGCTTGTTCATTTTAGTGGCGTCTGCTCGAAGAAAGACAAGAAGACACGAAAAGGAATGAAAACAAAACCCACTCAAATACTGACACACAGTTACGAGTAATTTTCGATGCCAAACTGCTTATGAGACTAATTTTGTCGACTTTGTTTGGATACCCGACTGTGCAAGTGTAGACTTGAAATTAAGTCGTTGGACACTGTCGTTTTTGTATGTGTAGTCGCCATCCAAAAAACCAACGCTGAGCCACTATGCATGGACAAAGACGACAGTGTCTAACAACAAACTTTTTGCCCATCCAAGGCCAACTTTTGTTTGTGTGTATTTTAAACCACTTTAGAGGAAGACTGTTGTTGGATAAGGGAGTGACAGCCCAAGATGCACCCGCCCCAGATGACGACAGGACTGGAAGACTGGACGATTGGTGGGTGTTTTATGACACGTTCTGTTATATTAAAGCACTGTAGTGCATATTTTGTGCATAAATAGATACATATAATGCGCCTTCATATTTGGCGTGATGAAATTTGTTTGAAATTACACCTTAAATACCCGACTCCAGTAATAATCCAAACAAGTATAACAATGTATACAGCTTTGCCCATCCAAAGTTGATATTTGATTATTGTTATTGTTTTAATTTTAAACAGCTTGAGATGGAGAATTAAAGAATGCGACAACAAGACCGCACGCCCAGACCAGCACGCCTAGACCGAAACAAAGTTAAGTATATGATTTAAGAGAGGTTCAATTGACTAGGGGACTAATTATTTAGATTTTGTTTGGATACTGTGCAAGTGTAAACTGTTTTTGTCATTGCAGGCGCCAACAAAATGAACCGGCGCTGAGCCGCCTTGCCCGCCGCCGTCAACGCTTGTTCATTTTAGTGGCGTCTGCTCGGAGAAAGACAAGAAGACACGAAAAGGAATGAAAACAAAACCCACTCAAATACTGACACACAGTTACGAGTAATTTTCGATGCCAAACTGCTTATGAGACTAATTTTGTCGACTTTGTTTGGATACCCGACTGTGCAAGTGTAGACTTGAAATGAAGTCGTTGGACACTGTCGTTTTTGTATGTGTAGTCGCCATCCAAAAAAACCAACGCTGAGCCACTATGCATGGACAAAGACGACAGTGTCTCACAAGAAACATTTTGCCCATCCAAGGCCAACTTTTGTTTGTGTGTATTTTAAACCACTTTAGAGGAAGACTGTTGTTGGATAAGGGAGTGACAGCCCAAGATGATGACAGGACTGGAAGACTGGACGATTGGTGGGTGTTTTATGACACGTTCTGTTATATTGAAGCACTGTAGTGCATATTTTGTGCATAAATAGATACATATAATGCGCCTCTATATTTGGCGTGATGAAATTTGTTTGAAATTACACCTTAAATACCCGACTCCAGTAATAATCAAAACAAGTATAACAATGTATACAGCTTTGCCCATCCAAAGTTGATATTTGATTATTGTTATTGTTTTAATTTTAAACAGCTTGAGATGCAGAATTAAAGAATGCGACAACAAGACCGCACGCCCAGACCAGCACGCCTAGACCGAAACAAAGTTAAGTATATGATTTAAGAGAGGTTAAATTGACTAGGGGACTAATTATTTAGATTTTGTTTGGATACTGTGCAAGTGTAAACTGTTTTTGTCATTGCAGGCGCCAACAAAATGAACCGGCGCTGAGCCGCCTTGCCCGCCGCCGTCAACGCTTGTTCATTTTAGTGGCGTCTGCTCGGAGAAAGACAAGAAGACACGAAAAGGAATGAAAACAAAACCCACTCAAATACTGACACACAGTTACGAGTAATTTTCGATGCCAAACTGCTTATGAGACTAATTTTGTCGACTTTGTTTGGATACCCGACTGTGCAAGTGTAGACTTGAAATGAAGTCGTTGGACACTGTCGTTTTTGTATGTGTAGTCGCCATCCAAAAAAACCAACGCTGAGCCACTATGCATGGACAAAGACGACAGTGTCTCACAAGAAACATTTTGCCCATCCAAGGCCAACTTTTGTTTGTGTGTATTTTAAACCACTTTAGAGGAAGACTGTTGTTGGATAAGGGAGTGACAGCCCAAGATGATGACAGGACTGGAAGACTGGACGATTGGTGGGTGTTTTATGACACGTTCTGTTATATTGAAGCACTGTAGTGCATATTTTGTGCATAAATAGATACATATAATGCGCCTCTATATTTGGCGTGATGAAATTTGTTTGAAATTACACCTTAAATACCCGACTCCAGTAATAATCAAAACAAGTATAACAATGTATACAGCTTTGCCCATCCAAAGTTGATATTTGATTATTGTTATTGTTTTAATTTTAAACAGCTTGAGATGAAGAATTAAAGAATGCGACAACAAGACCGCACGCCCAGACCAGCACGCCTAGACCGAAACAAAGTTAAGTATATGATTTAAGAGAGGTTAAATTGACTAGGGGACTAATTATTTAGATTTTGTTTGGATACTGTGCAAGTGTAAACTGTTTTTGTCATTGCAGGCGCCAACAAAATGAACCGGCGCTGAGCCGCCTTGCCCGCCGCCGTCAACGCTTGTTCATTTTAGTGGCGTCTGCTCGGAGAAAGACAAGAAGACACGAAAAGGAATGAAAACAAAACCCACTCAAATACTGACACACAGTTACGAGTAATTTTCGATGCCAAACTGCTTATGAGACTAATTTTGTCGACTTTGTTTGGATACCCGACTGTGCAAGTGTAGACTTGAAATGAAGTCGTTGGACACTGTCGTTTTTGTATGTGTAGTCGCCATCCAAAAAAACCAACGCTGAGCCACTATGCATGGACAAAGACGACAGTGTCTCACAAGAAACATTTTGCCCATCCAAGGCCAACTTTTGTTTGTGTGTATTTTAAACCACTTTAGAGGAAGACTGTTGTTGGATAAGGGAGTGACAGCCCAAGATGATGACAGGACTGGAAGACTGGACGATTGGTGGGTGTTTTATGACACGTTCTGTTATATTGAAGCACTGTAGTGCATATTTTGTGCATAAATAGATACATATAATGCGCCTCTATATTTGGCGTGATGAAATTTGTTTGAAATTACACCTTAAATACCCGACTCCAGTAATAATCAAAACAAGTATAACAATGTATACAGCTTTGCCCATCCAAAGTTGATATTTGATTATTGTTGTTGTTTTAATTTTAAACAGCTTGAGATGAAGAATTAAAGAATGCGACAACAAGACCGCACGCCCAGACCAGCACGCCTAGACCGAAACAAAGTTAAGTATATGATTTAAGAGAGGTTAAATTGACTAGGGGACTAATTATTTAGATTTTGTTTGGATACTGTGCAAGTGTAAACTGTTTTTGTCATTGCAGGCGCCAACAAAATGAACCGGCGCTGAGCCGCCTTGCCCGCCGCCGTCAACGCTTGTTCATTTTAGTGGCGTCTGCTCGGAGAAAGACAAGAAGACACGAAAAGGAATGAAAACAAAACCCACTCAAATACTGACACACAGTTACGAGTAATTTTCGATGCCAAACTGCTTATGAGACTAATTTTGTCGACTTTGTTTGGATACCCGACTGTGCAAGTGTAGACTTGAAATGAAGTCGTTGGACACTGTCGTTTTTGTATGTGTAGTCGCCATCCAAAAAAACCAACGCTGAGCCACTATGCATGGACAAAGACGACAGTGTCTCACAAGAAACATTTTGCCCATCCAAGGCCAACTTTTGTTTGTGTGTATTTTAAACCACTTTAGAGGAAGACTGTTGTTGGATAAGGGAGTGACAGCCCAAGATGATGACAGGACTGGAAGACTGGACGATTGGTGGGTGTTTTATGACACGTTCTGTTATATTGAAGCACTGTAGTGCATATTTTGTGCATAAATAGATACATATAATGCGCCTCTATATTTGGCGTGATGAAATTTGTTTGAAATTACACCTTAAATACCCGACTCCAGTAATAATCCAAACAAGTATAACAATGTATACAGCTTTGCCCATCCAAAGTTGATATTTGATTATTGTTATTGTTTTAATTTTAAACAGCTTGAGATGAAGAATTAAAGAATGCGACAACAAGACCGCACGCCCAGACCAGCACGCCTAGACCGAAACAAAGTTAAGTATATGATTTAAGAGAGGTTAAATTGACTAGGGGACTAATTATTTAGATTTTGTTTGGATACTGTGCAAGTGTAAACTGTTTTTGTCATTGTAGGCGCCAACAAAATGAACCGGCGCTGAGCCGCCTTGCCCGCCGCCGTCAACGCTTGTTCATTTTAGTGGCGTCTGCTCGGAGAAAGACAAGAAGACACGAAAAGGAATGAAAACAAAACCCACTCAAATACTGACACACAGTTACGAGTAATTTTCGATGCCAAACTGCTTATGAGACTAATTTTGTCGACTTTGTTTGGATACCCGACTGTGCAAGTGTAGACTTGAAATGAAGTCGTTGGACACTGTCGTTTTTGTATGTGTAGTCGCCATCCAAAAAAACCAACGCTGAGCCACTATGCATGGACAAAGACGACAGTGTCTCACAAGAAACATTTTGCCCATCCAAGGCCAACTTTTGTTTGTGTGTATTTTAAACCACTTTAGAGGAAGACTGTTGTTGGATAAGGGAGTGACAGCCCAAGATGATGACAGGACTGGAAGACTGGACGATTGGTGGGTGTTTTATGACACGTTCTGTTATATTGAAGCACTGTAGTGCATATTTTGTGCATAAATAGATACATATAATGCGCCTCTATATTTGGCGTGATGAAATTTGTTTGAAATTACACCTTAAATACCCGACTCCAGTAATAATCAAAACAAGTATAACAATGTATACAGCTTTGCCCATCCAAAGTTGATATTTGATTATTGTTATTGTTTTAATTTTAAACAGCTTGAGATGCAGAATTAAAGAATGCGACAACAAGACCGCACGCCCAGACCAGCACGCCTAGACCGAAACAAAGTTAAGTATATGATTTAAGAGAGGTTAAATTGACTAGGGGACTAATTATTTAGATTTTGTTTGGATACTGTGCAAGTGTAAACTGTTTTTGTCATTGCAGGCGCCAACAAAATGAACCGGCGCTGAGCCGCCTTGCCCGCCGCCGTCAACGCTTGTTCATTTTAGTGGCGTCTGCTCGGAGAAAGACAAGAAGACACGAAAAGGAATGAAAACAAAACCCACTCAAATACTGACACACAGTTACGAGTAATTTTCGATGCCAAACTGCTTATGAGACTAATTTTGTCGACTTTGTTTGGATACCCGACTGTGCAAGTGTAGACTTGAAATGAAGTCGTTGGACACTGTCGTTTTTGTATGTGTAGTCGCCATCCAAAAAAACCAACGCTGAGCCACTATGCATGGACAAAGACGACAGTGTCTCACAAGAAACATTTTGCCCATCCAAGGCCAACTTTTGTTTGTGTGTATTTTAAACCACTTTAGAGGAAGACTGTTGTTGGATAAGGGAGTGACAGCCCAAGATGATGACAGGACTGGAAGACTGGACGATTGGTGGGTGTTTTATGACACGTTCTGTTATATTGAAGCACTGTAGTGCATATTTTGTGCATAAATAGATACATATAATGCGCCTCTATATTTGGCGTGATGAAATTTGTTTGAAATTACACCTTAAATACCCGACTCCAGTAATAATCAAAACAAGTATAACAATGTATACAGCTTTGCCCATCCAAAGTTGATATTTGATTATTGTTATTGTTTTAATTTTAAACAGCTTGAGATGAAGAATTAAAGAATGCGACAACAAGACCGCACGCCCAGACCAGCACGCCTAGACCGAAACAAAGTTAAGTATATGATTTAAGAGAGGTTAAATTGACTAGGGGACTAATTATTTAGATTTTGTTTGGATACTGTGCAAGTGTAAACTGTTTTTGTCATTGCAGGCGCCAACAAAATGAACCGGCGCTGAGCCGCCTTGCCCGCCGCCGTCAACGCTTGTTCATTTTAGTGGCGTCTGCTCGGAGAAAGACAAGAAGACACGAAAAGGAATGAAAACAAAACCCACTCAAATACTGACACACAGTTACGAGTAATTTTCGATGCCAAACTGCTTATGAGACTAATTTTGTCGACTTTGTTTGGATACCCGACTGTGCAAGTGTAGACTTGAAATGAAGTCGTTGGACACTGTCGTTTTTGTATGTGTAGTCGCCATCCAAAAAAACCAACGCTGAGCCACTATGCATGGACAAAGACGACAGTGTCTCACAAGAAACATTTTGCCCATCCAAGGCCAACTTTTGTTTGTGTGTATTTTAAACCACTTTAGAGGAAGACTGTTGTTGGATAAGGGAGTGACAGCCCAAGATGATGACAGGACTGGAAGACTGGACGATTGGTGGGTGTTTTATGACACGTTCTGTTATATTGAAGCACTGTAGTGCATATTTTGTGCATAAATAGATACATATAATGCGCCTCTATATTTGGCGTGATGAAATTTGTTTGAAATTACACCTTAAATACCCGACTCCAGTAATAATCAAAACAAGTATAACAATGTATACAGCTTTGCCCATCCAAAGTTGATATTTGATTATTGTTATTGTTTTAATTTTAAACAGCTTGAGATGAAGAATTAAAGAATGCGACAACAAGACCGCACGCCCAGACCAGCACGCCTAGACCGAAACAAAGTTAAGTATATGATTTAAGAGAGGTTAAATTGACTAGGGGACTAATTATTTAGATTTTGTTTGGATACTGTGCAAGTGTAAACTGTTTTTGTCATTGCAGGCGCCAACAAAATGAACCGGCGCTGAGCCGCCTTGCCCGCCGCCGTCAACGCTTGTTCATTTTAGTGGCGTCTGCTCGGAGAAAGACAAGAAGACACGAAAAGGAATGAAAACAAAACCCACTCAAATACTGACACACAGTTACGAGTAATTTTCGATGCCAAACTGCTTATGAGACTAATTTTGTCGACTTTGTTTGGATACCCGACTGTGCAAGTGTAGACTTGAAATGAAGTCGTTGGACACTGTCGTTTTTGTATGTGTAGTCGCCATCCAAAAAAACCAACGCTGAGCCACTATGCATGGACAAAGACGACAGTGTCTCACAAGAAACATTTTGCCCATCCAAGGCCAACTTTTGTTTGTGTGTATTTTAAACCACTTTAGAGGAAGACTGTTGTTGGATAAGGGAGTGACAGCCCAAGATGATGACAGGACTGGAAGACTGGACGATTGGTGGGTGTTTTATGACACGTTCTGTTATATTGAAGCACTGTAGTGCATATTTTGTGCATAAATAGATACATATAATGCGCCTCTATATTTGGCGTGATGAAATTTGTTTGAAATTACACCTTAAATACCCGACTCCAGTAATAATCCAAACAAGTATAACAATGTATACAGCTTTGCCCATCCAAAGTTGATATTTGATTATTGTTATTGTTTTAATTTTAAACAGCTTGAGATGAAGAATTAAAGAATGCGACAACAAGACCGCACGCCCAGACCAGCACGCCTAGACCGAAACAAAGTTAAGTATATGATTTAAGAGAGGTTAAATTGACTAGGGGACTAATTATTTAGATTTTGTTTGGATACTGTGCAAGTGTAAACTGTTTTTGTCATTGTAGGCGCCAACAAAATGAACCGGCGCTGAGCCGCCTTGCCCGCCGCCGTCAACGCTTGTTCATTTTAGTGGCATCTGCTCGGAGAAAGACAAGAAGACACGAAAAGGAATGAAAACAAAACCCACTCAAATACTGACACACAGTTACGAGTAATTTTCGATGCCAAACTGCTTATGAGACTAATTTTGTCGACTTTGTTTGGATACCCGACTGTGCAAGTGTAGACTTGAAATGAAGTCGTTGGACACTGTCGTTTTTGTATGTGTAGTCGCCATCCAAAAAAACCAACGCTGAGCCACTATGCATGGACAAAGACGACAGTGTCTCACAAGAAACATTTTGCCCATCCAAGGCCAACTTTTGTTTGTGTGTATTTTAAACCACTTTAGAGGAAGACTGTTGTTGGATAAGGGAGTGACAGCCCAAGATGATGACAGGACTGGAAGACTGGACGATTGGTGGGTGTTTTATGACACGTTCTGTTATATTGAAGCACTGTAGTGCATATTTTGTGCATAAATAGATACATATAATGCGCCTCTATATTTGGCGTGATGAAATTTGTTTGAAATTACACCTTAAATACCCGACTCCAGTAATAATCAAAACAAGTATAACAATGTATACAGCTTTGCCCATCCAAAGTTGATATTTGATTATTGTTATTGTTTTAATTTTAAACAGCTTGAGATGAAGAATTAAAGAATGCGACAACAAGACCGCACGCCCAGACCAGCACGCCTAGACCGAAACAAAGTTAAGTATATGATTTAAGAGAGTTTAAATTGACTAGGGGACTAATTATTTAGATTTTGTTTGGATACTGTGCAAGTGTAAACTGTTTTTGTCATTGCAGGCGCCAACAAAATGAACCGGCGCTGAGCCGCCTTGCCCGCCGCCGTCAACGCTTGTTCATTTTAGTGGCGTCTGCTCGGAGAAAGACAAGAAGACACGAAAAGGAATGAAAACAAAACCCACTCAAATACTGACACACAGTTACGAGTAATTTTCGATGCCAAACTGCTTATGAGACTAATTTTGTCGACTTTGTTTGGATACCCGACTGTGCAAGTGTAGACTTGAAATGAAGTCGTTGGACACTGTCGTTTTTGTATGTGTAGTCGCCATCCAAAAAAACCAACGCTGAGCCACTATGCATGGACAAAGACGACAGTGTCTCACAAGAAACATTTTGCCCATCCAAGGCCAACTTTTGTTTGTGTGTATTTTAAACCACTTTAGAGGAAGACTGTTCTTGGATAAGGGAGTGACAGCCCAAGATGATGACAGGACTGGAAGACTGGACGATTGGTGGGTGTTTTATGACACGTTCTGTTATATTGAAGCACTGTAGTGCATATTTTGTGCATAAATAGATACATATAATGCGCCTCTATATTTGGCGTGATGAAATTTGTTTGAAATTACACCTTAAATACCCGACTCCAGTAATAATCAAAACAAGTATAACAATGTATACAGCTTTGCCCATCCAAAGTTGATATTTGATTATTGTTATTGTTTTAATTTTAAACAGCTTGAGATGAAGAATTAAAGAATGCGACAACAAGACCGCACGCCCAGACCAGCACGCCTAGACCGAAACAAAGTTAAGTATATGATTTAAGAGAGGTTAAATTGACTAGGGGACTAATTATTTAGATTTTGTTTGGATACTGTGCAAGTGTAAACTGTTTTTGTCATTGCAGGCGCCAACAAAATGAACCGGCGCTGAGCCGCCTTGCCCGCCGCCGTCAACGCTTGTTCATTTTAGTGGCGTCTGCTCGAAGAAAGACAAGAAGACACGAAAAGGAATGAAAACAAAACCCACTCAAATACTGACCCACAGTTACGATTAATTTTCTAAGAGATGCCAAACTGCTTATGAGACTAATTTTGTCGACTTTGTTTGGATACCCGACTGTGCAAGTGTAGACTTGAAATGAAGTCGTTGGACACTGTCGTTTTTGTATGTGTAGTCGCCATCCAAAAAAACCAACGCTGAGCCACTATGCATGGACAAAGACGACAGTGTCTAACAACAAAATTTTTGCCCATCCAAGGCCAACTTTTGTTTGTTTGTATTTTAAACCACTTTAGAGGAAGACTGTTGTTGGATAAGGGAGTGACAGCCCAAGATGCACTCGCCCCAGATGACGACAGGACTGGAAGACTGGACGATTGGTGGGTGTTTTATGACACGTTCTGTTATATTAAAGCACTGTAGTGCATATTTTGTGCATAAATAGATGCATATAATGCGCCTTCATATTTAGCGTGATGAAATTTGTTTAAAATTACACCTTAAATACCCGACTCCAGTCATAATAAAAACCAAGTATAACAATGTATACAGCTTTGCCCATCCAAAGTTGATATTTGATTTTTGTTATTGTTCCAATTTTAAACAGCTTGAGATGGAGAATCAATGAATGCGACTGGAAGCTATGAAGGACTGGAAGATTGGTGAGTGTTTTATGACACGTTCTATTATATTAAACCACTATAGTATATATATTTGGAGTTTTTGTTTATTGTCACAGTTATAGATAGTTATAATGCACCTTCATTTCGCTAGCTAAAGTTCGTTTAGAAATACACATTAAAAACGTGACTCGTATATTTCAGTATTCTATTACAGAAAATATGTCACCTTCGATACTTACATATGCATTTCTTTGCGCATGCGCAAGGAATTTGCTGAAACGAAAACAAAGGCTATGACGTCACCCACACACTTCACCTCCCAGAAGCCCTATATGAATCGTCCTTATTTCAGCGTGCGTTAAGTGTACACGTGTTGTTAGGTTTACTTCTAACGATACACTCTACAAGCGTAAAGATTGTATTTTCGACACGACATGGCTGAACTAAAATCTAAGAAAAAGACAGCGAATCGCAGCAATATTTGCCGTTCCTGTGGTAGTTCACCTTTGGACTTTGATATACATCCTGCTTCCGTTGTCGTCTATGCTCACAGGATAACCCTTGCTAAATCTGTTCATAGTTTCATCCTACAGTCGCCCTATTCCCGCCTCGTCAGAGAGACGGAACGACCTTTCTTTTTGGGCTGAGCCGGAAAATCACGTACATCGACCCGGCCCGGGCGCTCTGGCTTGGGCGTACTTCCCTAACGATCCCCGTCAGTACGGGCCGCCGATGCATCTCTCTTGCCTGCCTTTGAGCTACTTTCCTACGTACTACACTCCGGAGATGTCATATCATGGCGCTATATGCTGACGATGATTCCAGCCAGTGCGATAGTAGCCACTATTTCAGAGGCCAAGCTACACATTCTTCGTCTCGTGATAGTGCCTACCGCTCTCAACACTACGTCGGAGATCATTTTCCGGAGGAAATTTTTCGTCTTTGTTCTGGGGATTTTTCTCGTTTCCGCTCCCGTTCTCGATCGACTATCAGGTCGTCTCATCGACCATCAGGTCGTACACACACGGCCATCCTTTGTCTTTTTTACCGACTTCCAGTGACTCGGATCTAGACAGTCGGGAGCCCAAAGTGATCATCCCAGCAGTGGGTAAGATTTTTACAGTTTCCCCCTCCTTCTTCTATAGAAGCCTCCCGCTCCTTCTTCCGAAGAGAGACAGCTAGACCCACTCCTCCTCTGAATTTTGTGCTTCCCATTGACATTTGTTTGGCGGACATCATGGATAAAGCCTTTTCTCTCATTCAGAAGAAAAAACCTCCCAAAGCCTCCTCCAGAGAACATTGACTTTTTAAAACCAAAGATGATAACTCCAATCAGTTTTGTACTATCCCAACAATTCCTTCAGCAGTCAAAGACAAATTGTGTTCTTCCAGCCCTTCCAAGAGAAGCTTTTTCCCAGACAAGATGGAAACCCTGGCCACTGTCCTGCAATCCCTTCCCCAGGGCTGGTGGGCTGCAACCCTGGATCTGAAGGATGTTTATCTTCATATCTCCATCCACAGAGACCATCAGAGGTTCTTGCAATTCATGTATCGGAACATCACTTATCAGTTTACCCAAAAATTGGACTCTTTCATCAACCAGGAATGCATGCTAACCTGGAGTCTACTCACTTGGTGCAATCTCTCTACAAGCGAGCCACCTCTCCGGGAAAGAGAACATCATAGTGGATGCCCTTTCACGAGGGAGAAACAGATCTTCAACGTCCTAGACACCCCACACACGCGCAGGCTTGGGCCACAGACGCTAGATAATTTTAATAGCCCCCCCCCCCCCACCCCCCCTGGCCAAGACAACCATGGTTCCCTCAACTTCTGGACCTCCCATTATTCTACCAAAGAGACCAGACCTTCTCACACAACCCGTGTCCAAGATGCTGCACCCAGATCCGGACAGTCTTTATCTTTGTGCTTGGATGCTATCAAGTCTTCCCTCCGAACGGCTGGCCTATCTTTAGACGCTGCTTCCCTTGCAGCAAAATGCCAAGGAAGGTTTCGATCCCAATTCTGCATCTGTAACTGTGATGGGGGATTTTCTACTTCATCTCTTTAATTCTGGCCTCCAGATTAGAACCATTTGAGGCTACAGATCAGCCATCGCAGTAGTACATCTTACCAATCTTACCAATAATACTGCTATATCTCAACTGATAAAAGGCATGTTTTTAGAGAAACCACTCCTTCTTGGGACCTCGGTTGACGAAGCCTCCCTTTGAACACAACCTCACGGTCAAGACAGTCTTCCCTTTAGGAACAGGAACAGGGAGGTGTTTGTCTTGTCCCACGTATCAACTTCCTAACCAAGAACCAATCACCAAGTTTTTCCCCTCCAGACATATTCGTCGCGAGCTTGACTTCATTTTCAAGTGTCATTTTGAACACTACACAACTCTTCATCACAACAGTCTGTCCGTTCAACCCCGCCGAAGCCATACTACCAGATTTACCAGGCGAACTGTTGACGGGAGCAATTAATAGTATCTACTCTGACACGGAACACACCCCTCTCAACCAGTTGCATGACTACCTCAAGGGCTCATTTCCAAGGTGTTCCTATCACAGATATTATGGAGGCAGCTTGTTGGAGGGGCACATGGGCAGACAAGTTTTGCAAGCAGCAGCACGTTCTTCAGCCCAGAAACACCGCAGGACTGTCAACTCATCCTCATAAGAGCTTTTGAGTACAATTGCTTGCGCATGCGCATAGAAATGCATATGTAGGTATCGGAGGTGAGTATTTTCTTAGATAGATTAGGAAATCCGTACAGATTTAGGGAGAATACGATTGCGGTACATAGTGAGATATTTGAGGGTATATTCATTGCATCCAACGAATACCACCATGTACTTTTATTAACAGTTTAAGTCAGCCATTTTTTGTTGTTCTTTTTTTGAAGTGGGAACCGCTTGAATCTAGCATCTACTACAACCAACCGACACTCGCTTAATCTAAAAGTGTGATTTCGTGCGATTTGTGGCGCCGAGTTGGACTTCAAATACCAAGCCAGAATTATGAAGGGTTTCTTCAGACAAGACGGTTTCTTCTTGGCTCAATCGAGCTACATGCATGGCATAGCTGCCAATGAGCCTTAGTCCCTACTAACACGACGGTCAAATTAATTGCATCCACTTTATCTTCACAGTCTAATACCCCTGAACCTGAAGGTGCGTGACATCCTGCTGTGGCGTCTCTAGTCTCTCCTGACAGACCTGCTAAACCGGAAGGATTTCCAACTGCGCTAACAAGACCATCTGAAATTCGGGCATTGGACATTCATTGGAGATCAGCAAGTGTTCTCATTAGCCTGCGACTGTCTGACATTCCTCAACTGCCTTGTCTTGATCGAGTTGTGTGTATGCAGGCATTTTGTAGCACCGGCCGGTAGGCGGATCACTCTGTCTCCGATATAGCAGGAACTAACGGTCGCTACCGCATGAATGGAGATATTTACATGCATACCAGCCAATGTTTTTATTGTACGCCTTCACCCAGTGTTGCCTACCTTGGCATTGTCAAGACGAAGTGGTGACTGTCAGACAGGTTCACCGAGCATCTCTGTAGCGTTACACTTGTTACTCGTGGCTTAACTGTGGTGCAGTACTTTTCTTCATCGGGCCAAACCATTATAGACACGAGCGTCCGTTTCTTGGTTGCCACGGGTACCGACATGAAATGCAAATGCGCTGAGCAACATATCATCTTCCATGCCCTGACAAAGAACAGTAATTAAAAACAATTGCACCTCGCGAAATTGTGAGCCCTTTTTAAATTTGTTTTTAATCAAGTCGTTTTTGTCCGTAAGGGCGTTACCTAAATGAACCAGCACTGAGCCAGCATGCCCGCCGCCGTCAGGGCTGGTTCATGTCAGTGGCGCCTACTGGGACAAAGACACGATTACATCGAAATGAATTACAATGAGCAAATAATGACCGACAGTGTTACAATCAATTTTCTAACAGATGTGCAATTTGTTATGGACAAAGTTTTTCGATTTTGTTTAGATACTGTGCAAGTGTAGAAGTGTAGACCGAAATTAACCAGCACTGAGCCAGCATGCCCGCCGCCGTCGGCGCTGGTTGATTTTGGACAAAGACACGAAGACACCTAAAGGAATTTTAAAAATATAAAAAATTTGACTGTGACACAGACTTTCGAGAAATTTTAAAAAAGAAGTCAAATTGACTATGGTTTTAGATTTTGTTGCGATACTGTGCAAGATAGTACAGTGCTTACCTTTTGGTTGGGGTGCAACATTTTGGGACATACTGTCAGCGTACAGAGATAGAAGATTATACGCTACTCAGTGCATTTGCATTTTATGTCGGTCCCCGTGGCAACCAAGGCGCAGACACTCTTGTCTTTGATGGTACGGTCTGATGTGGAGAAGCTCGGTGCTACAGCTAAGTTGTGGGTACCAAGTAGTTGTGCTACGAAGATGCTCGTCGAACATGCCAGGCAGTGGCCGCTTTTTCTTTACGATGTGAAGAAGGCGACAATGGGTGCGAGTGATGCAATAAACAGCATTTGGCGGTGTGCATGCGAATAATCCTTTGATGGGGTTTACGGCTCGCGGAACCTGTTATTATTGGAAGACAGTGGGGTACAAGTATCGAAAAGTGTTGCAAGTGTCTGTTTGCATGGCTGATCTTGCCTCGGTAGGGGGAATTGTTTGTACAGCCGTGACTAGTGGGGTGCACTGGTTGAATCTTAGTGGGTGAAAAATGTCTGAATCGCGGATGAGCTTGTCGGCAAAGTTGTTTGAGATCCTGATGGTAAGCAGGTTCATGTCAAGAGGGTCTCTAAATGTCGTAGCAGGAGGTCTCGCGCACCTCTTTGGTTCAGGAGTTTAGATGTGAAGACGAAGTAGACGCGATGTTTTGACCATCGTTGAGTAGTGGCTAGTGCTTGTTGGCGGCCCGTGGATGTAGCTCGGTTGAGAGCAGAAGAAACTGGGTTGTCTGGTTAAGAAACCTTTTACAATTCCGGATTTGGGATCGCATTCTTAGATGAGTGTCAGTTGGCCTGTGGTAGATGTAAGTAATGAAGCGGTTCTGAGATGGCGGCTATACCCCGTAAGATGACGGCCAGGAATGGATGCCATGAAGACTGAATGATTGGTAGGTGTATTTAAAAATATTGGTAATTCAAGCAATTACCAATGGTGTATCCTACTATTAAACCACTATATTAATGTTTGTGCATGCCTAAAAGTTTTGCAAGTGATTTGCATGTTTTCATATAACGCATAAGGTGACCTTTAGTTGTAGCAAGTTTTCTTCTGTGGGCTTCGAACAGAGAAGACCAACATAAATTGTCTACCATGTAAACCAACTCCCAGTGAGTAACGTTGTATTTTATTTGATATTTGTACTGATAATTGTGACCTTTTTGCGACCGTGTGTGTATTTTTATTATTTGTATTGTCAGATTTGTAGATGTAATGTGCAGCTATCCAGGTGACATTTGACCTTCATGTTATTGTACTACGGTCGTAAATAATACTGTGCCTTTATTGCAATGAGTGTTTTCTTGTAAAGTTATATTCAGGAGATAGGTGTGGTCCGCTACATTAACAAATACAAACTGAAAAGCCTGGCTCGTACTTTTAAATGCTCACAAAGCGTTTTGTAGCCGAATTTGGCGATTTTAGAAAACAGTACCCCTACATCTCGATCAATAGTAACCTTGAAAATTTCATGTGTCAAAATAGATGGGATGTGATGTGATGAGATGCAACCGTCTTGTAACAAGCTGGATGAGAGAGACGGCCTGGAAGCCCCGAATACTGGACGATAGGTAGGTTTTTATATTATACGTTCTCCTCGCATGTTATCCCAAACTCATATCTTTAATTCATAATCTACTGGGCACAATATATGTTTGTATAGTGCCTAATTAATCCCTTAAATAGAACCCTTAAGTGTACCTCGCATGTTATCCAAAACTCTTTTTTTAGTTCCTAATCTACAACCTCGTGATACTTTGGTATGGACTGAAGCCGAATAATAATTAGTACAGTGCTTAATTACTGCAGCATTATGAAGCGTTATTTTTGCTGCGAATATCTCTTTAAAACAAACTAGTAATGCGTTCTTTTGGCTGTGAATATCTTTGAAACAAAGTGTACCTTACATGTTATCCCAAACTCGTATCGTTATTTCCTAATTTAAGCTTTAGCCGAACACTTATTAGTGCATAATTAATCCTTTAAATATAAAACCCTTGATTACTGCAGCATTGTAATGCATTATTTTGGCTGCGAATATGTCTGCCTCGCATGTTATCCAAAAGTCATATTTGTTTTCTTAATCTACAACATTATGATACTTGGTATAGACTAAAGCCGAATAATAAATAGTGCCTAATTAGCCAAACACTAATTAGTTTCTCATTCCCTTAAATAGAACCCTTTCTTACTGCAGCATTGTAATGCGTTCTTTCGGCTGCGAATATCTCTGAATCTTTAAAACAAAGTGTACCTTACATGTTATCAAAAACTCTAAATTTTATTTCATACTCTGCAAGATTAGTTTAATTAGTTTATAATTTATTCCCTTCAATAGGACCCTTTCTTATTTAAAGAAAATGTACCTCGCATTTTATCGAAATTTTCCTAATCTACAAGATCATGCTTAATTTTGGATTAAGCTTTATATCCCTTAAATATAGAAGCCTTTGTTACTGAATAATTTTAATGTGTTCTTTTGGACTTTATCTTTGCCTAAAACCAGTGTACCTCGCATGTTATCCCAAACTGTTTCATTTTAGTTCCTAATCTACAGTACCATGATACTTGGCACACTTACTTTAAGCCGAATAATAATTAGGGCCTAATTAGCCAGTTAAAGAAATCTCTTTTTACTGCAGTATTGTGATGTGTTTAACATTAAATGTACCTCACATGTGATAAAAAAACCTCATCTTCCTATTTCAAAACCCTCAAGACCATGCTACTAGGCACACCTAATTTTTATATAGGCTTTAGCCGAACACTAATTAGTGCTTTATTAATTTCTGCCGCATTGTAATGCGTTATTTTGGCTGCGAATATCTCTGCCTCTTTAAAACTAAGTTTACTTTACATATTATACCAAACATATTATACTAATTCTTGTAGAAGCTTAAGCCAAACACTCATTAGTGCCTTTTTAATTCCATAAAAAGAAGCCTTTCTTACTGCAGCATCATATTGCGTTTTTTCGGCTGCGAATTTCCGTTTTCCGTTTGCATGTTATCCAAAACTCTTTCAATAATTATTTTTCACTGCAGTATTGTAATGCCTTGTTTTCAGATGAAATGTACCTCACATGTGGAGACAAAAAACCTCATCTTCCTATTTCAAAATCCTTAAGACCATGCTACTAGGCACACCTAATTTTTATATAGGCTTTAGCATTGTAATGCGTTATTTTGGCTGCGAATTTTGGCGTTCAAAATCATGATACTTGACATAGACTAAAGCCGATTAATAATTAGTTCATAATTAGCCAGTTAAAGATGACTTTTCACTGCAGCATAGCGTTTTTTAGATGCGTATATCGGTCTCTCACATTACAAATCTGTTGCAAGTCCCTTGCATTATAAGTCTGTCGCAAATCCCTCGCATTATAAGTCTGTCGCAAGTCCCTTGCATTATAAGTCTGTCGCAAGTCCCTCGCATTATAAGTCTGTCGCAAGTCCCTCGCATTGCAAGTCTGTCACAAGTCCCTCGCATTACAAGTCTGCCACAAGTCCCTCGCATTACAAGTCTGCCAC
The DNA here is from genome assembly GCA_037893245.1 of Crossaster papposus. NCBI lineage: Eukaryota > Metazoa > Echinodermata > Asteroidea > Velatida > Solasteridae > Crossaster > Crossaster papposus. Next base: position 1,719,437 of record JBAIAA010000465.1, read on the forward strand.
AAGTTTCTCGCATTACAAGTCTGTCGCAAGTCTCTCGCATTACAAGTCTGTCGCAAGTTTCTCGCATTACAAGTCTGTCGCAAGTTCCTCTCATTACAAGTCTGTCGCAAGTTTCTCTCATTACAAGTCTGTCGCAAGTTTCTCTCATTACAAGTCTGTCGCAAGTTCCTCTCATTACAAGTCTGTCGCAAGTTCCTCTCATTACAAGTCTGTCGCAAGTTCCTCTCATTACAAGTCTGTCGCAAGTTCCTCTCATTACAAGTCTGTCGCAAGTCCCTCGCATTACAAGTCTGTCGCAAGTCCCTCGCATTACAAGTCTGTCGCAAGTCCCTCGCATTACAAGTCTGTCGCAAGTCCCTCGCATTACAAGTCTGTCGCAAGTCCCTCTCATTACAAGTCTGTCGCAAGTTCCTCTCATTACAAGTCTGTCGCAAGTTCCTCTCATTACAAGTCTGTCGCAAGTTCCTCTCATTACAAGTCTGTCGCAAGTTCCTCTCATTACAAGTCTGTCGCAAGTTCCTCTCATTACAAGTCTGTCGCAAGTTCCTCTCATTACAAGTCTGTCGCAAGTTCCTCTCATTACAAGTCTGTCGCAAGTTCCTCTCATTACAAGTCTGTCGCAAGTTCCTCTCATTACAAGTCTGTCGCAAGTTCCTCTCATTACAAGTCTGTCGCAAGTTCCTCTCATTACAAGTCTGTCGCAAGTTCCTCTCATTACAAGTCTGTCGCAAGTTCCTCTCATTACAAGTCTGTCGCAAGTTTCTCTCATTACAAGTCTGTCGCAAGTTCCTCTTATTACAAGTCTGTCGCAAGTCCCTCGCATTGAAAGTCTGTCGCAAGTTCCTCGCATTACAAGTCTGTCGCAAGTCCGTCGCATTACTAGTCTGTCGCAAGTCCCTCGCATTACTAGTCTGTCGCGAGTCCCTCGCATTACAAGTCTGTCGCAATTCCCTTACATTACAAGTCTGTCGCAAGTTCCTCTCATTACAAGTCTGTCGCAAGTTCCTCTCATTACAAGTCTGTCGCAAGTTCCTCTCATTACAAGTCTGTCGCAAGTTCCTCTCATTACAAGTTTGTCGCAAGTTCCTCTCATTACAAGTTTGTCGCAAGTTCCTCTCATTACAAGTTTGTCGCAAGTCTCTCGCATTACAAGTTTGTCGCAAGTCTCTAGCATTACAAGTTTGTCGCAAGTCTCTAGCATTACAAGTTTGTCGCAAGTCTTTCGCATTGAAAGTCTGTCGCAAGTCCCTCGCATTACTAGTCTGTCGCAAGTCTCTCGCATTGCAAGTCTGTCGCAATTTCCTCTCATTACAAGTCTGTCGCAAGTTCCTCTCATTACAAGTCTGTCGCAAGTTCCTCTCATTACAAGTCTGTCGCAAGTTCCTCTCATTACAAGTCTGTCGCAAGTTCCTCTCATTACAAGTCTGTCGCAAGTTTCTCGCATTACAAGTCTGTCGCAAGTTTCTCGCATTACAAGTCTGTCGCAATTTCCTCTCATTACAAGTCTGTCGCAAGTTCCTCTCATTACAAGTCTGTCGCAAGTTCCTCTCATTACAAGTCTGTCGCAAGTCCCTCGCATTACAAGTCTGTCGCAAGTCCCTCACATTACAAGTCTGTCGCAAGTCCCTCACATTACAAGTCTGTCGCAAGTTCCTCTCATTACAAGTCTGTCGCAAGTCTCTAGCATTACAAGTCTGTCGCAAGTCTCTAGCATTACAAGTTTGTCGCAAGTCTTTCGCATTGAAAGTCTGTCGCAAGTCCCTCGCATTACTAGTCTGTCGCAAGTCTCTCGCATTGCAAGTCTGTCGCAAGTTCCTTTCATTACAAGTCTGTCGCAAGTTCCTCTCATTACAAGTCTGTCGCAAGTTCCTCTCATTACAAGTCTGTCGCAAGTTCCTCTCATTACAAGTCTGTCGCAAGTTCCTCTCATTACAAGTCTGTCGCAAGTTCCTCTCATTACAAGTCTGTCGCAAGTTCCTCTCATTCCAAGTCTGTCGCAAGTTCCTCTCATTACAAGTCTGTCGCAAGTTCCTCTCATTACAAGTCTGTCGCAAGTTCCTCTCATTACAAGTCTGTCGCAAGTTCCTCTCATTACAAGTCTGTCGCAAGTTCCTCTCATTACAAGTCTGTCGCAAGTTCCTCTCATTACAAGTCTGTCGCAAGTCTCTCGCATTACTAGTGTGTCGCAAGTCCCTCTCATTACAAGTCTGTCGCAAGTCCCTCTCATTACAAGTCTGTCGCAAGTCCCTCTCATTACAAGTCTGTCGCAAGTCCCTCGCATTACTAGTCTGTCGCAAGTTCCTCTCATTACAAGTCTGTCGCAAATTCCTCTCATTACAAGTCTGTCGCAAGTTCCTCTCATTACAAGTCTGTCGCAAGTTCCTCTCATTACAAGTCTGTCGCAAGTTCCTCTCATTACAAGTCTGTCGCAAGTTCCTCTCATTACAAGTCTGTCGCAAGTTTCTCTCATTACAAGTCTGTCGCAAGTTCCTCTCATTACAAGTCTGTCGCAAGTTCCTCGCATTACAAGTCTGTCGCAAGTTTCTCGCATTACAAGTCTGTCGCAAGTTTCTCGCATTACAAGTCTGTCGCAAGTCCCTCGCATTGAAAGTCTGTCGCAAGTTCCTCGCATTACAAGTCTGTCGCAAGTCCGTCGCATTACTAGTCTGTCGCAAGTCCCTCGCATTACTAGTCTGTCGCGAGTCCCTCGCATTACAAGTCTGTCGCAATTCCCTTACATTACAAGTCTGTCGCAAGTTCCTCTCATTACAAGTCTGTCGCAAGTTCCTCTCATTACAAGTCTGTCGCAAGTTCCTCTCATTACAAGTCTGTCGCAAGTTCCTCTCATTACAAGTTTGTCGCAAGTTCCTCTCATTACAAGTTTGTCGCAAGTTCCTCTCATTACAAGTTTGTCGCAAGTTCCTCTCATTACAAGTTTGTCGCAAGTCTCTCGCATTACAAGTTTGTCGCAAGTCTCTAGCATTACAAGTTTGTCGCAAGTCTCTAGCATTACAAGTTTGTCGCAAGTCTTTCGCATTGAAAGTCTGTCGCAAGTCCCTCGCATTACTAGTCTGTCGCAAGTCTCTCGCATTGCAAGTCTGTCGCAATTTCCTCTCATTACAAGTCTGTCGCAAGTTCCTCTCATTACAAGTCTGTCGCAAGTTCCTCTCATTACAAGTCTGTCGCAAGTTCCTCTCATTACAAGTCTGTCGCAAGTTCCTCTCATTACAAGTCTGTCGCAAGTTTCTCGCATTACAAGTCTGTCGCAAGTTTCTCGCATTACAAGTCTGTCGCAATTTCCTCTCATTACAAGTCTGTCGCAAGTTCCTCTCATTACAAGTCTGTCGCAAGTTCCTCTCATTACAAGTCTGTCGCAAGTCCCTCGCATTACAAGTCTGTCGCAAGTCCCTCACATTACAAGTCTGTCGCAAGTCCCTCACATTACAAGTCTGTCGCAAGTTCCTCTCATTACAAGTCTGTCGCAAGTCTCTAGCATTACAAGTTTGTCGCAAGTCTCTAGCATTACAAGTTTGTCGCAAGTCTTTCGCATTGAAAGTCTGTCGCAAGTCCCTCGCATTACTAGTCTGTCGCAAGTCTCTCGCATTGCAAGTCTGTCGCAAGTTCCTTTCATTACAAGTCTGTCGCAAGTTCCTCTCATTACAAGTCTGTCGCAAGTTCCTCTCATTACAAGTCTGTCGCAAGTTCCTCTCATTACAAGTCTGTCGCAAGTTCCTCTCATTACAAGTCTGTCGCAAGTTCCTCTCATTACAAGTCTGTCGCAAGTTCCTCTCATTCCAAGTCTGTCGCAAGTTCCTCTCATTACAAGTCTGTCGCAAGTTCCTCTCATTACAAGTCTGTCGCAAGTCTCTCGCATTACTAGTGTGTCGCAAGTCCCTCTCATTACAAGTCTGTCGCAAGTCCCTCTCATTACAAGTCTGTCGCAAGTCCCTCTCATTACAAGTCTGTCGCAAGTCCCTCGCATTACTAGTCTGTCGCAAGTTCCTCTCATTACAAGTCTGTCGCAAATTCCTCTCATTACAAGTCTGTCGCAAGTTCCTCTCATTACAAGTCTGTCGCAAGTTCCTCTCATTACAAGTCTGTCGCAAGTTCCTCTCATTACAAGTCTGTCGCAAGTTTCTCTCATTACAAGTCTGTCGCAAGTTCCTCTCATTACAAGTCTGTCGCAAGTTCCTCGCATTACAAGTCTGTCGCAAGTTTCTCGCATTACAAGTCTGTCGCAAGTTTCTCGCATTACAAGTCTGTCGCAAGTTTCTCGCATTACAAGTCTGTGGCAAGTTCCTCTCATTACAAGTCTGTGGCAAGTTCCTCTCATTACAAGTCTGTGGCAAGTTCCTCTCATTACAAGTCTGTGGCAAGTTCCTCTCATTACAAGTCTGTCGCAAGTTCCTCTCATTACAAGTCTGTCGCAAGTTTCTCGTATAACAAGTCTGTCGCAAGTTCCTCTCATTACAAGTCTGTGGCAAGTTCCTCTCATTACAAGTCTGTGGCAAGTTCCTCTCATTACAAGTCTGTGGCAAGTTCCTCTCATTACAAGTCTGTGGCAAGTTCCTCTCATTACAAGTCTGTCGCAAGTTCCTCTCATTACAAGTCTGTCGCAAGTTCCTCTCATTACAAGTCTGTCGCAAGTTCCTCTCATTACAAGTCTGTCGCAAGTTCCTCTCATTACAAGTCTGTCGCAAGTTCCTCTCATTACAAGTCTGTCGCAAGTTCCTCTCATTACAAGTCTGTCGCAAGTTCCTCTCATTACAAGTCTGTCGCAAGTTCCTCTCATTACAAGTCTGTCGCAAGTTTCTCGCATTACAAGTCTGTCGCAAGTTTCTCGCATTACAAGTCTGTCGCAAGTTTCTCGCATTACAAGTCTGTCGCAAGTTTCTCGCATTACAAGTCTGTCGCAAGTTCCTCTCATTACAAGTCTGTCGCAAGTTTCTCGCATTACAAGTCTGTCGCAAGTTCCTCTCATTACAAGTCTGTCGCAAGTTCCTCTCATTACAAGTCTGTCGCAAGTTTCTCGCATTACAAGTCTGTCGCAAGTTTCTCGCATTACAAGTCTGTCGCAAGTTCCTCTCATTACAAGTCTGTGGCAAGTTCCTCTCATTACAAGTCTGTGGCAAGTTCCTCTCATTACAAGTCTGTCGCAAGTTCCTCTCATTACAAGTCTGTCGCAAGTTCCTCTCATTACAAGTCTGTCGCAAGTTCCTCTCATTACAAGTCTGTCGCAAGTTCCTCTCATTACAAGTCTGTCTCAAGTTCCTCTCATTACAAGTCTGTCGCAGGTTCCTCTCATTACAAGTCTGTCGGAAGTTCCTCTCATTACAAGTCTGTGGCAAGTTCCTCTCATTACCAGTCTGTCGCAAGTTCCTCTCATTACCAGTCTGTCGCAAGTTCCTCTCATTACAAGTCTGTCGCAAGTTCCTCTCATTACAAGTCTGTCGCAAGTTCCTCTCATTACAAGTCTGTCGCAAGTTCCTCTCATTACAAGTCTGTCGCAAGTTTCTCGCATTACAAGTCTGTCGCAAGTTTCTCGCATTACAAGTCTGTCGCAAGTTTCTCGCATTACAAGTCTGTCGCAAGTTCCTCTCATTACAAGTCTGTCGCAAGTTTCTCGCATTACAAGTCTGTCGCAAGTTTCTCGCATTACAAGTCTGTCGCAAGTTCCTCTCATTACAAGTCTGTCGCAAGTTCCTCTCATTACAAGTCTGTCGCAAGTTCCTCTCATTACAAGTCTGTCGCAAGTTCCTCTCATTACAAGTCTGTCGCAAGTTCCTCTCATTACAAGTCTGTCGCAAGTTCCTCTCATTACAAGTCTGTCGCAAGTTCCTCTCATTACAAGTCTGTCGCAAATTCCTCGCATTACAAGTCTGTCGCAAGTCCCTCTCATTACAAGTCTGTCGCAAGTCCCTCTCATTACAAGTCTGTCGCAAGTCCCTCGCATTACTAGTCTGTCGCAAGTTCCTCTCATTACAAGTCTGTCGCAAATTCCTCTCATTACAAGTCTGTCGCAAGTTCCTCTCATTACAAGTCTGTCGCAAGTTCCTCTCATTACAAGTCTGTCGCAAGTTCCTCTCATTACAAGTCTGTCGCAAGTTCCTCTCATTACAAGTCTGTCGCAAGTTTCTCTCATTACAAGTCTGTCGCAAGTTCCTCTCATTACAAGTCTGTCGCAAGTTTCTCGCATTACAAGTCTGTCGCAAGTTTCTCGCATTACAAGTCTGTCGCAAGTTTCTCGCATTACAAGTCTGTGGCAAGTTCCTCTCATTACAAGTCTGTGGCAAGTTTCTCTCATTACAAGTCTGTGGCAAGTTCCTCTCATTACAAGTCTGTCGCAAGTTCCTCTCATTACAAGTCTGTCGCAAGTTTCTCGCATTACAAGTCTGTCGCAAGTTTCTCGCATTACAAGTCTGTCGCAAGTTCCTCTCATTACAAGTCTGTCGCAAGTTCCTCCCATTACAAGTCTGTCGGAAGTTCCTCTCATTACAAGTCTGTCGCAAGTTCCTCTCATTACAAGTCTGTCGCAAGTTCCTCTCATTACAAGTCTGTCGCAAGTTCCTCTCATTACAAGTCTGTCGCAAGTTCCTCTCATTACAAGTCTGTCGCAAGTTCCTCTCATTACAAGTCTGTCGCAAGTTCCTCTCATTACAAGTTTGTCGCAAGTTCCTCTCATTACAAGTTTGTCGCAAGTTCCTCTCATTACAAGTTTGTCGCAAGTTCCTCTCATTACAAGTTTGTCGCAAGTCTCTCGCATTACAAGTTTGTCGCAAGTCTCTAGCATTACAAGTTTGTCGCAAGTCTTTCGCATTGAAAGTCTGTCGCAAGTCCCTCGCATTACTAGTCTGTCGCAAGTCTCTCGCATTGCAAGTCTGTCGCAATTTCCTCTCATTACAAGTCTGTCGCAAGTTCCTCTCATTACAAGTCTGTCGCAAGTTCCTCTCATTACAAGTCTGTCGCAAGTTCCTCTCATTACAAGTCTGTCGCAAGTTCCTCTCATTACAAGTCTGTCGCAAGTTTCTCGCATTACAAGTCTGTCGCAAGTTTCTCGCATTACAAGTCTGTCGCAATTTCCTCTCATTACAAGTCTGTCGCAAGTTCCTCTCATTACAAGTCTGTCGCAAGTTCCTCTCATTACAAGTCTGTCGCAAGTCCCTCGCATTACTAGTCTGTCGCAAGTCCCTCACATTACAAGTCTGTCGCAAGTCCCTCACATTACAAGTCTGTCGCAAGTTCCTCTCATTACAAGTCTGTCGCAAGTCTGTAGCATTACAAGTCTGTCGCAAGTCTCTCGCATTACAAGTCTGTCGCAAGTTCCTCTCATTACAAGTCTGTCGCAAGTTCCTCTCATTACAAGTCTGTGGCAAGTTCCTCTCATTACAAGTCTGTGGCAAGTTCCTCTCATTACAAGTCTGTGGCAAGTTCCTCTCATTACAAGTCTGTGGCAAGTTCCTCTCATTACAAGTCTGTCGCAAGTTCCTCTCATTACAAGTCTGTCGCAAGTTCCTCTCATTACAAGTCTGTCGCAAGTTCCTCTCATTACAAGTCTGTCGCAAGTTCCTCTCATTACAAGTCTGTCGCAAGTTCCTCTCATTACAAGTCTGTCGCAAGTTCCTCTCATTACAAGTCTGTCTCAAGTTCCTCTCATTACAAGTCTGTCGCAAGTTCCTCTCATTACAAGTCTGTCGCAAGTTCCTCTCATTACAAGTCTGTGGCAAGTTCCTCTCATTACCAGTCTGTCGCAAGTTCCTCTCATTACCAGTCTGTCGCAAGTTCCTCGCATTACAAGTCTGTCGCAAGTCCGTCGCATTACTAGTCTGTCGCAAGTCCCTCGCATTACTAGTCTGTCGCGAGTCCCTCGCATTACAAGTCTGTCGCAATTCCCTTACATTACAAGTCTGTCGCAAGTTCCTCTCATTACAAGTCTGTCGCAAGTTCCTCTCATTACAAGTCTGTCGCAAGTTCCTCTCATTACAAGTTTGTCGCAAGTTCCTCTCATTACAAGTTTGTCGCAAGTTCCTCTCATTACAAGTTTGTCGCAAGTCTCTCGCATTACAAGTTTGTCGCAAGTCTTTCGCATTGAAAGTCTGTCGCAAGTCTTTCGCATTGAAAGTCTGTCGCAAGTCCCTCGCATTACTAGTCTGTCGCAAGTCTCTCGCATTGCAAGTCTGTCGCAATTTCCTCTCATTACAAGTCTGTCGCAAGTTCCTCTCATTACAAGTCTGTCGCAAGTTCCTCTCATTACAAGTCTGTCGCAAGTTCCTCTCATTACAAGTCTGTCGCAAGTTCCTCTCATTACAAGTCTGTCGCAAGTTTCTCGCATTACAAGTCTGTCGCAATTTCCTCTCATTACAAGTCTGTCGCAAGTTTCTCGCATTACAAGTCTGTCGCAATTTCCTCTCATTACAAGTCTGTCGCAAGTTCCTCTCATTACAAGTCTGTCGCAAGTTCCTCTCATTACAAGTCTGTCGCAAGTTCCTCTCATTACAAGTCTGTCGCAAGTCTCTAGCATTACAAGTCTGTCGCAAGTCTCTCGCATTACAAGTCTGTCTCAAGTTCCTCTCATTACAAGTCTGTCGCAAGTTCCTCTCATTACAAGTCTGTCTCAAGTTCCTCTCATTACAAGTCTGTCGCAAGTTCCTCTCATTACAAGTCTGTCGCAAGTTCCTCTCATTACAAGTCTGTGGCAAGTTCCTCTCATTACCAGTCTGTCGCAAGTTCCTCTCATTACCAGTCTGTGGCAAGTTCCTCTCATTACAAGTCTGTGGCAAGTTCCTCTCATTACAAGTCTGTCGCAAGTTCCTCTCATTACAAGTCTGTCGCAAGTTTCTCGCATTACAAGTCTGTCGCAAGTTCCTCTCATTACAAGTCTGTCGCAAGTTCCTCTCATTACAAGTCTGTCGCAAGTTTCTCGCATTACAAGTCTGTCGCAAGTTTCTCGCATTACAAGTCTGTCGCAAGTTCCTCTCATTACAAGTCTGTCGCAAGTTCCTCCCATTACAAGTCTGTCGGAAGTTCCTCTCATTACAAGTCTGTCGCAAGTTCCTCTCATTACAAGTCTGTCGCAAGTTCCTCTCATTACAAGTCTGTCGCAAGTTCCTCTCATTACAAGTCTGTCGCAAGTTCCTCTCATTACAAGTCTGTCGCAAGTTCCTCTCATTACAAGTCTGTCGCAAGTTCCTCTCATTACAAGTTTGTCGCAAGTTCCTCTCATTACAAGTTTGTCGCAAGTTCCTCTCATTACAAGTTTGTCGCAAGTCTCTCGCATTACAAGTTTGTCGCAAGTCTCTAGCATTACAAGTTTGTCGCAAGTCTTTCGCATTGAAAGTCTGTCGCAAGTCCCTCGCATTACTAGTCTGTCGCAAGTCTCTCGCATTGCAAGTCTGTCGCAATTTCCTCTCATTACAAGTCTGTCGCAAGTTCCTCTCATTACAAGTCTGTCGCAAGTTCCTCTCATTACAAGTCTGTCGCAAGTTCCTCTCATTACAAGTCTGTCGCAAGTTCCTCTCATTACAAGTCTGTCGCAAGTTTCTCGCATTACAAATCTGTCGCAAGTTTCTCGCATTACAAGTCTGTCGCAATTTCCTCTCATTACAAGTCTGTCGCAAGTTCCTCTCATTACAAGTCTGTCGCAAGTTCCTCTCATTACAAGTCTGTCGCAAGTCCCTCGCATTACTAGTCTGTCGCAAGTCCCTCACATTACAAGTCTGTCGCAAGTCCCTCACATTACAAGTCTGTCGCAAGTTCCTCTCATTACAAGTCTGTCGCAAGTCTGTAGCATTACAAGTCTGTCGCAAGTCTCTCGCATTACAAGTCTGTCTCAAGTTCCTCTCATTAAAAGTTTGTCGCAAGTTCCTCTCATTACAAGTCTGTCGCAAGTTCCTCTCATTACAAGTCTGTGGCAAGTTCCTCTCATTACCAGTCTGTCGCAAGTTCCTCTCATTACCAGTCTGTGGCAAGTTCCTCTCATTACAAGTCTGTGGCAAGTTCCTCTCATTACAAGTCTGTCGCAAGTTCCTCTCATTACAAGTCTGTCGCAAGTTTCTCGCATTACAAGTCTGTCGCAAGTTCCTCTCATTACAAGTCTGTCGCAAGTTCCTCTCATTACAAGTCTGTCGCAAGTTTCTCGCATTACAAGTCTGTCGCAAGTTTCTCGCATTACAAGTCTGTCGCAAGTTCCTCTCATTACAAGTCTGTCGCAAGTTCCTCTCATTACAAGTCTGTCGCAAGTTCCTCTCATTACAAGTCTGTCGCAAGTTCCTCTCATTACAAGTCTGTCGCAAGTTCCTCTCATTACAAGTCTGTCGCAAGTTCCTCTCATTACAAGTCTGTCGCAAGTTCCTCTCATTACAAGTCTGTCGCAAGTTTCTCGCATTACAAGTCTGTCGCAAGTTCCTCTCATTACAAGTCTGTCGCAAGTCCCTCTCATTACAAGTCTGTCGCAAGTCCCTCACATTGTAAGTCTGTCGCAAGTCCTTCCCGTTGCAATTCCCTCAAAGTCTCTAGCATTACAAGTTTGTCGCAAGTCTCTAGCATTACAAGTTTGTAACAATTCTCTAGCATTACAAGTTTGTCGCAAGTCTCTAGCATTACAAGTTTGTCGCAATTCTCTAGCATTACAAGTTTGTCGCAATTCTCTAGCATTACAAGTTTGTCGCAAGTCTCTAGCATTACAAGTTTGTCGCAATTCTCTAGCATTACAAGTTTGTCGCAATTCTCTAGCATTACAAGTTTGTCGCAATTCTCTAGCATTACAAGTTTGTCGCAAGTCTCTAGCATTACAAGTTTGTAACAATTCTCTAGCATTACAAGTTTGTCGCAGTTCTTTAGCATTGTAAGTCTGTCGCAAGTCCCTCGCATTGTAAGTCTGTCTCTGCCTCTCTAAAACCAAGTGTGCCTCCCATGTTGTTCAGAAGTCATATGTTTATTTCTGAATCTACAACATTATGATACTTGACATAGACTAAAGCCGATGAATAATGAGTTCATAATTAGCCAGTTAAAGATGACTGCGAATTTTTCTGCCTTTTTAAAACAGTGTACCTCGCACATTATCCAAAACTCTTTTGTTGTGTTCTTAATCTTCAACATCATGATACTTGGTACACTTAATTTTGGTATAGACTAAAGCCGAATAATAATTAGTGTATAATTAAGCCCCTAAATAGAACCCTTTTCTACTGAAGAATTGTAACCCGTTATTTCAGGTCCAAAAACCTCAATCTTTGAAACCAAGTGTAAGATTATACTCCTGGGCACACTTAATACTTGGAGATGTTTCAGCCGAACTACTTGTTGCCTAATTAATTACTGAAATAAAACCCTTTCTCACTGCAGCAGCATAATGCATTATTTCGGCTGCAAATTTCTCTTCCTCTTTAAAACGGTGTACCCCGCATGTTATTCCAAAATCTACAACATCATGATACCTGGCACACTTACTTTGGGTATAGACTAAAGCCGAATAATAATTAGTGCATAATTAGCCAGTTTAAGAAATTTCTTTTCACTGCAGTATTGTAATATATATTTTAATATGTGATAAAAAAACTCATCTTCTTGATTCCTAATCCTGAAGACCATGCCACTAGGCCCCCTTAATTATGGTATAAGCTGTAGCCGAATACTTATTAGTGCACAATTAATCCGTTAAATATAGAACCATTTGTTACTAATGCATTGTAATGCGTTTTTCGGCTGCAAATATTTATGAATCTTCAAAACCAAGTGTACTTTACATATTATTCAGAACTCTAAATTTTATTTCATAATCTACATGATTATACTACTGGGCACACTTAATACTTGTGGAAGCTGAAGCCAAACACAAATTAGTGCCTAATAAATTCCTTAAATGGAACCCTTTCTTACGGCAGCATCATATTGCGTTCATTCGGCTGCGAATTTCTCTGTGTACCTCGCATGTTATCTAAACATTTCTCATTTTAGTTCCTAATGTACAATACCATGATAAAAAGCCGAATAATAATTGGGGCACAATTAGCCAGTTAAGAAATCTCTTTTCACTGCAGTATTGTGATGTGTTCTTTTCAGATGCGATTATCAGTGACATGTGATAACAAAAATCATCTTCCTATTTCATAATCTGCAAGGCCATGCTACTAGGCACACTTAATTTTGATGAATAATTAGTTTGTAATTAATCCCTGTAATAGAACCTTTTCTTACTGAAGCATTTCAATGACAGGTAACCTTATTAATCGTTAAAATACCCATTACAATTAATATATATATTTTGAAATAAAGACATAAGAAACAAATACCCAAAACGTCAATAAAATGTAAATTTTAAAAAACGCCAGTGAATAAAAGATATATATTTTCACACTTTTCCACTTGAATTAATGAGATCAATATAATATGGAATTAGGCTATTTCTGAACCGACGTGTTTTAGCTAGAAGAGTTATGAAGGTTCCTTAAATTTAAGGACAACGTGGAGTGCAGAATCATATGAAAGATAGTTCCTGCCCAAAATTATTCTACAAGCTCTTTTCTGTATACTTTCAATACCGTACTCATTGCCCCTTTAATAACAAAAGGTATGACTTGTTGATAACATGCGAGGTACATATTACGGTACCAAGAAAATTTAATTTTGGTATAGGCTTTAGCATTGTAATGCGTTGTATGCGAATATCATATTACCCAATACTCGGTCTAGTGTAACCATTTATTTGTTGGGTCTTGTGTACCCATTTTATTTGGGTGTGGTGTACCCACTAATAATTGTTCATTGAAGTAGGAGTACAACCAGCACGCTAAATATTACCCTTGCCCTGCCAACGTCGATTTTTTTTTCTTTCTTGTTTTAACATGCAGAGACAGTGACTGGAAGATTCATCCGCCAAAGATGACGATTTGAAATGGAAGTAATGAAGATTGGACTATTGGTTATAATACGTTCTATGCTAATAAATAAAGTTCATATAGTTGTGTTGTGTTGTGGTGTTGTTGTCTTGTTGTCGTATTTGTCCGTAAAGTAAATGAACCAAGGTTGAGGGCGGCGGGCATGTTGGCTCAGCGCTGGTTTATTTACCATGTCCCTTTGTTACTATGTCCCTTTGTTACTATGTCCCTTTGTTACTATGTCCCTTTGTTACCCTCTCCCATTTTTACCCTCTCCCATTGTTACCCTCTCCCATTGTTACCCTCTCCCATTGTTACCCTCTCCCTTTGTTACCCTCTCCCTTTGTTACCCATCTCCCTTTGTTACCCATCTCCCTTTGTTACCCAACTCCCTTTGTTACCCAACTCCCTTTGTTACCCAATTCCCTTTGTTCCCAACTCCCTTTGTTCCCATCTCCCTTTGTTCCCATATTGCACTGTCGTTATATTGCACTGTCGTTATATTGCACTGTCGTTATATTGCACTGTCGTTATATTGCACTGTCGTTATTTTGCACTGTCGTTATTTTGCACTGTCGTTATTTTGCACTGTCGTTATATTGCACTGTCGTTATATTGCACTGTCGTTATATTGCACTGTCGTTATATTGCACTGTCGTTATATTGCACTGTCGTTATATTGCACTGTCGTTATATTGCACTGTCGTTATATTGCACTGTCGTTATATTGCACTGTCGTTATATTGCACTGTCGTTATATTGCACTGTCGTTATATTGCACTGTCGTTATATTGCACTGTCGTTATATTGCACTGTCGTTATATTGCACTGTCGTTATATTGCACTGTCGTTATATTGCACTGTCGTTATATTGCACTGTCGTTATATTGCACTGTCGTTATATTGCACTGTCGTTATATTGCACTGTCGTTATATTGCACTGTCGTTATATTGCACTGTCGTTATATTGCACTGTCGTTATATTGCACTGTCGTTATATTGCACTGTCGTTATATTGCACTGTCGTTATATTGCACTGTCGTTATATTGCACTGTCGTTATATTGCACTGTCGTTATATTGCACTGTCGTTATATTGCACTGTCGTTATATTATTTTAAACTTTAAATTACTTTTTTTTTTTAGCCTCCCACCTCTAAAACTGTACCTTCTTCACAATCTCTCATCCTGTAATTAGCGCTGTTGGGTGTTGAATGAAATCAATAAAACTCTTTTTGTATCTTTCAATGTACATTGCAGTGTGATCCTACTCGCTAAGACCATAACTGTCCTGAATCTCGGCTTTAACAAACTGACGACATTGCCGACGGAACTCCAAATGATGGTGAGCCTTAGGTAAGACATTGCGACATCCTGATCTACTAAATTTGGGGCCCAGCGGCTCAAGATCAGCCGCAATTTGGTTTGTAGCTTGTTAGGGTTTGAAACCGCATACCATCCCACATGAGTCAATCGCCGTAACCCTTGGACCGTATCACCCTAATTAATTAATTAATTTTTATTTTGGTATCAGGAACAACGCGATCAGCACAACTCCCCTCTGAGTGGAGCACCCTGTCGAAGCTGAGGGAGATCTGTGTGTCCTGCAACCGACTCAAAGAGATCCTGGCCGTGGTCTACCAGTGGGCTGAGCTAGAGAACCTCCTCCTGGGCGGCAACCAGTTGGCCGTGATCGACTTTAAATTATTTTTAACTTTAATTTACTTTTAATTTAGCCTTTTTTTTAGACTAATTTTTTTAAACCAGCACTGAGGGCGGCGGGCATGTTGGCTTAGCGCTGGTTCATTAGACTTTAAAATATTGTAAACTTTAATTTACTTTTAATTTAGCCTTTTTTTTTTAGACTATTTTTTTTAAACCAGCGCTGAGGGCGGCGGGCATGTTGGCTTAGCGCTGGTTCATTAGACTTTAAAATATTGTAAACTTTAATGTACTTTTAATGTAACCTTTTTTTGTAAACCAGCGCTGAGGGCGGCGGGCATGTTGGCTTAGCGCTGGTTCATTAGACTTTAAAATATTGTAAACTTTAATTTACTTTTAATGTAACCTTTTTTTTTAGACTATTTTTTTTATAACCAGCGCTGAGGGCGGCGGGCATGTTGGCTTAGCGCTGGTTCATTAGACTTTAAAATATTGTAAACTTTAATTTACTTTTAATGTAACCTTTTTTTTTAGACTATTTTTTTATAACCAGCGCTGAGGGCGGCGGGCATGTTGGCTTAGCGCTGGTTCATTAGACTTTAAAATATTGTAAACTTTAATTTACTTTTAATGTAACCTTTTTTTTTAGACTATTTTTTTATAACCAGCGCTGAGGGCGGCGGGCATGTTGGCTTAGCGCTGGTTCATTAGACTTTAAAATATTGTAAACTTTAATGTACTTTTAATGTAACCTTTTTTTTTAGACTATTTTTTTATAACCAGCGCTGAGGGCGGCGGGCATGTTGGCTTAGCGCTGGTTCATTAGACTTTAAAATATTGTAAACTTTAATGTACTTTTAATGTAACCTTTTTTTTTAGACTATTTTTTTATAACCAGCGCTGAGGGCGGCGGGCATGTTGGCTTAGCGCTGGTTCATTAGACTTTAAAATATTGTAAACTTTAATTTACTTTTAATGTATCCTTTTTTTTAGACTATTTTTTCCGCATTTTTGTAGACTCGTTTTTCTCGAGTGACTTTTTTCCGCAGTTTTTTAGACTCGTTTTTCTCGTGTTATTTTTTTCCGCAGTTTTTTAGACTCGTTTTTCTCGTTTGTCTTTTTTCCGCATTTTTTTATACCCGTTTTTCTCGTTTGACTTTTTTCCGCAGTTTTTTAGACTCTTTTTTCTCGTTTGACTTTTTTCCGCAGTTTTTTAGACTTGTTTTTCTCGTGTTATTTTTTTCTGCCTTTTTTTAGACTTTTTTTTCGTGTGTTATTTTTTTCCGCAGTTTTTTAGACTCTTTTTTGTCGTTTGACTTTTTTCCGCAGTTTTTTAGACTCGTTTTTCTCGTGTTATTTTTTTCCGCCTTTTTTTAGACTCGTTTTTCTCGTGTTATTTTTTTCTGCAGTTTTTTAGACTCGTTTTTCTCGTTTGACTTTTTTCCGCAGTTGTTTAGACTCGTTTTTCTCGTTTGACTTTTTTCCGCAGTTTTTTAGACTCGTTTTTCTCGTTTGACTTTTTTCCGCAATTTTTTAGACTCGTTTTTCTCGTGTTATTTTTTTCCGCAGTTTTTTAGACTCGTTTTTCTTGTGTTATTTTTTTCCGCCTTTTTTTAGACTCGTTTTTCTCGTTTGGCTTTTTTCCCTAGTTTTTTAGACCCGTTTTTCTCGTTTGACTTTTTTCCGCAGTTTTTTAGACTTGTTTTTTTCGTTTGACTTTTTTCCGCAGTTTTTTAGACTCGTTTTTCTCGTTTGACTTTTTTCCTCAGTTTTTTAGACTCGTTTTTCTCGTTTGACTTTTTTCCGCCGTTTTTGAGACTCGTTTTTCTCGTTTGACTTTTTTCCGCCGTTTTTTAGACTCGTTTTTCTCGTTTGACTTTTTTCCGCCGTTTTTGAGACTCGTTTTTCTCGTTTGACTTTTTTCCGCAGTTTTTTAGACTCGTTTTTCTCGTTTGACTTTTTTCCGCAGTTTTTTAGACTCGTTTTTCTCGTTTGACTTTTTTCCGTAGTTTTTTCGACTCGTTTTTCTCGTGTTATTTTTTTCCGCAGTTTTTTAGACTCGTTTTGCTCGTTTGACTTTTTTCCGCAGTTTTTTAGACTCGTTTTTCTCGTTTGACTTTTTTTCCGCAGTTTTTTAGACTCGTTTTTCTCGTTTGACTTTTTTCCGCAGTTTTTTAGACTCGTTTTTCTTGTTTGACTTTTTTCCGCAGTTTTTTCGACTCGTTTTTCTCGTGTTATTTTTTTCCGCATTTTTTTAGACTCGTTTTTCTCGTTTGACTTTTTTCCGCAGTTTTTTAGACTCGTTTTTCTTGTTTGACTTTTTTCCGCAGTTTTTTAGACTCGTTTTTCTCGTTTGACTTTTTTCCGCCGTTTTTTAGACTCGTTTTTCTCGTTTGACTTTTTTCTGCCGTTTTTTAGACTTGTTTTTCTCGTTTGACTTTTTTCCGCAGTTTTTTAGACTCGTTTTTTTCGTGTTATTTTTTTCTGCCTTTTTTTAGACTCGTTTTTCTCGTTTGACTTTTTTCCGCAGTTTTTTAGACTCGTTTTTCTCGTTTGACTTTTTTCCGCAGTTTTTTAGACTCGTTTTTCTCGTTTGACTTTTTTCCGCAGTTTTTTAGACTCGTTTTTCTCGTGTTATTTTTTTCCGCAGTTTTTTAGACTCGTTTTTCTCGTTTGACTTTTTTCCGCAGTTTTTTAGACTCGTTTTTCTCGTGTTATTTTTTTCCGCAGTTTTTTAGACTCGCTTTTCTCGTTTGACTTTTTTCCGCAATTTTTTAGACTCGTTTTTCTCGTTTGACTTTTTTCCGCCGTTTTTTAGACTCGTTTTTCTCGTTTGACTTTTTTCCGCCGTTTTTTAGACTCGTTTTTCTCGTTTGACTTTTTTCCGCAGTTTTTTAGACTCGTTTTTCTCGTTTGACTTTTTTCCGCAGTTTTTTAGACTCGTTTTTCTCGTGTTATTTTTTTCCGCAGTTTTTTCGACTCGTTTTTCTCGTTTGACTTTTTTCCGCAGTTTTTTAGACTCGTTTTTCTCGTGTTATTTTTTTCCGCAGTTTTTTAGACTCGCTTTTCTCGTTTGACTTTTTTCCGCAATTTTTTAGACTCGTTTTTCTCGTTTGACTTTTTTCCGCCGTTTTTTAGACTCGTTTTTCTCGTTTGACTTTTTTCCGCCGTTTTTTAGACTCGTTTTTCTCGTGTTATTTTTTTCCGCAGTTTTTTAGACTCGTTTTTCTCGTTTGACTTTTTTCCGCCTTTTTTTAGACTCGTTTTTCTCGTTTGACTTTTTTCCGAAGTTTTTTAGACTCGTTTTTCTCGTTTGACTTTTTTCCAAAGTTTTTTAGACTCGTTTTTCTCGTTTGACTTTTTTCCGCAGTTTTTTAGACTCGTTTTTCTCGTGTTATTTTTTTCCGCAGTTTTTTAGACTCGTTTTTCTCGTTTGACTTTTTTCCGCAGTTTTTTAGACTCGTTTTTCTCGTTTGACTTTTTTCCGCAGTTTTTTAGACTCGTTTTTCTCGTGTTATTTTTTTCCGC